>VZTU01027711.1:0-15732 GCA_013400835.1 Zapornia atra | reverse complement strand
GAAGAATTATAGGGAAGCATAGATTTTTTTCTGTAACATTAAGTTGCATACACTTGACTCAGGAATTTTGATGAAGAATAAGCTGTTTCTACATAGACAACAATTGCTTCATGGCTGCAACCATTAAAAGGTGCAGTTCTGTGAGGATACAGTTTTAAGCATGCTTAAATAGTTGGCCATAATACATTACAGACAGCTCTCAGTTTCTTAAAACCATCTCATGTCTAATTAACTTTAATTTTAAAAAGTTTGCATGCCATTTGTACAAAATCCATAAGAATATTGTAAACCAAAGAAGTTATTTTTGTTTCCATGATTAGCAGTGAGAAGATAAACTGCACAACTACACCATCTCTTGGCAAAAAGTACAGAACTAATCTAGTCCTAAGAAATGAAAACTATTTGTAATAATATTGTTACGAAATAATGTTATTACAGCCTTCAGGGAGCAAGTTTCTTTCAACTGTTGGTATAAATCGTATAATTAAAACCTAATTGAATATATGTGGGGCTTTCTTTGCGACTAAGCAAAACTTATTCCAGTGCAAAATATTTTAGAATAGTTATTTTTCATGATCTATTGCTTAAATTTTGTTTTCAACAGATGTTAGTGCTAAACAGCAGAAAGGGTGGTGAAATAGGTGGAGTATGGCCCAGCTGTGTTTTATTTAATGTATGACTGCAGTGATACTACACCGACTGAAATCAGATACATCCATGGAACAGCTGCCTTCCTTGAACCAAGTTCTAAATTTCTCATGAGATAGAGAACTAGATTTGGAGTTGGATATTACTACCTATATATTTCACACATTATGTGTAAACACATAAACAGTATTTGTCTGTGTGTCTTAAGTGTGCCCACAAACTTACAATGAAATTCTAGTGTAATAGAATTTCTGAATGTGGTTAATCAGTCTAAAGTCTAGTTAAACAAGATACTCTTAGATAATTCAACTTATGTAATTTTCATTCAGGTTAAGCAATGTGCCTTTATGGTTTCTATTTCACTTTTTTTACCACATATACACATCACTTCCAGATTTTGGCTTGTAACATGCACTCAAAGCAGTCACCTGTACTCAGCACGAAAGCTTAAGTTATATTTAATTTTAGGTATAGTGCATTTTATTAATGTTGGGATAGGATGTTGAAATTAGAAAGTACTGTGCTAGTTCACATGCAAAGATTGAAATATTCTGAAAAAATCCAAAGCATTATATAATCACAGAACATGTTTTTTATGAACACTAAGAGCTCCTGATGAACATAGCTGCTGTGATCAACACATGCCCTGTTAAGAGCCAATAAATGGCACTGTATTATGCTCCCTAGTCTGTTTTCATTGTTCACACCAATATACAGGTCTGTGGTCTTGTTTGGATAGCAGACTGAGCCCCAGATCTGTAGGCAAATTTCATCTTTCGAGGTCAACTAGAGTATACTGCTGGGACCTTTACAGAGACTGTTTCAGCAGGGCTTGCAAAAGCACAACTAGTACAGGTAGTATGTTCCTATGCTCCTAACAGGAGGACTGGCTTATAGTCAAGACCATCTTCAAGACCCTGAGTGATTTTTCAGAAGTAGGGATGTCTGTTTTAGTCAGCAGAAAGCATTGCATTGCCAGTCGTTGGCTTGTCACTCATCACAAATGAGCAAATGCCTGGATGATTTTGATTATTGGTGTGTGCAAGTGTGGTGCCAAACTGGGTAGGTGTTGACAGGGTGTAGGAATGTTTTCTGTACTCTGGACAGGTCAGTGTTGTTTCTTGCATTGAGGTAACAGAGTGAGACAGAGCTGCACTTACGTGTGCTGCTGTGTGTCCGTGTTTATAAAACAAACCTCAGTTTTGATTGTTCTCCTTCTGAAACAAATAATTACGTCAGAAAATGAATTCTTTCATGGCAGTTTATACTGACAAACAAAAGCAAGGCAGTGTGCAAACTCAATTGCTACTTGTATCCTCTCTGGTAATTTTTAAATTATCATTTGCTGTAGGTTCGTATTTGTTATGGAAAAGGCAGTGGTGGTTTTGTTGGTTTTGACTTTGTTTTTCTTTATGTGAGAAAAACACAGATGTGTTTTGAGGAATAAGTGAATGGTGTGTAATCCCTATTATTGGAGGAATATATATTTAAGTTATTAATAAAATACACCTGTTAAAGAAGACAAAATGAGATGACAGTGGATCCTCAAAGTAAAGAACCATTCTTAAGGAAACAAAAAGAGAAAAGATGTCAAAGTCATAATACTGCAACAGATATTAATTTGATTTATTACCGTGTGTGTTACAATATGAGAGTGTCATGGTTTAACCCTACCCAGTAAATGAGCACCACGCAGCTGCCTGCTCATTCCTCCCCACAGTGGGATGGAGAGGAGAATGGAAAAAACACAAAACCAGTGGGTTGAAGTAATGACAGTTTAATAGGGCAACAAAGGAAAAGAATAACAACAACAGTAATATAAGTGATACACAAGTGTAATGCCCAGTCTGTTTCTGAACAGACATCCCACCTTCCAGCTCACTTCCCCAGTTGTATCTGGAGCATGATGTTGTATGGTATGTAATATCCCTCTGGCCAGGCTGGGTCAGATTTTTGTACCCCCGGCAGGGCGAGGGAAGCTGAAAGGTCCCTGACTTAGTGTAGGCACTGCAACTGCCCAGCAACAGCTGAAACCTTGGTGTGTTATCAACAGTGTTCCCATACTGAATCGAAAACCCAACACTGTACCAGCTCCTAGAAAGCAAAAGGGTGATAGAAAGGAGGGAGATGACACACTGTCATGCGTATAACAAAATTTATGGTGAATAATTAAGAGAGATTAGATATTCGAGGAAAGTTGAGGAGATACAATATTGCTCTAAGAATTTAAAGTTGCCAGTTAAACATGAATAAAGTGATGAACAAAAATGTTCAGCAGACAGAAAATTATGTGGCTTTTCTTGGAAGGTAGTTCAATAACATAAAAATATTCGTAGATGTGATTGTAAAAAAGAACTTTAAAAATAAGTTGTAGAGTGAGAAGTTCAGTGATGAGGGTATCGAATAATGGTGAGTAGCCAGTAAAAATGAGAGAAGAATAGAAAATCATGCACCGGAGGGAGTAGTGAAAAAGGGAGCCAGCACTTTTAAGGTATAGAGGAGATGCTGGACCTCATAAAACGATGAAGAAGGGCAGTAGAGATGGGCATTTTTTTCCAAGGCTGATGAGAGTGAGGGTAGGGTTGGCATTGTTGGATTTGTCAGGAATAAATCTGTGGAGACTCAAGAAGGGTTTTAAGTCAGATTGACAAGGAATAAGGATCAAGAAGGCCATATTGAATGAAAAGGCCAAAGTGTGAAAAAGCAATGGAGAGAGGAAGAAACATGGAGCTATTTGGTGAAAAGTGGATGATGCAAATAGGATTTCTGAGATACGACTTTCACAAACAGTATTTATTCATGTCCCTATGCTCCACTGTTGATGGAGAAGAAGTACGAAGTTGCCAGGTGTGAGTGTGAAATGCTGTGCTAAAATAAAACTTGAAGGCCAGAATGAGAAAATAGAAGGCATCCTTTTGTTGCTTGGAGAAGAATTTTGGCAGTGTTAGTGATGAAAGAGAATTGTAGTCAGAAGTACTACAGAGTATCATTTTAAAATAATGGAAAGAGGAAAAGAGGAGCTTGAAGCAACATTGATATTAGAGGAGAAGTCTAATTGCAGAAAATTTCTGTACTGGTTCTGTACGCCTCAGAGACACACTTCCATGGAGACACTGCAGCCCATTTGAAGGAGTCTTGGATATTGGCTAGGACATTTTTACATTACTTTAATATTCAGATCATTGTTTATGTGAAATGAGACAGAAGGACTTCATTCCAAACAAAGGAATTCTGTCCTCTTATATTTATACAGTAACCTGCTTTTAATATCTATTGTAAAAGAAAATAATTTTTAAAGCCATCTATGTTTGAAGTATATTGAGGAATTTCACTGTAGAACAGCAAACCACATTTCTGAAAGATGATCACTGCTGTGTAGGGTAGCTTGGAAATCTGATACAGATGGGTGTTGTGTAGTGTAGATGGATAAATACATAGTGTGTTTTAAAACAGAAACATTAATTTTCAAGCCATTACAATATTGAGTGTCAGAAATCAAATCCAAGTGTATCAGAGACTCAGCTTGCAAAAGCAGCAAAATCTTTGGTTTAAATTTAACGTATTTGGCAAACCATCTTTAATCATGAAAGTTTTTAAGGGTTTTTTTTTGAGTTGAAGTTGATGAACCGCCAGAGTTATTTAAGACTTATTGTTGTTTCTGAGCTAAATGTTAGATGAATTGAAATGCAGTATTCAGTGGTATTCAGCCATATCTTGTCAAAAGAGCTTTCAACAACTGTATATTGTAAACATGGAAATAGTGATTAACACTGTAGTATTTTACTTGTAAAAACAGTGAATTTGTAATCTGTAACTTTGCGTTTACAGATTCTGAAGCTAAGTGGGAATTTATTTCTTTTCCCTGTGGAACACTGTGTTCAGTTAGTATAAACTACTTGCAGAAAACAGTTTTTGAAAATTTTTTCCACTTCACCAATTTTTGCTTACAAATGTGTAAGGTTTTTTATTTGCTTATTTAGCTAGTCAATTATATAAAAATTACTCTGAGAAAAAAAGCAATGTCTAAGAAGTGATCATGAAACTGAGATAGGAATATTGCTTGAAAAGAAAATGTTTGCTTGAGGGTTTTTTTGCTTTTCTTTTTCCCAGCCAGCTTCTTTCTTTTACGTTTCTCTCATGTGTTACTCTGATGCCCGATCTTCAAGTTACTGAACTCACTAGGTAAAATTCTGAGTTAAAGGTAACTGAAATTGAGGGCATTTAGCAACTCAGCATGTTGTGGATTAACAGCAACATATCCTTGGTTATTAAAAACATGTGTATCCCTAGTGCCAAGCTGACCTGTAACAGGAGGAATTTCCTTTTAACTTCTCAAATGCAACTTCTTGCAACAGTGGAATGATAATGGCATTTTTGGTTTGGTTTTTAGAGGCTTTTAAAAATTTCTTGAATATATGTGGTCTTTGAAAATCAGTGTTAAGTATATTGAGCTAATAATCCCAGCCACTTTATGCAATATTATGTATAAATCGCTGAGGCACTGAGTGAAGAATGATTATTTTATCACTGAAATATTTCATATGGCAAAATACAGCTTACCCTTTTAATCGAGGAATTATTCCTTCTTTGCCTTTTCACTGGAATAAATGAAACCAAATAATTTTCTTTAAAAATTACATTATTTTAATTAATGAACAGAAAAAATACGGTTTTTGGTACATTTTTGTTGGAAAAATCAAATAATGTAGAAGAAAATATAGCATGCTGTGTGTTACAAAAATTTTAGTGAAATAGACTGTTAATTTCTTGTTATATAGTTTAGCTATTTTTTTAAAGAAGGATGTAAATTATACAGTCATATTTGATAACTCACTGCATTGATACGAAACAACTGGTGTCAGCATAGGTGAGTTTGAAGCAATCTGTGGACTTTGAGTGGGGTCATCTTAACAAAATTATAATGAAATTTTTACACAATAATGATCAGATTTGATTCTTTTCTGGGAGGCAAAGGAGCCTTCAACAACTGGGCAAGTCTGAGAATAAAAGAGGCAAAGGAGATTTTTGAAAGATGCACCCCACAGTGGGGTGGGTTTTATTGGTTTACAGAAGCTGTATCTATGAGACTAAAAGTGAGGAAAATCATAAATTTGCTAGGATAGCATGGGATGGGTTGGATAAATTATGAAAAGATACAAAGAAACATTTATTTTACATCCTTGTATGTTTTTCTCATGCAGTGAAAAAAAAATCCCAAAAGGAAGCCAACTGAATAGTTTCCAAAAAGCTATTTTTATTAGTAATATTTATTGGTTTTGTGGCCAAGATAGATTATTTTCTCAAATGCAAAGTTTGACAGTGCAGACAAACATTTAGCTGGCATTTCATTTTCAAACCGTTAGGCAAATATTTAGCAATTCTTTTAAGAAGCCTTCTTTCTAAAATGGTTTCCTAAAATCTTTCTTGATGAATTAACTTAAACAAGGAGAAGTTGTTTCTTTGGTCAACAGTACTGTTAGAAATTGAATGCTTGGAGTGTTGAAGGCAGCATGGGCAGGTAGGAAGGACCTCTTTGTCATGCTACATTGGTTCAGATGTATCAATGCTAAATCATTTTCACCATGACTGGCTATATTGCTGCATGGATTCTCTTTGAAGAATACTGTTTTCCATGATAGCCCAACATTTTCCAGATAAGCATTTCATACTTGTGTTTGTATTTTTGTTTGTAGTTACATGTTATAAAGCATGGTTAACTGCAAAAGATTTTAGATTTTAAAATAGTTACAGAGATGTTAATTTTTCTCTTGTTACATAGCTTTTTTTCATCACAATGCAGAATGTGTTGCTGAAGAAAAACTGTGGACTATTAAAAAAAGGAAAAGCTAAGTCTCTAATCTATACTGTAACTGCAAATAAGTAGCAAAACTTCTCTGTAAAATACATGTGAAAGATTATTGGAAGGTGTTGAACCACTGCTGAGTGTGGGAGATAAATCCCAAAGACTTCCCTCTCCTAGAATGTTGTCCCTCCACTTAGAAAAAAGGCCTTAATTGAAACAGATGATAATATAATGGACAGACAGGATGGTTAAATACAAGTGCCAGTCAGATGTCCTGGTTACAGCAAATAAAGTTAGGTTACTGTATTTATAATGGGTTAATCAGGATCGAAAGAAAGGGAGAAGTGTTTCAGGTCTGCTAATGATACATGTAAATGTCACTGAGTTAGAAAATCATGTAACAGTGTAATCATGTAAACACTAAATCCTCAAATTTCACAAGTTAATCTTATTTTGCATCAGTATGGTCATTACTGAAACAGCATCCATTTCTACACCACGGGAAGTGGTATTGAAGAGCTGTCACATAAATTGAAAGCCCAAGGATCATGTTTACAGAGACTTAAGGAAAGCATCTGATACAGTCTGCAACTGCCTACTCAGGGAAAAAAAAAATATTGAGAAATTCCTGAATTCAGCTGGCATATGTAGACCCGATAATTTGTAAGTGATATACTAAACCCAGAAAGTACAGTTACATTTCTTTTCTGGATTGTAATTGAGAGCAAAGCAAATATGTTTCTGTCAGTAGGGATGACCAAAGGGAGGATGGGCAAATAGCCATTTGGAGAGTGTAACTTGTGCCCTGGGAACCTGTCTGTCTTGTCAGCTGTGATCACAGCTCTGAGATTGCTGGCTGTCTCTGATGGGAACATTTTCAACAAAGGTCCAGACAGCTTTGCTCAGTTGTGACTAAAATGAAGGTTTCTGGTTTGTTCCTTTGTTTTCTTCTTGCAGTTTATAGCTCATTCCTTGGTCACCTCAATACTGGCCTATGGTAATATGTTATCTTGGAAGGCTATTATATTTAGTAAAAACTACTATTTTTGCTGTTGAATATTGCCAGTCTCAGCTAATTTATTTTGCTGAAAGTGTCTCAGTCAAATTAAATCAGCCATTTAAATCTCACAGCCATACATGGCTTGAGACTTGCCTGTCTGGTATCTCTACCCAGTTTATCCTGCCCTTCTGCCTCACATTTAAAATCCACATAAATCTCAATTTCCAACTCTCTCAAAGAGTGTTTGGAACATTCCTTGATGTGAATGAGGGAGAACAGCTGGTAAGCAAACATGGGAGGCATGTTCAGAATACACCTTGCTTGTGCTGGAGCAAACCGGAGTAGGTTGCCTATTGCTGGTGGCACACTCAGTTTTGGATAGAGTTCCTTTTGGTGTAGGCACAATCGTGGTTGCATGGTTGACTGCGTTCACACTAACAAATGAGTAAAATCCTGTTACACATCTGTAATGCAGAGAATGATTGATTTAACAAACTTTATAGATCTCATTTTCCCCAAGGAAATTTCCTCAATTTCCTGCGTCTGCTTTTAAAAAATCTTGAAGATGTTAGGAACAAGAATGAAGAATAATGTCGTGGCTGGTACATCCATTGTTTTGTTAAAAGAGTGGGGTGGGAAGAATTATAATCTTGGGAAGGTGTTGGCTGTAAATGGAAAGTTAAAGAATTGACTGTGTTGTTTTTCTCACACACTTGGCTTGGACTTCTGAGTGGAACTGAGTAGGTATACCTTCTGCATTGCCTAGAACATGGGGGTTTTTAGGATTTTGGAGAAGGGGAACAGGGAAGGCAAAACTACAACCAGGCGGCTATGGTTTGGGTGATTCATTTGTGATAAACACTTAATCTGACCACTGTCTTCACTTCCCACATTGGTCCTCTTCAGTCCACCCAGATTTTTATATGGAGGGTATTCATCACTGACACTCCAGTTATGTGCCTTCCTCTGCAGCCCCCCCCGCTTTTCTCTGGCTTCCTCTTTTACTTCTGGTTCTCATCCTCCCTGAGGACTAGGCAATATTGCAGTTCCTGACATTTATCTGTTATCCTAGTTTTTTTGATACATGCAACCTCATCCTTTCTCACATGTGCTTCATGTTTTCTGCCTGTCATTTCATGTTGCACACAAGTCCAGTCAGCTGTAATTGCTTAATAAAAATATATGTGCTAATACAAAGCTAGAAAGAAAGTGCTTACACTGCTGAAGTTATTTCCTAGAAAGCCTTCAAACCAGTTGCAGAAGATAGTGTGGTACTTAAGAATTTGCTGAAATAACTAAACCTTTAAAAAATTTGAAGGACTGATGTCAAATTTTGTATGGCACATGACTAGTACGCAATAATAGCAGGAACCTCTGCAACAAAATGAGAGGGGTAATCAGGGGGAAATATAGAAACACTTTGCCATAATTATCCTTACATCTTTATCCTGAGTTTCAGTGCTCTCTCCTTCCTGAATCAAATTTTTGAATTGTGTACATTAGTTCTGTTGTTTCATGTCTTTCCAGCAAGAAACGTTCTGATAACAATGTTTTTGCTAATGATTTGTTAGTGAGATTAGACATCTGTTAAAAATGTTGGGAGGCCAGAGGCCAAACACATTATTTTCTTTGAAAATTGCAATCAACATTTGCCAGTATATGTGAAAACTCCTTGTTCAACCTTTTATCATTTTTAGAGCAACCTTCAATCATTTTAGAATATTTGATTTAGTATTGCAATTCAGGGTTATATTCCTTTGCAGAATAATATATGGAGGGCAAGATTGCAGAGCTCAAAGTTAGGAAAACAACTGGTAAACTGAGCAAATTTATTTTTAAAGACAGAATTGCTGATGCAGTCTTACTCTGCCTTTCACACAAGTCCTATTTCACATGAAATCAAGCATCAGAGCTGGATAGAGTTGGGCTAAACTTGTTCTTTTGGTTTTATAGTGTGACCAAGAAGCAAATACTGTCTGAGTCTTAGATGTCTGTCTGTTACTACTTTTCCATGGGACTATTGAAAAACTGTAAAAAACCTGGCCTAGACTGAGAAGGCTCCACAGTGGATGACATATTTAAGATGAGCTGTTTAATTCCTTTAAAACCTGTTTAGGTTTGATTAGTAAATTCATAGATTCTTTCAAAGAAAATAAGTACCTTTGACCATAGGAAAAATAGGAAAACTCCTGAAGCAACATGTGATTTACTGTCTTTCTGTCTGTCATCTACATAGATGCTTGGGGGTTTTATAAGTAAAATAAAAAACAAAAGCCATTGTTTGGATCCAGAATCTTTTTCTTGATTTTAATTTGTATTCAAAACTTAACAAAAAGAAGGAATTTCATAGTGATTGAGGGTGAAGTGAAACAAAAAGAACACCCTTACATTAAGTTGGCCAACAAAATAAAAATCTCTCTGTCAGGGTGACATTGCCAGAAATGGGGCTGTTGAGTAGAAAAATAAGTAGACCCTGAATGAAATTTTTCCAATTTATTTGAAATAGCTATATAGTATATTGTAATCTTTCTGTCATTTTTTAACTTGTGATAATTAACCATTTATGATGTTTTTCCAAGTGTCCGTGGTATTTCTTAGACAGAATACATCATTTTAATTGCTTGTTAATGTTTTAAAAATGTTACAGAAAATTTATTTTCTGATAGACAATTCACAGTTTATCCTTTATATGTTACCACATACTTGGAAAATTTTATGTAATTGGATGCATAAAATATGTTTCTTTGTATTTATAAACATCCCCACCAAAGACATACAGTTGTAAACTGCTATCCGTTCATAGAGTTTCTCCAGGATTTGCTCAATTGGCTACAAGTGACAGTAATTTAAAAACGAGTACTGTGGTTAAATGTAGGCTATTATGATCTATCTCCAAATACTCTAAGAAGCATTTACTTGGTGTTTGAAATCCTTCATTTGTTGAAATGTCATTTGTGTAGGGAATTACTTATATGACTCCTCACAAAACTTGATAAATCTGCTCACCGAAATGAGCTTGCAGTTATTATTGTCATCACAGAAAGATTCTCTAGCTTTTGGACCGAATTTTGAACAAGTATTTGAAAGGGTAAACAACTTTAATTGCTTTACTAACTTGGGTCTTTTGCATACTGAACAAGCCCATGAGAAAAGCCTTAGTGAGGAGCACAGTCAAAAATTAGAAGAGTAATTAGAAGAGTAACTGAGGATCCCCGTGCAAGCTTTATCCAGCCATGAGATTCCATTCTGTGATCACATCCTCCTTTTTTGCTCAGTAGAACTCTGTCTCTTAATGTATAAATAGGATACTGATCACTATGAAGCTGTTAAATATTTTGTGCTCTTACTGTTTCAAGATCTGACTTACTAAACACTGTTCAAACCCTCTGAAAACGTGCTCCTACACCTGTTTGCCTGTTTTGCTCATCACTGTGGTCAAGGTCACTAGTTCATCTTCTTCACTGCTGTTAGAGGAAGGACATGATTTAATTCTCATCCTATATATGGGAAGCTGAGTTAACATTTGCACAGGCAACTTTTAATTTTCTATGATTTATTTAACAACTATATGAATTATTTTTGTGTTAGGAAAAGAGGGCAAATGAGGGAGTGTAATTGCCTTGGTGCTAGAAAAGGAGTCAACCTGTCTCAAATTCCTTTGTCTCTGTTTCTATCTTTTCCCTTCCAATTTCCCTTCCTTTGTATGACAAGCATCTTGGTATCTTAGCTGAGACCCTTAGTTTTGGATGAGAAGTTGGGAAGATTGATTTTACAAGTGAGGTTCCTCCCTTTTTAATAGAATTTTATGGGATTTCACTAAATAGCGACTTAAATAGAAATCATCTTTATACAAGGATGAAATTTTAATTTGAAAGAAATATCTAATTTTCTCTAGGCTTATTGTCAAAATAGAAACAATTAGACATACATCTTTACCAAACTTGAATTTTATTGCAGCCAAATTGAACATAAGCCTTAGAATATCTGAGCTTTGTTCTCCTATAAAATCCATAGGTTTTGACAGGGTTTAAATTTGGCAAAAAATAAGTTCTTCCAATTATTATTTTAAGTCCTTTCCAAAGTATGTATATTGTAGTTTTGTATTTTTTGTAACTCTAAGCTGCCTAATGGAGTGTTGAGAACTCTGTTATATTGTATCTTTATCTTAACCAGACATAACTACCTTTATGCAGTGCTAGCAGTCTTCCAAGAGTACTGAAGCTATGTAAATGTGGACTGTATAATTCAACCAATGAAAAAGTCAAATTTTGCATTCAAACCATTATTATGAAAGACCATTCTGAAGCATATATGACATTTTTTAAAGGCTGTAGAAATATTATCTGTTTAATGAGGAACAGCAGTGGAGTACACAAAATGTTATAAAGAAATGTTATTCCCATATCTAATTAAGCAAATTTTCTAATGTTTCATTTCTTTGACAAACAGGTACACACAAAGTTCCACTGCAGGCAAGCCCATGCTCCAGGCACGGACACTTCATGCTTGGCCTTTTCCTATGATGGTACTGTCCTTGCCAGCCGAGGAGGTATGTGATTGAAAGAACACTTTTATGATTTGAGTGTAAGAGAATTTAAACTTTGCAAAGTGAAATAGTTCAGTAAACAAATAATTTAAATCGCGTCATCCTTACATGTAGTTGTTCATGATGGAGGTAAGATAATGAAATCAGATACTAGTGATTTAAACCTGATGTGTTTCACAGTTTACATCTTTTATGTCAATACACCATGTAAAACTGTTCCTGAAAGTGCATTTTACAGCAGTTAAGGAACATTTTAAGACAACTTTACTGTTTATATTACTTAGTTCCCAATCTCTCTTCTTGTCTAGCATTAATAAGATACCTATAGGAAACTTATTAGTTAAAATAAAACTAAAACAAGACCAGTTTTCTTAGTTCTTTCTGGGAAGATTACTGCCTCTCAATAGCAGTATCTCTGTTCTGGTGTTACTAATTCTTCAAGCAGCTTTCTTATGCAATGGCCTTTTCTGTTCTAATTGGAATTTTAATCTAATTTATATTACAAACATAAGAGGTAATGGCTGGAAGTGAGTGGCCAAGAGGTACTCGAATGGCAAAAAAATTTTAAATGTCTATAAAGGAAAAAAAACCACTTGTTTTTAAAACTTAGATAAAATTTATTTTAAAAAGTCTTAAATAACAGAACAAGTCTTGAGAAGGCAAAGACTATTTGAGGACTCATTCCCTTCAGTATAGATGGATAGGATGATGACTGCCTAAGACAGCTTTTCATGCAGAGATTTGTCTACCCAGTATTTTGTAGGCAGGTGCAAGCATACAGTCCAAGCTGTCTGGATGGAAACCAGCTGTAACCAGAAGCTATGTGTACGCATTAGCATGGCCCCAAGGCCAAATAAACAGGCCTAAAGGAGAGGCTGTATATGTTAATGTCGGCTTACATTGTGCCTAACATATGTACAGGACATCTGGTCAGTTTGGTATGTAGACAGAATGAGATTATATATACAAAATAACAGAATAGAGGTATTCATAGATGGCAAAAGCTCTGAAGCAGGGGATGTGCTTCCAAGCCAAGGGCTGTAGCTTGTACTTGCTTTGTGTCCTCTCCCTTCCCTGTCCTGGACGAGTAGAGTGGCATTAGTGGCTTTTACAGTGATATGCAGCTGCCATTGAATGCTACCTCCCTGGCTGCTTTGCATATCTTGCCCCGTTTCTAAGACTCCAAACATTATGTTTCCCAGGTGACATGTTGCAGAGTAAGATGACAGTAGTAGTCTTCTCCTCACAGCTCTAGACTTACTACGGCGTGCCAATGGCACATAGATTGTTTCTTAATTGCTGTTCAGACTCCTGCAACCAGAGTTCTGCTGCCACTGTCCTCATCATGAATGAGTCCTAAGTAGTTGAGGTAAAAACTCTCAACCTTGCTAGTCCTTTCTGAATCAGACACTTACTATGTGAGAACCTTCTCCTGCTTGGAAAGTACATGAACCATCTGTCTTTTTGTTCTGGTTAAAGTGAAATGCTGCATTTGTCTGCCAGTGGTGTTGCCCCTGAAAAATTCACACAGACATTCTTTAAAATATTTAAAGAGAAACCTCAGTGTCCTTTTAAATACTAACTGCAAACAAGGCTAATACTTATGGGAGGAATGTTCACTAGTGCTGTCTTAAAACCTCCAGTTATGTAAATTGTCGCACATTTCACATTTATGAATGTAGATCACAAAAAATGACCTTTGCCAATTTTTATTGCATGTGGCACTTTTGCTTGCCTGCTCTTCCTCATCTGTCTCCAGGTTTTGTGTCGTGTTAAACAGACTTTCACTTACTTATGTTTTATCTACCATATTCTGTTCTAAGCTACATAAAATGTTGATTGATTGTTTGCAGAATGTAAGACTGTATGGAAATTTGGCCCCTCAGTGTGGATAAAAGTGCTACCTTTGTCTAGTGTATTAAAAGAAAAAAAGCTCTGTGTGCACTATGGTAGAGAGTAAGGAGGATTCATACCTTATTTTGACTTGTTTGGTTAGTGTTTTAATATGAGTGCTTTGGATCTCTACCAACAAAAGCAGATGTGGATCCAGCATTCATAGATTAACACACCTGCCAAGTGCTGAGGATCAAAGAGAGGATAGTTGTTTGGGGAATGGGGACTTTTCATTGCAAGCCTGATTGACTGTCCTGCATCTGATGTAGATTCTGAGCTGGATATAGGAGAGATGAGGCAGGGCTCAGCTGCAAGCACAAGGGAAAATGAAAAGCTAAGGAGCTGCTTATGAGAGTTCGCAGTCTTACTTTTGTTGGGTATTAGGTAGTAACTTGACAGAAATTTAAGAAAGTGATATTTTTGCAGACTTGTAACCATGAAAGTAGTTTTTTCTAAATATAGTAGAGACATTTGGGGAACATTTTCTTTGTTTAGCAGTGAAGAGGTAAGCATTAGGACTGCACTGTTATAAAATTTAAAGAAAAAATAATTTTGATTCCTGGTATGTACAGAATGTAGGAAGTTAGTTTTTCTTACAATATGAAGGAATGACTTCATTAATTCCATGAATCTCATGATAGCTATTAGTTTGATAATTCATTTATTTTCTGTGGTAGGAACAGTGTGCAGACTCAATGCCATCTTAATCAGTTAAATAGTAAAAGAAGTTCACTGTAGTTGAACAGAAGAAAAAATAATTATATCTAAGCCTCTCAGTAGAGATAAATGTTTTCTTTTGAGCTCAAAAATGAGTTTATGTTTCCATTTGATTTTTTAGTTGGAGTTTTTTTATGGAGTTTGTTGTTTGGGTTCTGGGTTTGTGGGTTGGTTTTTTTTCGTTTTGGTTAGTTTTAGCTGTATTTCTCTTTTCACAATGTTCTTAAGGAAAAATAAAACACTTTAATTTTGAAGTTGGCTTAAAAAATAGAAATGCTATGAGTACAATTTCTTGTGTACTCAAGGATTATGCAGCAGCATGTCTATGACTTTCAGTTTTGTGGAGAGTAATGATACGTTGCTCTTTATGGTAAATACAGACATTAACATTTTAAAAATGAAAGGGGTTTACGTCAAGGAATATTCCTCAGGAGCTGAATACTGATGTTCATTTCAACAAT
This sequence comes from Zapornia atra, assembly GCA_013400835.1. Lineage (NCBI taxonomy): Eukaryota > Metazoa > Chordata > Aves > Gruiformes > Rallidae > Zapornia > Zapornia atra. The sequence goes on along the minus strand of VZTU01027711.1, from coordinate 664 downwards.
GCCAAAAATGCATTCATTAGCTTTAACGGGCACAGTCAACTATTTGTATCACTTGGAGCTGAAATGGCTTTCTCAAAGTCTCCCAGTATCCTTCCCTAGGTTTAGAGAGGATGATGTATTTAAATATTTGTCCAGGATGGTATGGATGCAGGTGATGGCAAGAGCTATTCCAAATGCAAGTGCAGAACCCCCAGTTTGTGACTTCCCTCCCAAGGCCTTTGGCTTGGACTGAGTACAGTCCCGACCTTTGGTGTCTCCAAAGGCTGTTCTTCAGCTTTTGCAGCTCCTCTTGCAGAGACAGTGCAGAATGCAGAAGCATGTACCTTGGACTTCAAGGTGCCTCTCATCACATCTGTAGTATAAACCTTCACAGAAAGGCTCAGGGTTTATAAACATCATATATTCTGGTGTTGCCTCAAGGTGAGGTATATTTTCTTTTTTAAATTCTTGTTTCCTTTTTTTTTTTTTTTCCCCAATGATCTTTGTGAATTGTTGTCCTTGAGCTTTGCTTTCAACACAGGACTCTTTAAAATAGGAGCTTCTTGAAGGATGTTGGTGACTTCAATCTTTCTGAGTTCCTCACAGCATTTTTGCTTCTTTTGGAACTATTTGCATCCATGTACTGCTCTTCCTGGTCAGTACCTGAAGAAAAAAAACAAAACAA
>VZTU01027706.1:0-14768 GCA_013400835.1 Zapornia atra | reverse complement strand
TCTTTCAGTGAGCCCTGCTGACTCTTGTGCAAAGATATTTTTTCTTCCTTGAGAGAGCTATATGCTGTCTGTTGCCAGAAGGCTTGATATCATGTAGACCTAGACATGATCAAAAAATCCAAAATCATCCCAGTGACACCAGGCTCACAGCCATGTATTGATCTGCTGGCTCTTCCTGTTTCTCTATTTGTCATTCATGGCAACTGGAGAGATACAGGAGAACACTGTCCTGACCCCTTAACCAGTTGTCTCAAAGCCCTAAAGTCTTTTGATTTCCCTCAGACTTCTTGTTGCAACTTCATTGCTGCCTACCCAAAAAATCAATAATGGATAGTAACCTGAGGGCCTTACGTGAATAGGAATATTTCTCTTCCCATCTTTAAAGGGGGCCCAAGAGAGGCAGCAGATTTCCCTAAGAAGTGTGCTTGGTCTGCATATTGGGCTTTCTGTTCCCTTCAAAAGGGAGTCTCCTATGACAATGACCTGTTCTGTTGGGGTTCTTTTTGTGGAAGCAGTTTTTAATGCAGAGCAGAGACTGACAATCTCAATCAAAAATGCAAGTTAGATGAGATATGATCCCCATCAGTGCTTGGTTCCTCTTGCAGACCCTCCTAGAGGGCTATGGGGGTAATCACAAAGGAGACTTTGTGACACCATGAAGGAGCTTGTTGCCATGGATCCCTATCCCTTAATCACTATGTTCAGTCTGGCAGAGAGAAGAAAAGGAATCCTCTATAGTATGTGTCCTGCTTGGCTTTTGGGCCTATCCCAGGGAAGGTGGGGTGCAATTCCTGTAGTCTATGTCTCCCTCACACTCCCTGGTACCCCTCACAGAGCTCTGCCATTACGCATCTGTTACAAATAAGCAATGATACAGATTGTGAACACTTGAAGTTTTCATGCCACCTCTGGGCAAACCAGGCCCTCCCGTCCTTTCTTGATGGTATACTGTGGGCTATTCTTTCCAAATGTTAGGTCAGGGCCTTTTTTTTTTTCCTATGCCTCTGCTCCTATCAGGCGTCCTTTACAGGCTACAGATGCTAACCTGAACTTCTTAATTTCACCCAGTCATAGGCTTTATCAGGGTCACCACAGAGAGAAAACCTTACTTCATATTTTTTTCCTACTTGTTGCAGTCTTCAAGTTTTCTCAATTTTCTTTTCATTACCAATGAATTAGTTAAAAAGCAAGTAAACATTTTTTTGTTACAAGATCAATTTCTTTTTGTTAGTTCACTACCCATGAGCCCTCACAGGCTGTTTTGGGGCTTAGAATGCCTCCCGTTGATTATGTAAATGTGCTGTGAAAGACCTTTGGGAAACTTGACCTGCACAGTGGAGCTTAGGTTTCTGTACAGGATTGCATCACTGATTGATACCTGCTTGCATTTACCATTGAGTAAGCTCATGTGGCAACAATTAATTACTGAAGTTCAGTTTGCATGTACCTGGGTGTTAGCATTTTGACCACAAGACTGAATCCACTAGTAATCAACATCATTAACAGAGCTGTCTGTGCCAATCCACAATCACTGAGAGTCCAGATACACCTTACACAACTTAATGTGGTGCTACTGGTGCACCAGGAACATCTCTCATGATATTCAGCAATCGGCACTCTTCAATTTTCCTATTTTCTGTTTCACATTCACTGGCTAACTAATATTGACTTGCAGTAAATATGTGATGCATAGGTAAGAGTTAGCAGAGTAGGTGAGATCTTATGGGAATAGTAGTGTCAACAGGAAAATAGTAACTGGGGAATACAGGCCACATAGGGACACAAACTTCAGTCCCCTTCTCTCTAGAAACCTTGTTCTAGCCACTTACATCACAAGACTTAAAACATCTACTTCAAAAAATACCAAAAATCTTCCCAGCATTGCACAACATCTTTATGTCACTAACTGGATCCCTGCACCACAAGAAACCAAAAGCTACAAACCAAAAGTGGAATTTGTCACTGGAGAAGAGAAGATTATTACCAGTGCCGTAAGTCTCTTCTATATGTTATTTCTGGCTTAGACTAGGTCTTCCTATGCTGTTCGTGTTTTTCTCTCATTCTCTGGTTTTTAAGATGCTAGAGTTAGAATGCTCTGGCTTGAGTATTCAAATGGGTATTCAGCCACTGACCTGGACGATTTAGTCATCTTAGCTATTTGCCGTGCCTCTGGGTTCTTTCTTAACTGTTGTGTTTGGGGTAGGGTCTGACTCATGTATAATAGCTACTGCTCTGGGACATTGGTCTCTGCTAGGGATATTAAATGCTGCTACAATACAGGCATTAAATGTGCCTGCAGTTAAGCATGGGTAATCTTACACTGAAAAGTAGGGAAAAGAATAAATTCAGTGCCCTACTGTATTAATTTGCACAGTTGCAGTTTTGGAGATTAGTCTTAAATTATTTTGAATTGCAAATCCAACTGTTTTTTTTACTATGATTATGACCTCTACTTTGTGTCACACAGTTCAATCTATACAACCACATTCTATGGTAAATTACTATAATGTTGCTGTAGATGATGCACCATAACACAGAGCCTTGCCTTAATCTGTAGACAAAGACACGCATGCACATGCACATTTTGACTTGCAACAACCTCCTAATAACACAGATTTATTCTCCTTTGGTTTTGCTTTTTTGGCTTCCTTTTTCTCTCTAGATAGGGTGGCAAGGACTCAGTGACTTGCTGGAAGAAATCTGTAGAGTATGTTAATTTCTGTGGAACTTAGGCGGCCTCATAAGTCTTGGAGATTAATAAGAATCTAGGAAGTATCTATCTTCTTGTGATGCTTTCATTTGCGCAGTAATAAAGCTCGCCTTTCTTGTTTAATAAAAACAATGAGGAAACAAATGGGTGTGCAGGCATTGGAACTTTTGAGGAATTAATTCAAAAGCACGGAGGAAAGTTTTTTATCATGCTGTAAGCACCAGAAAGGTGAAAATTACTCTTCCCTAGAGCTCTTACCCTCTGTGTGCCTTATCTTTAAGTTACACCAAATTTAAGGCAAAATCCTAAGAAGGTGCTAAGTGTCTCTCCGAAAGTGTTGATCATTATCCTGAAAGGTGATGGGCACAACCATCAGGAGCTTGGGAGAGTTCTGCATGATTGATTTTCTTCCCTTGCCCATTGGAACTATTTCCTGGTTGAATGTTCTCTCTTTATCCAAACAAAAATTCTATGGAAATTTTCAACTGTTCAGCAACAATTTTCTGGTTTGAGTGTTGGGTTCCCCCCCAAACCCTTTTTTTTTTTTTAAGTTATTATTATTCTTTTGTTGTTGCTGTTGTTTTGGAGAGATAGCAGGAATTTTCCCTGGCTGTTCCTTTTAACCTATCCCTCCCCAGAAGGTTCTTGTCAATTTAACTTTCAGTGCACAGACAGGAGATTGACAAAAACAGGAGCCTTGCAGCAGGCAGGGAGCCAGGGGATGAGCACCCAGTTCCCTCCAGCTTCCAGCCTCTACAGCTCCAGCTGCCAGGGAGGCACAAGCCCAAGTTGCTTAGCATCCCCACATCTACAACTCTGGCTGCCAGAGAGCTGGAGCAGAGTGAGAACGTGTAAAAGTAATTTTCTTACCTCTCAAAAAAAAAAAAAAACCTTTGGAAGTTACAACATTTTAATTTAATTTAGGCATTTGGATTTAGCAAAAAACTGTTTCAAAACTTTGCTTTTCCTAGATATACATTAATGAGCTTATTATACTAAAAATACCTGTGATTGGTCAATCTACAGAGAAGACGAGTGTGACAGAGATCTTCATTCAATACTAGACTGTCTTTACATCTAGGTATCCAGAGGATATGTTCTCCATTTTGTTGTCTTCTAATACATTTTTTCCTATGGCTTGTCATAGGAAGTGTGCACCACTGATGGCTGGGGACATATACCAACAGACAGTCCTCTGTCTGTGATCAAGAACTGCCCAAGTCTCTGGCCACCAAGCTAAATTTCGGGATGAACACAGCTGCCTGCAGTGGCCATGCGCAGTGCCAGCAATGAGAGGATGGTGCAGCAGTTACTTACTGAGGGTTCCGAGCTTCCCTTGTATTGCTGCAATGGCATTCAATGGTCTGAGGAAAGGCTGGGGTTTCTACAGGAGGAATTTCTCTAAGACAAATCTGATCTGTCTGAACCCTACTTCAAGCAGTCCATTATTGTCACCACCTACAACCCACCAAGATGGGACTGTAATATACATAAAGTTATTGCCTTATTTGTGAATGATATTGCTGTCTTTCTGACGGTTCAAGGATGGACCAGGTCCTTGGATTCTGCATATCTTAGTGTCGGGTCATCTAAGCTCCCCGACTCTGAACTGAAATTTCCCTAAGAAGCAGTAGCAATTCATTTTAACACCTCAACAACCTAGGACATACATTTATTGGGATATTATTCTTTCCCACAGCAGCTTCATCAAGCCTTGCTCTATATACCTGCAAAAGATTATCTGATGGACAGGACTGTCCTTTATGTTGCGGAGGTTTGTTCTCACTTCTGTGTTTTTGCATCTGGATTCCATACCTCATACAGCATTTATCCTTCTGTTGTGGCACCTTTAAGGATGCTGCAGCTCAGTCTGTGTGGAGAACATGCAGAAGTCTTTACACTGGTAGGAGCACAGTTACAATCAGGAAGTATTGTCTTTGTTTCTGTTTTGGAGTTGATACTATGACATAGGTCTGGGTCAGGGTATTATGCTTGTAATCATATTACAGTGAATCTGTTTTGGCCCTGACTTTAACCTTCACTTAATAAAAATCTTTTCTAGCCACAGGCTATGAGTTCTCATGACTAGTAAAGGTAGGGACCTTTGCCATGCAATAAAACAGAGAGGAAATATTGTGATAGATGGCACAGCTTCTGCTCTCCCCCTCCCTCGCATCTTCTTGCACCCTGAAGTGAAATCTTTATTTTAAGGAATAAACACTATGGGACTTAAATATTTTTTTCTTTAATCAAGGCGACTTTTTAAATATTCTTAAATAAAATACTACTTAAAACAGGCAATTTTACATGAAGTGGGAGAGAGATAGTGCAAGAACCTACAGTATATCAGACTGAATTAGTTTTTCATGCCACGAGATGTAAACAAATCTATTTAATTAGAACACCTTGTTCTTATTGCATCCAGAGTAATTTTTTATAGTGGCAGAGAGGAAAAAAAAGTTTTGGCAGCAAATTTCTACAATATTACAAAAAAGATCTAAACTGTGTGTCTCCCTTACTGAAGCAGATTTTTTCCCCCCCTCATCTTTATTGTTGTTTTAATTAGGATCTGAACATCAAGCCCCTCACCACAAAGATGATCCCTGGGCCAGAAACACATATTCCTAGAGATCAGCTTTGATTTTAAACCCTTCCTTTCCACTTCATCAATGGAGACAACAAGTGCATGGTCGTGCAGTTGGATGTTGGTCCCTGAGGTAACAGGTTTAGGTCATGCATACCAAGGCCAGAACTCCAACCCTACATTTTTCTCCTGCCTATATCAAGGCCATGAGATCCCCATGCTTGTTCACCTTTGGTGCAACCTGTCAAAGTTTCATCATTATCCCACCTGTGTAACCCAGAGGCTTTAATGAATTTCACCTCTTTTCTGCTACTTTACTTTATAAACTAAAATGAAATCTGAAGCAGCAACAGGAGGAAAAAAAGTGAGATTGTGTGCTCAAGAGCTCTAGTCAACCCCATAAACTCTTAGATCGCCTTTTTTCTTTCCTTTCTAGTAGCTGTGCAAGGACCTCACTTGGCTATACAGGCTTATTAGTCACAACAGAAAGTCAGCACAAGGTCCCACAGTGACAGCTGCCACCTAAATCTAGGTAATGTGCCGTGCTAAAATGCTGTACACTGACTTGCAGCAAGATCTCAGTTCCTTGCTAAGGTGATGTTTCCATCTCTTTCTGAATTCTAGAACTGGATTTTCCAGCTGTGTTGTCCATCCCTTCCTGGATTCATATTCTAAAATGTGGTTAACCTGGACACATATATACAATGTCTCAAATGGGCTGCAGAGCACACAATGTCTGGAAAACCTATCCATAATTCCAGACCTCTAGATCCAGTCACCACATGGAAGGACTCAGGACAACATTCAGGTAGATTGAGCTATTAAGTAACAATGTGGGTGTCTTCCCTCTCCTCTGTACATAGTAACTAGTTCTGTCTTCCTATACTACTGTTAGAAGCAAGATTCGTAGAATCATAGAATCACAGAATATACTGTGTTAGAAGGGACCCAGATTCCTTAACCGTGATGTGATGGAAATGTCTTGTGATGAGATGTGGGCAAGCAAATTGGAGAGATTCTCTTCCAGAAGAACAGGAGCTCCAAGACTATGTTCACCTGTGACTATCCCCAAGATTCAGGAATGGCAGCTGTTCACATGAATTTAGGCTATTCTTGAGAAAATTTCATGTTCTCTCTAACAATCCAGCTGCCCAGTAAAGACCTCCAGATGCTGCAGCCGCAGCTGTGATTGTGGTGGGCAACATTAACATTTTTCAGAAAGGGCAAAGTTAATTTTGAATTCAGACAAGAATTCATGAGGTAGAATCTCAGCAGCATAAAGTGCAACCATACCAGAGCAGCGAAATTACTATTTTGTTTGGAACTGTGCAAAGCTACAGAAACTGTCTTGTTGTTTTAATTGGATCCCTCAGGTCCTTCTTGTGCCCTGTATTTTCATACAAAGCATGCAATTTTTTCCCCAGTCCTTCCCTCTCAAACGAACACCATCCAAACTTACCCACTACCAGAAGAACTTGAAGAAAATAAGTGATTTGACCAAACTTCTGTATGTGGATCGGCAACGCAGTCAAGGAAGTCCATCTTCATCCCATAATGCAGTCACCATTTTTTCCTAGCATTCTAGACAGTCATGCCACAGCCCAATGCCAGAAGTCTGTGGAAGTAGATTAAATAGCAGTTCAGTAATCAGGAGATTTTAATATTGCTCCTATCTTGGCCAGAGACCTGCTATGCCTCCTGGAAAAAATCTCTTCTCTGATTTTTTTTTTCTCCTCCCACCTTTCCTTTGCCCTGCCTATTTATATGACCAGCTCAGGCAGTCTGTTTTGCTCCATACTGATCACCAATGGACCCCAGTCTCATCTGAGCTGTCTAGACACAGTCGTTGCTGAAATAATAATAATCATGCTGAAAGCAAAATGCCAATATTTTTGTACTGATACGACTCCTGTTTTGTATTCCTCTGGCTTTGTCCCTGACATTAGTGGTGCTCAGAGGCAAAACAAAAAGCTGGTCATCTTACCACCATTAAATGTTATTAACGACTTTTAAACAATTGTCAGTGAACTTAAGTGCTTGTGCAAGTGAGGAATTAATAGTGGCGACCTAATAAATATCTCAGAAATGCTGGCACACCACTTATGGGCAAACTGTCAGTGACGCCTGGCCTCAAAAGTCTCCATCTGGAGAAGCAGCCAAGCAGCACAGAATGACACTCCTGTCTGAGCCATCCTCCCTGCTCCCGCCCAGGACCCACAGCTCACTTTGTCAGTCCTCCAGTCAACTCTCTGTAACACAGCCTTCTCTCCTTCCCAGTTCCTATTCCAGCAATATTTTTCCCCTGGTTGCCTCATATGCTTCCCAAAATATGCAGCCCACATCCTGCCGAACACCTGCTCTTTTTTTTTCCCGTCTGCTCCATCATCTACATTTTCCAGGGAACACAAACACAACACTGGTCTCATGTGTCAAGGGCAGAAGAGACTTACAGGATCAGTGTGATATGGTCAAACAGCACATTATGCTGAACTCTAGTCCTTGTAGAAATAGAAACCAGTTCAAGCTTATGGTGGAATCTGGGACCTGAACAGCACACAACATTATTAAAATGACCTAGCATAATAAGACAATTATGTCAATAGAAAAGTGATGTCCTTGTATGGGATTCTATTTCTTTTCCAAACTCTGGAAAGATAAATAAATGTTGTTGCATCCATTTCACAGGACTCAAACAGTGAAACTTTGGTGTACAAAACTTGAGTTATTTTGTCCAGATTTATAAAAAAAGATGCTTACAGCAGAATAAAGATGTTAATTCAGAGGGGTTTTGCATTTTGATCACTGGTGTTTATTACCTCTCTCTCTGATTGCTAGTCTCTAAATTTCCATTTATTCCCAGGAGCAAAGATATTTTTTTTTGTGATTTTACTGGTTGCATGAGGAACATCATTTAATCAGATGATTCTGAAAACTAATCCCAAGTGTCTTCCAGTGACTTATTACCTTCCCCACGGCCTTACTGCTCTTTTGAGAATTTGCCTCTGAAAAACTACACTTTCTCTTCTTTCAGGTACCGCCAGTCCTTGCCCCACGCTGCCCTTTCTGCTTGGATCACATCCCTGAAACCTTTTTATTGTCCCTCAACTATCAAACCATTCAAACAGTGAACTCACTTCTACATTACCTCCAAGGAAGAAAACTTCCTTTCTTATAAACACAGCAAGAAATAAAAACAAAATCTGAACAAAAACAATGGCCCTTTCCTACTGTGATGTGCAAAATACTTTCCTGAGGCTGGTATGAACTCCCTACCTTTAAGTGAAGCTCATTTGCAGGCACTTGTCTATTCGTAGTAGATGGCCAGTGAACAGAGCCAGGGCTGCCTGTCACCAAGATGAATAGACAGATGGCAGGGACAAAATTGGCCACATTTGGTCCGAGCCAGGGGTGCCATTTTTAAGGTCAGGCCTTCATCTTGTACTGGCCAGGAGGAGGCCTGTGATGATGATGATGATGACAGTGCATTTGGAATGATACTGCTATTTGTTTATCATGGCTTTTGCACAGGAGGTACCAATTTTAGCAAACACAGGAGGAAAGCAATTGAGTTAGCCCTGCAGCAGCATCTGAGGATCTTCTTATCTGCATGGATGACTCTTTTTACCCACTGCATATCAGTTTAGATACTGAAACTAAAGCTGTTTTCTTTCCTGAGAAAACAGTACTTCTTAGACATCACTGAATTTCTTTCCATCTCCTGTTGCAAAGAAGAAGTCCCTATAACAGCATCAGACACTTACCTGCAAGTTTGGTCCATGCATTAATCCAAATAGCTCGATTCTTCCCTGGTGATTATCCCAGTGTAACAAATGTTTCATGGAAGTGGATTTATTTGAAGTTTGGCAAGTATCACTGCCCTCAGATGTCTAGACTTCCCTCGTTAAACCTCACTCGTCATAAACACAGCATCCTACCTCTTCTTCCCCATCTCCAGTCTTGTGCAAACTGCTGCTAGGCCACCAACACATTCTTCAGGTGGTGAAAGTTGATGCAGATTCTCGATATACAAACATGATATATCAGTTTACCTTGAATTGAGACTCTGAGTATAAACAAGTTCTAAACATCTCCAGCAAGTGCTAAGACCAATACTTAATTAGATTTCACTTTATCAACAACCCTAGAACAGGGCATTGGTGTTAAATGTGTTTTCCTCATTAACTGGAGACTAAAACTTGACTCGAACAAGGAAAAAAATATTTATTTACAAGTTGGAGATATGGTTTAAACAGGAAATTAAAGGCAGATAGCTGTACAATCTTAGAAGAATAAATGAGGAGGAAGGCTGATTAAAAAAAAAAAAACCAAACAAAAAAAACCCCACAACCAGACAACAAACCAAACAGAAAACATTTTTCTTAGAGCTGTTTTTGCATATGACCTCTTCAGGATATGATTAAGAAATAAGTATAAAGACACCATCCCTCCCCTCAAAAAAAAGAAACCAGAAAAACCAACAACCCAGCAAAACACAGCCCTTTAGGTGTATGTAATGCACTTCTCATAAATAAAGAGTAATTTGGAATAGTATAATCTTATCCCATTGCAAAATGCAGTTCTGTATGCATGTGTTTGGTTTTGAATATCAGAAGTCAAGTTTGCAATGTGATGTCAGAAGAGTCCCTTTCCAGAATGGGAAGTAAATCAAGTTGTGGTTCTGACATGGCTTTGACTATATGGCAGCACAGATTTTGAGACTGGAAAGAAAAAAAAAGGTTGGATGACCTCTCATACTTTATAACACAGGGCAAAGAAGGGAAAATAGAACGTACTGCTTCTACATGATTTACTGCATATCCATCTCAATGACTTGTTTGACTGGACAGGAACAGTCAGTCCTTCTGTCTGTCATGACCAAAAGAGGATCCAGGAACACCAACCTGCCTAGAGGCTACTTAAACTCTTTAGACGTTCCTTACTGAGAGGGTGGTCAGGCACCAAACAGGCTCCCCAGGAGAGTGGTCACAGCACAGAGCTTGTCTGAGTTCAAGAAGCATCTGGATGATGCACTCAATCACGTGCTCTGACTTGGCTGGCCCTGTGTGAAGCCAGGAGTTGGACTTGATGTGTTGGTCCTTTCCAACTCAGAATATTCTATGGTTCTATGACTCGGTCCAGTGCTCATTTCTATAGTTCATGGGAAGTGGAATCGAAGGAAAAACACACTTGCTGTGTTTGACAGATGAACTGGGATTTTTTTATGCACTCTTCTACAGACACAAAGCGTAAAAAGGATAGTGGACTGAGTCCATCTCTGTGTCCTCCATGTGGAGGAGGGAAATCCTATCTTCAGCACAAGTCTATTCCCTTTGGTTGTCATCTCCTGCTCATGAGAATGTCTGATGCCATACTGTGTTTAGCCCAATGGGCAGATAATGATGGAAACCTAGAGTGACAGAGAACAAGGGCACCTGCTCTCTGTTTAACTATTTATTTCCCAAATTATAAGATGTTGTATTTCCTACCTTTCATCCTTCCTCTCCAGTGAATGTTTTTTTCTCAGTGAATTCCAGTACAGTTCTAAAATTTCTGGGCTGTGTAGGGCATCATGACAGCTTCTACAAGGCAGAAGAGACCTTCTGGCTGTGTGTTGCCATGACAATTGTAGAAACAACTCAACAAGGCCAATGTCTCAGCTCTGATTGCTAAGGAAAAGAAGGTGTCACCAGCGAGGTCAGCCTCACCTGGTGCCTGGTGGCACCCATCCCCATGTGCATCTTGGCTACCACCTCCTGGTGGGAAAAATGTTTTTATACAGAGCACAAAATGCTTCCTGGGGAGAGCATTATTGTCTCATTGGACAGAGTCCAGTACCGGAGGAGGCTGCAGTTTATCAGCTCTGTCCTCACCACTCCACTCAAAGTGTCTGTGCTGTCAGGGGAATTGATGGAGTTGGGAAAGCCCCCAAAACCATATAACTTGACATTAAAGAGATGCTGTGAAGCTCTCACAACCAAGAGTACCTTTCAGGGAGACATGCAGAGAAAACTGCTCTGTCTCTTTGGTGGATGACTTTTATCGTGAAGCTGCACAAAGTCATTATTGAAGAAAGGCAGAAATTTGCTGGAACTTGGACGGGGAAGGAAAGGGGAAAGAACCAACAACAGTAAAAATAAAACACACATTGCTCTCTTTTCTCTTCAGAGGCTTTTGGAGAATCTCCTGAGGAATGGAGGCAGCTTCAGGGGTGTTGTGAAGAGGGGATAGTGAAGAGGACCCACCTGCAAATTGACCCAGAGTGAGCACTGCAATGGACAGTCCACCTGGGGCAGAATTATACCCATCCCACCTAGATATATCTTCCAAGAGTCTCTGTATTACAAAGCAATTTACTCTGTGAAGCTTAGGGCAGACAGGAAGGAGTGAAGACAGCTGGGATCTCACTGCAGCTCAGCTAGTGATCTGCAGTGTGCGCTTCTGCCCGGCCTCTGAAATGCTATACAGAGCAGTAACCACCTCTTGCTGCAGAGATGACTGGAGTATCATGGACAGGACTGTACTGGAAGTCTAGGTTGTTGCTCAATGACCCTGGTACTGCTGTGGCTGGCCCGCTAACAGTGTAAGTGCTTGTAACCTGCCCAGATGTATCTGCATGGAACTGCTGCATCCACAGCAGGTTGCTCTTGTGGCTTTGTACAGCGTCTTGCACTGCGGGCAGCCTTGCATGGCAGCAGTATTGTGGTGCACTGGTGTAGGTGAGTAAGGGGGACTGAAGGATTATTTTTTTATTTTTTCTTTTGCCCGCTGCATAAATAGCATCAAGGAAAATGTAATGTAATATAAATAAAAACAAATGGCTCAGTCAACTCATCTTTAATGTTTTGCAGTGTGACATCTATTTTGTCTAATGGAATACGACTTTCATACACCAACTGGAAATTTAACCTTGGCCAAAAGTTATGATGTACATTACAATACACTTTTATTATGTTACACTGTATTGTTGTTGTTTTTTTAATCTATTGCTAAGCTCCTAACAGTATGTCTGTGTCGATGAAACCCATCTGTCAAAAGCACAGTAGGGACATTATTATGTAAATGTATCTGGGTCTTCCTTTTGTGGAATTGGGGGCGGGAATTTAATATACTGTCCTAATATTCCAGCCAGAGGGAAAAAATGTTTATGATTTTTTTTTTTTAAGTAAGAAAAAAAATGTCTGGCTGAATTTGGCTTTAAAAAGTCAGATCTTTCTCCTTGCCCTTCCCAGTAAGATCTTTTAGAGCTAATGATGGCTTTTAAAAAGTCAGATCTTTCTCCTTGCCCTTCCCAGTAAGATCTTTTAGAGCTAATGATGGCTTTTAAAAAGTCAGATCTTTCTCCTTGCCCTTCCCAGTAAGATCTTTTAGAGCTAATGATGCAGTTTCTAATAAAAAATAAAATAAAATACATGAGAGACTTTTTTAAGTGCACCAGGAGACAGATAGGTCATTAATATTAGCACTGCTATCTTTTCTATATTACCCTCATATTTCAATAACCTACATTTTGGGGTTATACTTTCTTTTAACAGGTGCCATTTTGGATTATTTCTTTAAAAGAATTTGTTATAAAATATGCACAAAGGTATGTAGATTTTTTTGGGAGAGGCATGGGTGAGGAAGAGATTATTTATTACAGTTCTTAAACATCAGCCAAAATCTATCCATCTAAATGGTCTTGACTTCTTAGACACATTCTACCATTATATGTAAAATTAAGACATTTGTCCCTATGCAGGGAAGGGGCTAAAATTGAAATAGTCACTGTGTGAAATGAAGTATCTACATAGCCCTCCCTTGGCCAAGCTCCCAACCTGAGGAACAGACACCAGGAGGTTTGTCCCAATATGATGCATGAAATGAAGTGTGTGTAGCTCTCTAAATCCAGATCACCAGCTGATTTTCTCCCCTAAATTCCAAGGCATCATCTGTTGAAATCACGAAGGCCCTCCACTATCAGGCTTTCTGAGATGGGAAAGTGTTGTCATCTCCATCTCTGCAGATGGGGTGCTGAGGAGCAGAACAGCTGAGGGTGTGTTTACACAAAAAAAAATTAAGGTATATTCACAGCATAAGGAATGGCACACACACACTGGCTACATTTCCTTAACACAGGTAACAACAACAGGAAACAACACAGGGTAAGATTCATCTTGAACAACAAGCATTTACAACCCCCTCATAGTCCAGAACATCATTTGGAGCCTGAGCCTTTGCTCCTGTTTGAATGAGGTTCGGTGAAAGCTCCTCCTATTTGGGATTCCTTTTTAATGTCTTTGCTAGGGAAACCAGGCAAATGACATGGTGTGACTGAGACCTTACCAAAGCACATAGATGTCATTGTGGGCCAGCACATTTCTAAGTAACAACCAGCACCAATAACATATTTGGGCAGGTTGCATAGGACATATAAGGAATTTAGGTGTCTGATTACAAAACTGGAACCAAGAAAGCATGACTCCACAGCATCTTTCTCGTACAAGCTGTTTTCTTTTGATGAGAAAGATTTTTAAGTGTGTGAGCAAAACTTTTGTTTGGTGCCCACATGGGCAATGGGAAACACTGTTTTTTCTTCATTCAGATTGGACTCAAGCCCTTAGAGAAAAGCACACTTATCCCCAGGCAAACTCAATGGAGGAATCATCCATCTCTGGTCCCAGACGGGCACTGCACTAAAAGGAACATAACAAACACAGGTGAAGTTAGCACCTATTGCCATTTTTGGGAGGAAGGGAGAACACTTAACTTTGGGAACTCTTCTCTCAGTCCTGGAGATTTTGGAAGGATCCAGTTTGCGAACATAAATGTTCACTGGATGCCTAATATGTGTTCTGAGACTTGTCCCAAAATGTCTAGGTTCCGGGGATGCTAAACAGCTGAGTGTCTGTTTCACATCTAAGTCACCTTCAGTAGATATCCTCAAAGCATTTGACAAATTTTCGTGCTAGAAAAAGATGTCTTTTATCCAGGAGTTCAGAAAAGAAAGTGTTCACACAGGAATATAGTGACTAACTTTTCAATCCTCAGTCTTTTTGAAGAGATCTGAAGTAATTTCTTTTCCTACCCCGAAGCCTGCACTAGCACAGGGTAATTAGAGATAGATGGGATGCCTGGTGTCCATGGCAGAAATATTCTGGACCCAAGGAACTGAGAAAATTGATGAGAAAAATGGAAGCCCTACTTTGTAACCCCGTCCCCATTTAGTAAGTTATTGTGTAAACAGGGATTTTATTTCAGTATCTGCATATCATGATGCACAAAGATGGAAAATTCTGGTTGGTTATGCCCAGGTGTCAGGTCTTGAGTGTAAGGTCAGCCTTTCTCTCCATTAACATGTGTGATGGTGAAACAGCCTTCAGATGAGTCACAACTTACATTCTTGTTTTCCCCATGTTGACAGTGCTTCCTAGCCTGACTGTTTCTGATAGTGAACATCAAAGCTCCAGTTTAGACTGATGAGATCATAGAATCATA
>VZTU01027705.1:28562-75728 GCA_013400835.1 Zapornia atra | reverse complement strand
CAGGATGCCACTGGCCTTCTTAGGCACGAGGGCAAGTTCATGTTTCCTGCTTTTTAGCACAGCAATACTGTTATTAATTCCTAAACCAGAAGATACTGAGCAGAAGAATTTCCAGTGAGTGATTTGAGTAGCACTACCTTGAATAACTTTGCTTTTTGCCTTACATATCCATATCTACCACCCAATGAATAGCGTTTTTGCTTATTTACCAGAAATGTTAAAAAAAAAAAAAAAAGATTCAGAGTATGGGATTTATTTATAATACTGACGCCTTATCTTGTTTTCAATACACAATATTGCACTTCCTGGTGCAAGACAATTCTGAAGCATTTCAGCCAGAAGGCCAGCAATGACGGATAAACAGCCATAACTGTAACCAACAATTGGTATAATAGACAGAAGAGATGGAACCAGGATTAATGGAAATTAGAGACTTATTTCATAGCAAAATCATTTAGCCCTAAGAAGACTGATCCCTAAAAGAAGCATGAGCTGAACGGTATTCTCTATTATGCCATAAGTACCTGTCTGCTTACTTATTCAAAACATGGTGATCTACTACTAAAGATAAGCAGTCAAAAGATAAGCAACAAAAATTATACCTAGGTTTCTCAGTAGACAGACAGACATCTCCTCAGGATTAACAGTGGCATCTTTGTCCCTGTGGTAGAACAAAAACAATAACATTTTTCCAAGCAGTAACTACTTCAAAACCAAGAGTCCACACCACTCGGGCACCAGGATGATGAATACCACCTATTCCACAGTTATTGATTAAACCTCACAGACAGAAAAGATGAGTGAGACCTTTACAAGTCTTCAGATCATTTGATTTCAACTTCAAAACTAGTAGACACACAGTAACAAAAGAAGCGTACATATTTACTTTTGGGTTAGCCTTCCCATACAAAATGCTCTAACAAACAATATCACAGCTTATATTTATCATTTCTTAATATTACAAACATGGAATGCATGTTTCTCATCTCACCCAGCAGAACAGGCATCACTATATTTACTGAATTGAAAAAAAAAAACCACCCCAGATAAGGTCCATCTCTTTCAGCCCTGCACACCTTTTATTGCACTGGCAAAGCCATGCACATCTTAAGCACTGTACATCCACTATCAAACCAGTACAAGTTTCCCCCACGAAGCATCTTCTAGTCTTACATTTCATTGAGTCTCAGTGACTTCACAGATAAGCCTTAAGGCACTTCCCTCTCCAGCCCTGGCCTGGCCTGCAGCATTCTCTCAAACACGGTCTCAGCACTGGGATTTAATGCACGACTGAACATGTCTCCTCTCAGGCCAAAGCAAATGAAAGGTAAAAGGTGCCTTATGTGAATGTCTTTCCCTGGCTTCCATATCAAGGTGTTCTACAGCACATATACAGCTCAGTGAGCACCGGCATCAACTCTTCCTGTGCTTCACATACGCTGCAACCTGTAAGGCTGTGTAGATTCAATCATTTTTCAGTGATGCTTTATCTAGGCAATCATTTTCCTGTTCCACTTCCAGCTTTACCTTTTATTAAACCCCATTAAACTGATTTTTTTGAAGTTCCTTAGGATTTGCACCCCTCAGCCAATTTGTACCTATTAGCCCTTCCATTTTCACAACGAAATAAAAGGTTTCCTTGTACCTGTTTTGCAGACGAATGCCTACAACCTCTGTACCCACATATTACACCTCTATGAAGAAAATCATTACACCAAGAGCCCAACAGCAGAGGCACCAAAGGTATTTAAAAGCGCATACAGCTGCTGCAAATAAAAGTATGATCAAGGGGGGGAGCTCTAAACCTACAAATAAAAAAAAAAAACCCAACCTGTTCTCAAATTTACTGATCAAGAAAGCAACTTGAGGGAAAGAGGGGTATGATGCTTATTTAGACAGGAGCTCTGGAGACATCACAGCCATCCCTGACAAGTAAACACACACACAATTACGTTGTTGGGGTCTGAGGGTAGATACCCATCTTCTAATAGGAAGAAAAAACTAAATTATGGGTGCAAGCAACTCCCCAGAGGTGTTAATTTGTAAAGAAGGAACTACAGCTGTAAAGGGGTTAGAAACCTAGGCAGTACTTGAATAAACAGGCTTCTCTCTATCTTTCTAATAATGTCTATTTTTCCCCAATAGGATGGCACAGCGGTTTGTAATGAGTTAACAGGCTTAAAACAGACCCATTACACTTTTGCTATTTTCTCTCCTAGATTAAAAATCATATAAATTATTTTTCAAGAATTACTCTAGTGGTACATATGTTTAACAGTCCTCAGAGCCTGACTGGCTGAGGGGGGAAAACTCCGGCTATAGAAGCGTCACAAAAAATTACAGCCTTCTCAAATATTTCAGAAGTTACAGGCAATTCCTCTGACCTTATCTTTAGCTTCTGCTTCAGCAAAGGGCACAACTATAAAGAAATAGTGCACTGCATATTAACATAGGGAAATAGAAATAGGATAGGTTTAATTATTTAGTATAATACAAGGTTGCTTTTTAGTGAAATGAGTGTTTTCAACCACCTCTATAACCAAACAGTATGTCGTAATAGTAATAAAACTTCCTATAGGACTTAATTAGCCATAACAAGGAGCCATAAAGTTGTTTGATTTGGGGTTTTTTTCTCATTTTCTGGTGAGAAGGGAGGCATGGAGGGCAAAGCAGGAGGTCAGCATACCACGTGCAGCCAAGTTAACCAGTGAAACTGTAATTAAAGCTAAACTGATTATATTACTCCCAAAAAGCAAGATCAGCCTCAGCTATATTTCTGAGAGTATGACCAAAAAAGCATCTCACCCTTAAAACGGGGAATGAAAACACCATGTTTAAAAACAGGTTTGACAGGGAAGTGAGGTTGATTTATGAAAATTCAAGTGACTCTGCAGCATGTTGTTGGAATTACAGACATAGGAAGTCATTCAGCATATGAGTAAAACCCTGATTTCTCAAAGCATTCACGATTGCAAGACAACTATGATCTGCACTTTTTGCTCCTTTCTTTTTTTGAGTGAATTCCCATTAAAACCCAAACCCACATCTCTGACAGTTTCCAATCCTAAAAAATGTTCCAGTAAGTAAATGCAGAGCACAAAACCACATACATATGAAGGTGAATTTTTGAAGGGAAGTGAGTAAGAAAAAAAAAATCACTTCACACTCCCCAATGTGTCACCCAGCATTTCTCTTAACCACAAGAGGACTTTTCAACAAGGGCTTCTCCAATGGCAGCTTGCAGTACACTTTTAATGACAACAGCTGCAACACAAGCCCCTCTAAACTGTCATCAACTCTACGCACATAGATCATCCTCATCCTTTATAAGTGACTTAGACATTTAAAGAATCTGCCTTAATCATGCAGTTATACAACCCTGCCTAATGTAAATGCAATGCAGGCATCTTGACCTCTGCTGCAGGAGGTGCTGGGCTATCACCACTATTTATTAATTTAACATAAAATGAAGAATCTCTTAAGGCTAATAAGCTTATTCATTATATTCTCCACCACTCCTCAGCTGAGATTTTGTACAGCAGCTGAGCTACTCTAACACCCACAAAGAGGTAACAGTTGGCCAACAGTTAGTAAACTTTAATCTTAATCCTACAAACATCTGTACACTTTTGACACTGTCTGGACACTAATTTCATCAAAGCAAGAGAGAGAACCAGCATCTTCTAAGAGGTTAGAGTCTTCAGTGAAAAGCAGACACCTTATGGCACATCACTACATTATGACAAGTTGCATACCTCAACTTTACATCGACTTCCTCTGCCTGGATGACTGCACCAGTCACGGGCTGCACGGTGACAGCATCACCTGGATTTACTTTCAGATTCCTCTGTGTGGTTTCACTCAGCCCAACTTTCCCACCTGGAAAGCCTGCGGTGGGCCAAGCTGTACAGACCTAGGAAAAGTTTCAAAGGCAAACAACACTCAGTTGAGATTTCTATCCCGTTTCCAGTCCTCCAGTTAAAGTAAGCAACGTTTTCATATGAAAACCATGGGCTGAGGGATGAAGAAGGGTCAGGTTAAAACTGGAAGATACAAGTAGCACTGAGTTCTTAAACTATCATCCAAAACACTTGTCAAGAAGGAAGGGGTTATATTTTCCCTACGAAGGAGATAAACATTTTCACCAGGACTCTACAAATTCTGCAATAATACAAAAGCATGCACTGTGCTGACTAGGCAACGATGCTCATCAGTGAAGAAAGAAGAGCGAGGGGTTTGCAAGTAAAATATGCGTGTGTGCATATATAATATACAATACATATATTCACACTTGCGTCCTCTAAGTTTCTTGAAAAAAGTCAGCAGCATGAATTTTTTTCCAGTACTATGACAATAAAGATGTAACTACAGGGTAGAAACCACGGAAAAGCACATTCGTTCTCTCTCTCAATGCATGCTTCTTTATTCGCGGCGTGCTCTATTTCGGTGCCTATTGAATACAGAATCCCTAGACTGGAAAAGACCTTTGAGATCATCTAGTCCAACCATACCCATCCTCTACTAAACCATATCCCTAAGTACCTCATCTACCCTTCTTTTGAATGCAGCCGGGGACAGTGACTCAACCCTCTCCATGGGCAGCCTGTTCCAGTGCCCAATAACCCTTTCAGTGAAGAACTTTTTCCAAATGTCTAGTCTGAACCTGCCCTGGCACAGCTTGAGGCCATTCCCCCTCATTCCATCACCTGTCTCTGGGCTGAAGAGACCATCACCCATCTCCCTACAACCTCCTTTCAGGTAACTGCAGGCAGTGATAAGGTCTCCCCTCAGCCTCCTCTGCTCCAAGACAAACAGCCCCAGCTTCCTCAGCCTCCTAAGGTTTGCTCTCCAGCCCCTTCCCCAGCCTTGTTGCCCTTTTCTGGACATGCTCCAGAACCTCCAAGTCGTTCTTGTAGTGAGGGGCTCAAACCCGAACCCAGCACTCGAGTACAACCAGAACACCCTGGAAACACAAGGAAAGCACTTCCGTCTCACCTCCTGTCGCCCACCAGCAGAGGTTAGCAAGACTGGACGACCTATGCAGGCGTTCAGAGACTTCATGCTGCTCAGGGACAGCTGGGCGAGGGCTCGTCGCAACATTTTCGGAACTTTATCATCTCCTAACGTTTTCAAGACAAAAACCAGACATCGTTTCTTCCTACCCGTCAGACTAATCCCGTATTTCTCTCCCTCCCCAGCCAGCCCACCTAACAAAACCCTACCAGTCCCTCACGAGAGGCAGCACCCAGCCGTGAGGGAAGCCCGGGGACCTTCCTGAGGGGAAACCGCGCTGTAACGGGACAGCGTTCCTGACGGGGCAGAAAACACACATGGATACGCGCTGCTGCCCTCTGGTTTTTTTCCAATTCGTTTCAGCTACCCGCGGCACCCACCTACGGCAGTCGTTACTCTTCGACGCCGTGAGGAAAGCGCAGACTTCACGTGTCCTCAGGCCTGAGAAAGCCCCTCAGTACCGCGGGGCGCACCTTGGCAAGAGGACGGGGGAGCTCCAGCGACCGCAGGGAGCGGGAGCCCGGCTTCGCGGGAACTCATTTTTAAACGAGCCGCCTCAGCACGCCGGGCTGGAGCACGCACCAGCCCACCACCGCCACTCGCACCCTCGTACCTGACTCCAGGGCATCGGTGACTCCCAGTGCCAGCGGCCCGCCCTCGGTGGCACCGGGAGGGGCTACCCGCGGGGAGCTACCGCCGCCCGGGACTGTTCGCCCTTTACTCTTCCTTCTGGAGGAGGCGGACATGCTGCCTTAGCCGGCTGCCGGCGAGCGCTTCCGGGAGCAGAGGCCGGCACCACCCCGGGGAGGGCCGCTTCCCGCCCGGCTCGGCTCCGCTCCGCGCAGCGCCATGGTCCGGCTGTGCTGTGCGTTGCGCCGGGCGCGGGGCTGGGGTGCCCTTGCCGGGCTGCGAGCGCGACCGGACAAGTTCGGGGGGGTCAGCGTGGACCTGGCCGAGCTGCGCCGCCCACGTCGCTTGGAGCGGGCAGCCTTCGGGCGGTGGCTACAGGGCAAGTGTCGGGCGGGGCGGCCGGGGGGGAGGAACGGGACTCCCGTGGCAGCAGGGCGGGCGGGCGGCCCGCGGCGGGTCTCCTCATGGCGCTCGGCCCGTGAGGCAGCTCCACTCAGCCGCGCTGGGCGGGAGGCAGCCGTCGCCCCTCACACGCACAGCCGGGTCCGTGCGGGGGGCGTCGGCAGGAGCAGCAGATTCGCTTTCCCAGTGCCTCATGGTGGGTCCTGGCCTAAAAGCCAACGGTTTATGTGCAAACACCAAACGGTACCACACAAAACGCCAGGCTGGCAGCGCCTCAGCATCTCCTGCCATGTTTCTCATGCCCATGGTAGTTTGACCCCGTGGTACACGAGGTAAAAATACAGACTTCCACACAATCCCAACTGGCATGTGTGTGAGAAGGCTTCAAAACAGAAGGGGCAAGGGGCCCTCCAAGAGGCAGCAGTGGCCCTTACCCTCCTCCCCTGGCTCTCTCTTGCAGGTGCAGTGGCCCGCTGGCGGGATGAAGGCCGTGTCGCTGTCTGGCTGCATGTCCCCATCTTCCAGAGCCAGTTTGCAGCGGCGGCTGCTTCTCAAGGCTTTGCTTTCCACCATGCTGAGCAGGGCTCGTCCACCTTGACACTGTGGCTCGGAGAAGGGCCCAGCAGGCTGCCAGGGTATGCCACCCACCAGCTGGGAGTTGCAGGTTAGTTACCAAGGCTGTTGGACTCAAAAAAAGATCTTTGAACAAGCCCTCATGACCCGGCTCTGTAGGGAATTGGGTCTATAGAGACAACATGGAAACCAGCACTTGAACCAGCTGCTTACTTTGTGGGTAACTTTACAAAATGAAACATGTCATTCATGACTAGGTCTGTACAACCACGCACACTGCTAAGAACAGGCCAATAAAGAGGTTTCTCAAAATGCCACTATGAAAAAACCATGAACAGCCCAGGGAGAAAAAAATGAGGTCCTGAAGCTTTACCTCACAAATGTTTTTAAGCACTATTTTGAGAAACATATCTTGGCTTTCACCTTGCAGGTGAGAAAGATAGGATTCCAAAGTTCAAGCAGTTTTTATAAAGTAATAAAGTAACCATAAACTTTTTAGAAAAAAAAAAATAATTTCTCTGCCCGCTGGTTCAGCCCCAAACAGCAGCTTAGCACCACACACTGCACACTCACTCCTAGAGGAAAAACAGGTGGAGCCTCCTAAGGTTGGGATAAGGACAGTTTACTGACAAAAATCGCCATGAAAGTGGAACAGTAACAGAGTACAGCACCAACACCACAACCATACACAAACTGCTCTGAATTCTCTCAGGAGCACCAGCCCATTTTAGGGGAGAGTAATGTCAGGTGGTGTGGAAACAGCTCGGGCTAACTCAGCTCACCTGTGCTGGCTGCTTGGGGAGGGCAACTCTGGCCTGGCCAGAACCAGGATGCTCTGCTCCCCATCCTTACTGTAGGTGTTTCGTATATGCATTTGCCTACACAGTGTTCAGGTTAAGGTCTGTAAATGGGGAAAACTTGACCAAACAGGGATTGTTCAGGAGCTAGCACAGCTATTAGCCTAATTACAACAGTCCAAAAGCTGCTCTAAACTGTGTCTGGAAGTCCACAACACATATCTATTTTACAAACACAGGGATGCCATAGTCTTACCCATCTACACCTCTCACAGTTGAACAGGGTTTGCTTCTAAAAACTGAGGACAGTCCCAAGGAAGTAGTCAAGATGTTGTCCCTCTTTTTTTTNTTCTTTCTTAAATACAGCACATTACAAGGAGCTGATGAGTGCTCAAACTCAGCTTCACCAATCTTAATGTTTTTGCCCCACCTGTCTCAGCAGTCTTTCACAGATACACAATTACCTGTCCCATCACTCAGGAATCTCCTATGGTCTGGTGCAATACCCATACCCCTTGCATACGTAACACTCAGCAGTTACAGCAGAGAGACAGCAAACCTCTCCCCTTGCAAGCCTGACTAGTTTGTCCTTGGCTTACAGGGACGTGTTAAGTCTTTGCCAACTTGTGTTAAGGCCCATAAAGAGCAATTAGAAAAACGTAGTTGGGAAAGACTTCCAGGAGCTGTATCGTTCTATGTAGCAGCAGGTCAGATGAAGGTAAGATTTGGAAGAAAAACTTCCGTTCCGGTACCGCGCTCCTGCTGGTTTTCTGTTACAAAGTCAGCAGAGGGCAGCGTAGAAGCTGAAGACGGGCTTGGATTTTTGTCAATGGACATGTTAGAGCATGTTTCCCTGAGGTATGAAAACCTCACCGCTGAAATATGTGGCATTAGACTCGGGTAAGATAATGCATTCTCCTAGAGAAAGCACCGCGTTACTCCTTACCGTTACGACTTGCGGGTTTGAGGAAGCGTGACTTAACTGCAAGGGGGTTTCCTGCAGTGGGGGTTTGCATAGCTGAAAGTGCTATTTATAGGAAAAACGTGTGATGGATGTGTTGTGACCCTGACAGTTCTCAGAAAGGTTTTAAGATGAGAAAAAACCTAACTTTGAAAAGCTCTCAAATAAACATTTGCAAATACAAAAACAAATGCGCTCTCAGGGCATAATTAGCTGTTGTACTTCAAGATGAACACTCTGCCCTCCACAAGTCAGAAAAAACTCTAAGGAAAGAAAGTTTCCTAAATGCAGGTGTAGGGATTTCATCCTTTATTGCACAATGTATATGTACTCTTTGCTGCCACCCTTCAAACGTGTACAGTTTGGTTCGCTGTTGGGAGTTTCTTTAAAAGAGGTAATGTCTCAAGGCAGTTGTGCAGATAAACAGAATTCTGTGTGTGGAATAATGACCACAACACTAATTTGTTTTTTTCCTTCTGTTCCACTCACACTCAGTGGATGGGGAACATGCTCCAAGAATACACCAAGCAGCATGGATACCACCTGGCATATATTTATCGCATTGTCCTACTTCAGGAGGGATACTTTGAGTAGTGAAGGGCTTTGTTCTAATTTGAGTTGCCTTTGTTGAAAGATTAAATTAATGAAATATCTGAAGTTCTCTCCCATGTATGTGCTAGGCCCCAGGCGCTTTTATTCCCTGCACAAAGCGCTGCATTTTAGAAAGTATCAGCAATACAGCGAGTTTGCCAGTGAGAGTCTTAATCTCAAAGCTGTGGCCAGTCAGTACAGCACAGGGTGGCTCAGTTCCTCAAGCATCCTGAAGATAAAGAGCAGAGATGTAGCGAGTGGTTTGCTAGCCTGCCTTGCCAAGTAGTCCAGCAGTTGGCTTTCTTCCTGCCTGGAGTTTCTCACCCTGTGAACGCTGCGCAGCCAGGGCCGGTGCCTCGGCACCATCCAGCCAAGCGATGACAAAGGTGTGAATAAGCAAGGTCAGGTCATGTTTTGCCAGACTAGATCAGAGTCGCCAAGCAGAGAGTAACGAACGTTACTCATTGGGCTTGGCCGTTATTGTTTAGAAATAGTGGAATATGTGACGTGTCTTCCAGCTAACTTACTGCATCCGTTTGTAGGCGGCAGGATTTTCCAAATATGTAAAGGTGCAGAAAGACTTCTGGTGTATGAAGGGATTAAGATGCTTGTGAAAAGCATTTCCAGAATTCTCTGCCTCCTGGGGGAAGCGGTCTGCCATCCGGAAAGTGTCACGCTTGTAAATACACCGCGTGACAATGGCATAGGAAGACAAGTTGAGGAAGAAAAGTCATTCTCTTTTCCCTCATGCATCATAGAAGCCTCATAAGACAGCTGTTACTGTCATTGCTACCTTCCTTAATACGACTGTTGAAACAAAGTTATCAAGGAGGGAGAAGGGTCTCCACACTCATGCACATGCATGGTCATCATCAGCCAGGGTCAGCGGTGTTGCTTAAGGACATGTGTGAAGTGAGCAGCTACATACATGTCAGATTGCACAGGGAGATGCAGTGAAGATAGGTTATGATGGGTGAAGAAATCAAAAGTGATTTGAAAGCAGCTCCCAAGTTACTTTACAAAGTATTGCCTATTCCTGTCTGCTGATGTTTATGATGCAAGTGGTCGTGCGTGCTCATTACATGGGTGACAAATGCTTTTCAACCCTGAACGCCCTTTCATACATGTTCACATCAGTCATAAATAAAACAGGTAGAATGAAGATATTTTTCCCTTCCATTACTCATTGTCTGGAGTTACGGGATATTTTCTTTTCATACAGTTTTCGTACCTGTTTCCCAAAAGAGAACATTCAAAACAACACAGTGTTGTAATAGCAATTACTTGGTTAGGTTACAAGTGCAAACCTTTCTGGGAAGTCATCCTGGCATTGGATGATTTAAAGCTCTGGGTACCACATTTGTGGCAGGAGGAAGAATCTTTAAAACCACACTTGGGAGCCTGCAGCCAAGCTCTGACCTCACCAGTGATAACCAGGTGTGGCCCTGTGAGCCTCAGCAGAGGGATTCCCCAGCTACACCTGGGAGAATGAGACCAGACAGCACTCACCTTGGTGTTACTCTTCTTGCTTTAGATTTAGGTATCAGCTAGCAGAGAAAGCCTGGAGCATCTCCCCTACGAGGAAAGGCTGAGTGACCTGGGGCTGTTCAGCCTTGAGAAAAGAAGACTGAGAGGGGATCTGATCAATGGTTATAAGTGTGGGACACAGGGGGACATGGCCAGCCTCTTCTCAGTGTCTGTGGGGACAGGACAAGGGGCAATGGCTCCAAGTTGGAGCACAGGAAGTTCCGCACCAACATGGGGAAGAACTTTTTCCCAGTGAGGGTGAGGGAGCCCTGGGACAGGCTGCCCAGGGGGGTGTGGAGTCTCCTACTCTGGAGATATCCAAGACCCATCTGGACGCCTCCCTGTGCGACCTGCCCTAGGGACCCTGCTTTGGCAGGGGGGTTGGACCCAATGATCTCTGGAGGTCCTTTCCAACCCCTACGGTTCTCTGATTCTGTGATTCTCTGGACATCTCGTGGAGAATGTCACTGGCAAAAGGTACATTCACAGGCATTGATTTCTGGGGAAAAGAGGAGAGAGAATGTTCTGTTTGATTCAAACTGCAGTTTCCTGTCTTCAGCAGTCCTCTTTGGTCTCAGCAAACTATTTGGCTGGAGAATGTCTTTTCTAGAAAATAACCCCTGCACTCACGGCGTGCATCAAAGTTGCTCCTTATTTCCTCTTGGTCCCTCTTTTAATCAGCACAGTACGTGAACCTGGACACTGCTAAATATTTACAAGAGGAATGAAATCATACAGTCACAAGCCCTGGGGAGGCAGATACATGACTACCCTCTTAAAACACGTCCTTTGATATATCTTGAAGGAAGACTGGTATTTCATCTTTTAAGTAGCCCTCCTACACAAAAGTCTGCCATGTATTATTAAAAAACAGGCTGTTTTGAGCTGGACAGTCATTCCTTAATAATTCCTTTCTGTGGAAATACTTCCTGTACCATTTTAAATGCATATGTCATCACAGATCTGTCCATATACTCTTCCTCCTGCAGTAAAATGATACAAACAGGGTTTTTTTATCATTACCTACTAATTTGAAACCCATCCATGAGTGATGTGGAAAAGAGCCTGCATCACTGTGCTCATTCTGCCTACCACAGCGTGCCTGGAAATCTGAGAAAAATACATGTTGTAAAGACAAGCCGTTTTTGAAAGCACAACACAATGATTAAACATGAAAGCATTTGGGTTTTAAAAAGCAGGAAAACTTGTAATCTGTGGGGGAAAGTCATGGGCTGAGCACGAACACACAAGGAAAAGCTGAACTTAAGTAAGTTGGGGTGTATGAATCAAGTGAAAGTGTCACTTCTCCGCTTGGAAGCAATGCCTTTGGATTAAGAAATTGTCTGGGGTTACCACACAGATCCTGTCGGGAGTTGTTAGCTGTGTGGAGCTGATGGTCAACTGGCTGAACATCATCAGTAGTGTCAGCACATCGGGTACCAAGCCTTCTGTGTTGTTTAATTAGGAAACAGGCAGGATTTTTGTCATGAATTTCACTGGAGAAGGGTTCCTGCCCGCAGTGACTACTCAGCCAGAGGCACTGGAAAAATTCCTGTTATTTGAGCAAGATTACAGGCATGTCTCTGCTGAACCAAGCAGATTTGCTAGATTATTTGGAGGATATCTTGATCTTGCATTCCTCAGTTCTGATAATATTAAAACAAGCAAATTGTTCTTTTTATTCCTCGTCTAACCTGGAGTTTAACTGTGAGCAGTATTTATCTTGGTACTGCTAGCTTTGAATTTTTATACAGGAAACTTAACCTTTTTTTCCTATTTTATTGTGTATCGGTTTTCTGCCAACAAACCACTCTTCTGTGATTCATCCAGACAGATTCTGCTAACTGCAAGCTGAGGACCGTCAGGGGTTTGTCATGTTTTATCAGAACTCTTAAATTGCAGTGAAGATTGGACACAGGTGCCTAACAATCTGTTTTGATATTCTCTCTCTGCTAGGCGCTGTTCTAGATGAAAGCACTGGAAAGGTCTTGGTCGTACAAGACAGAAATAGGGTAAGTTCATTACAGAATTATAAAATAGAGAAGTTCGTTCAGATAGGCCCACACTGTACTATCAGACAAGGATCTTTTCCTGTTCATTCTGGTCCAAAAACGGCACTAGCTAACTTGTGTGTGTCTTGGAACACGTCTATCAACACTGTTGTGTTGTGTTTCAGGGGAAAAGAAACAGACTTTGAAAAATCGACGGCTTTGTTGTTAATTATAACTGGTGATTGAATCAGCACAGTTAAGTATCCTTTCTGCTTCTGATTTTCTGTTTTCTCCTGTAACTGACCCAAGAATCTGCATCTTGCGTTTGGATCCATGCGGACAGAGGTCTGTCAGCCACGCCCCCGTGGCTCAGAGCAGATTTCAGGAGAGGGATTCTGACTCAGTTTGGTTTTGAAAATTCCAGGCATATCTGTGGCTTTATATAAGCAATAACGTGGTCAGCTGTGACCCAGAGACCACCTTTGTACAGCAGGTGTAAAGAGCAGTAATTGCTCACAGACTGAAGTGCTTGGCCTCACTACTGAGAAGGCCAAACCAGAGCATGTCGGTGGGGTGATGGTGGGGCATGTGATGTGGCATGAGGTAACCAAGCATCCATCACCAGTAAGGGCTTCCATCCTCTGCCAGGCTGGTTGAGGCATCAATACAGCATATGCAGAACTAGCTCGTTACCAGCTGCCTTTGCTGTTCTGTTTGAAACACACCACGTTTCAATTATCCTTTCATTTGCAAATTAAATAAAAGCATCTCTAGTCCAGTGAGATGAATTCTAGTCCAGTGAGAGTAACCACCACCTGTAACATGGGAACAGTCAGAACTTGCATACGCAGTCTGTGTCTGGATGCATCATTTCCATTTTATATGTGCCAGAATCTTACTGGCTATGTGCTTCTCTCTTGTGAACCAGCCACTCAGAGATCTGTCCTCAGGACCAAACCCATCACTTCACCTCAGCGATAGCGGCGCTGGGGTGAAAGGGTGCTTTCATGGACACATTCCATCATGCAACATGTTCAATTTCTAATGCAGGAATTCCCAGGAAGAGAAACACCCTTTTCTTGTTTCCAGCAAACTTAATTTTATAGTTTTACTTACCATGAAGTAAAATCCCAAGGACTTCTCTACAGCAGGACCGACTTTCTGGCTTCGATTTGGTGATTAACTAATAAAAGCATGCAAGCTATAGGCTCCAAGGGCAGTTCCAGCTCTAGGGAGCCCCCAGGAACAGAACAGCACACCGTAAACTTCAGACACGTTACCTTTGCTTTTCTTTTTCATGCACACAGAGATGACAAAACTGTCACTTACCTTTTAAGCAAGGATCTTAAGCAGCTCTCAGAGTGAAAACGGAAATGGCACATTCTGCATATTTAGAAGGAAAGTTTCCTAATCCCAGGAGGCCTGAAGTTTAACTTCTTCACGCTGTGGTTTCGTTAAGGCTCACTCATAGCAGTTTTAAGTGCGGATCTCTCTACCCAGTTTTACAGTGAGACTTCAGATGCTCTATTCAGGCCCTAGGTCCAGCCCCATACTCACCAGACATTACTCTGGCTCCAGAACACAAGCAGACCAGCCTGGCACCCTCGGCCCCATGCTGAAAGGCGGGATGACACCTAGTGCAGTGAGTCAGGAAGGTGAAAGGGGAAAAACCTATTGATGCTGCTTCTTCTCTGCACAGCTGTCTTGCCAAGTGGATAAAATTAAGAGTATGAACATGTTTTTCCCTGAAATGGTGAACTTGTATGTACAAATTATGTTCTGAAAGATGAAGAAATAAAAAAATAAAAGCTAGTGGAATTTTAGTAGCTGCTTGGGTTTTATCATGAAGACTATTCCACAGCATACAAAAAAGATTTCCAGGAACCAAAAGCAAATCTGAAAGCCAGCAAATATATGTATTTTCCATCTGCGCTATTTTTAATCTATTACTTTACATTCCCATCCAAGCCCTTTCAAGAATACCCAGGAAAAAAAAAAAAACAAACCAACATTTTCCAGTGCAGTCGGTGGGGTTTCAAATCACTGGAAAGCACAAAACTTCCCTCCCTCTGCTGCATGTACAAGAAAAGCTACCTCTTCCCTCCTCCCCGAGTGTACCTTTTACTGCATTAATTTCCAGTCAAAGGTTAACTTCCTCCTCCATAAAGGAAAAGAAATAAAAGAACAGTACCTAGATGTAAAGCCTACACATCTTAACGCATATGCACGGGGTGTAAGAACTGGGTGGGTCTCCTTTACCAATATCAACAGCACCGAGTCTGCACTTCATGTTCCAAGCACTGAACTTTATTACAAGTCAATAAATGCTTCTATATATAAATCACACACAGCGCCCCGGGTTTTGTATTCCATTAAAACAAACAAGTTACACTACATGGTTATTACAGACACACAAAGTCATCTTGAAGCCAGTGCAGTATAGAACAGTACTACAATCGTAATAACTGTATGTAAGATTAAATATATATACATTTTTAAAAAGCCAAAACCATGGAAGTGGAATACATTAGTGATGAAGTATTATATAGTCTATAGCAGCTTTAATATTCAACTACTCTGCCTAGTTATCTAGCAGCATCACGTTGTCTAATGACCGTTAGACAGTTTGTTTTGGATCAGTAGCTGTTTTGTTCCAATATTTCATACAGACTGTAGATATCTCTGATCATCACATTAGCAAGAACAGAGAAGTTCCTACTTCTACAGCCTTACTGATGTGTGAGTGTAATTACAATACTGCAACTTCAGAAGAAAAAGTCACATGTTAGTCGTCTCTGTATTAGAGCGCAGAACAGGCTGCATACTTCATTAATGTTTTTTTTCCTCCCATACAGACTCTAAATGCATGGAAATTTCCAGGAGGTCTGTCTAATCCAGGAGAAGACATCGGTAAGTCCTAGGATAACAGGTCAGCCGTCAACAGAATTACAAAGACATTAACAGTACTGAAACACATCGTGACCCTCATCACTCCTATGACTAATCACTTCTTTGAATTAATGATGGAGAGATGAAGCGGCGTGATCCCATGACATCCCTGATAACAGGATAACATTACGTTCAGGGCAGAGCAGCCTTGTGTTTGTAAGATTTACCCTTTTTCACAATTCCCTTTGAACGAGCGCTTCAAGCCAGCTTGTTTCTGTAGGCTTGTTAGACACGCTGCAGTGAGCCAGAAGTGCGGAGAATTAAGGTGGTTGGCATGTAACCCCAGTAAAACCAAAATGGCGAGCCCTCAGCTCTCGCCAGAATACAGGGCAGTGAGATGTATTGAGCAAAAATTTCCACCTCTCCATTTTTATGTGCAAACCAGAAACACACACACATTTCCTTCCACCCATGTTCATTTCATTTGTTTAGATTAAGAGCTCTTTGGCACAGGACCAGCAGCATTAAGTACAGCACCTGAGTCTTGTGGGCACGCACCTGCGTCCAGCCGGAGACACAAGGCATTTCTATTGCTTCCACCCAGCGTAGCGCAGGGGGCAATGAACACTGCTGACCTTGTGTTCTGGGCTGAATGAACAAGGGTGTTAATGAAGAGAGAGAAAATTGTGCTTTTTCTCCTCATATCTCTCCCCTTAAAATTATAGTCCATGGGCTGTTGAGTTCTAAAGTTTCACTGTGGCTGTTAGGTAGGTCTTGCTTTACAAAGTTACATTTCCTCGCGTTAATTTGGCCCCACATCAGCATTCAGATGTGAGCATGCCCTTCCAATAACTCCAAAGTGCAGAACTCAAAAATACTGCCCAGAGCAATGCAGCATCTCCGGCAAAAAGCAAGCCCAGGTTTCCTGACTATTTCCCACCTTAGAAATACCTGCTATTTTTAGCAGTCTTCCTGCAACAACGTGAGAGGGCTCTATCCCAGTTCATTTCCACACATAGAGAAAGGTTCTAGTTGGCTGGATATGGCAGAGTTGCACTTTCCATCAGCTGCCTTAGTTTTATGTCTCTTTGTCAAACACGATGCTAGAAATCAAAATTATTTGCTTGACAATGCAAATACATCTCATGTAGTGAAAGGGATCCGTACTTGTCAGAGCATGAGGCTCTGAAAGGCCGTGTCTGCCAGGCTCCCCCACACTTCTGGGGGAGGGAGTTTTGTACTAAAAAAGTGACCTAACTTCGTACCGAAAAAGTACTGAACTCCAGAGGGAGTTTTGTACTGAAGGAGTGACAGGCACTGGCAGCAGCTTCACATGAGGAACACTGGGTGAGCCAGTGGCCAACACCTGGGAGGGAACAACTCTCTTACAGCTCCCCTCCTACCACTACTAACCTATATAACAATAAAAGGGATGATTCTCTGCATCACATCTTCATATTACAAGAAGATATAAATTAGTGAAGCAATAATATAATAGAGCTTAATTTTTCTCTTTTAATCCTACATCAAACTTTATAAACTCACAGTCGTTCAAGGGACTAAGTTTCAAATTACAGTTACAAACTGCAGTTACAATGCTTGAAGATCGTGATTATACAAAGTGATAAAATATATGGCTGCCTCCTTTAATCATACAAAGTGACTTGCGCACGTACTTTGAATCATTTCATAATGCAGAGTAAGCAAAGTGCACTCATTTTTGAATGTTAGTGTTTCTGAAACTCAGACTCTAGTGTTTCTTCTAGTTTAAATATCATTATATATTTTTATATATATACACACATATGTTTAAATGAAAGGGAAACAGGACAAGGCGCATCTAAAAGCAAAGCTCAAAGCTTCAACTACATCCCTCATCATTTAATATTCCTTACCGTAGCCTGCCTCAGCATTCCTCGCGATCTTCCTCAGCCACTTCTGTGCAGTACAGTCCCTTGCCCAACAACGAAACCGCCTGCCCAGCAGCCACTGTATCAAACCAGAGGACTGCAGAGGCCTCTCTGGGCAACATCACATGCAGTCTCCCCTGGGGTCAGTAATGGTAAATAAGTCTCTTCCCCGGGCAGTTCTTCCCCCTATGCAGTAGCCTTTTCACTACTTAATGCTGTAGTAAAGTCACAAGCGTGAATGTTCTGCAGGCACCATGTAATAATGGGTCTCTCACAGCTCATTCCACTGCAAGATGGAAGTTGGGCTGAGGCAGAAGTATATGCAGTCAGGGCCATTAACATATAGCTGTGCAGCTTTGCTGGATAAAGTTATAGTTATACACTGCCAGCCACTCTATGTCCTGAAATTATTGCCACAATGTGAAGCTACCCCTAAGATGTCTCTTCTATTCATGTCTGGCACGTCCAGATACATGCTTCTGTAGGAAGGCAGAACTCTACAAGGTCTCGTAAAACACACTTTCCTTTTGGAAGTCACCACACACATTTTACCCCTCAAACAAGGCACAACTACGAGCTTGCACATTACCTACCAGTAGTTACCCCAGGCAAGCAGCATTTGACTTTACTACAACAAAACTGCAAAATTTGGGAAAAGTAAGAAAAGCATTGGAAATCTCATTTGTGCTCTTCGAGTTACTATTCAAGAGAAGGGGACTGGATAGATGGCCGATGCTGTGGCTGCAGCTGCAGCACACAGACCCTCTAGACCCCTGAAATCAGGGCTGCTTCTGTAACGAGGAATGTTAACACATCACCGTGGTTATGTACAAACATGTACCCATGTAGCATGGGGTGCAGGATGTTTTCTTCAAGAACCAGCTGCATGCTACACTGGGATTCCTGCATGCTTCAGATCTCACTAGACATGCAAGATACATTGTCAAAAGGATTAGTGCCAGCTTTCACCTGCTGCACACAGCTATTCAGCCATGTTTTTACACCATGGAGCTTGATTAGATCAAGTGACCTGACATAGGTGTTCAGCTGCACAGGGTCTGAACCTGGGTAAAGGCAAGGAGAGAGACTGGGAAGAAATGGAAGGACTGACGAGGGTGTGATGCTCTTGGATTCAGAGCTCAGTGGAGCCAGTGACCATCAGAACATCCGTTTCAAAGCCACACCCTGTACAGTATTACTTTCTTACCTTTGTCATTTTGTAGGCTCTACACAAGAAAGGCACATCACAATTAGCTTTGTTCGGGGACCCCAAAATTAGCTTATCCTTGTGTTGAAACAAACAGGCTTGCACTCTGATAAGCTTACAGAGCAGAACAGAGAACATGCTCCGAGTCAGAAATTTTCGATGATCAAAAAGCATAGAGTGTTAAGCTATTCTGTTATGTATTGTAAGGATTGTACTTTTCACCTAGGAGACACAGCAGTTCGAGAGGTTTTCGAAGAGACTGGCATTAAGTCAGAGTTCAAGTCCGTCCTAAGCATAAGGCAGCAACACAAACACCCCGGAGCCTTTGGGAAGTCGGATATGTATATCATCTGTCGCCTGGAGCCCTCCTCCTTCGACATCAGCTTCTGCCAGCAGGAGTGCTTGAGGTGTGAGTGGATGGACCTGGACGAGCTTGCTAGGACTACACACGCTACTCCCATCACCAGCAGTGTAGCTAAACTGCTACTGTACGGATACCGGGAAGGCTTTGGTAAGATCGACATAACCATGAGGGAGTTCCCAGCTGTCTACACAGGCCTGTTCTACAAACTCTACCACAGGGAGCTGCCCGAGTCCTACAGAAACATTACATGAGAGCAATACTTTTCACATTTCATTAGAGTAATCATCTAGAACTAATATCTTCGTGACTATATTAAAATTATCCATGGACTTCTCTTTAGGTAATTATTAGAAAGTAATTATTTATTCTGTAATAAGCTATAAATTATTTTTAAAGGAAAATATTGCTATAATTGTGCATTGATTTGTTTTCCTTTACTCTGTGAAGCAAACATAAGGTAAATAAAATAGCTCTATGAAGATATCTAGCAGAAAACAGGACTGTTATTAAACCTGAAGATACATTTTCCAAGTCAGGTAACCTCCGTGCCCACTGGCACAACAGGTTTAAAGAGCAATGTAAAGACAGCATGAAACATTCATGGTTTAATCTGGCATCTGTGAAAGTAGTTAATATCAGCAAGTAATTGCTTAGATTGTTATTACTTCAGATAGGAGTAGGAAACTCGATGTCTTTAATGACGTGCTCAGAATCCGCCACGGAAATCAACTTTTAGCAGACATGGGAAGGAAAAGGATAGCTTTCTGTCCAGGTCCAGTTTTGGGTCCAGGTTTGTACTGCCCAGTTCTTTTCAGTGCCACATACCAATCGGAGTATTTCCGTGATCGGTAGGTGTTATAGTTATTAGATTCCAGACGCTCAAAAAAGAAACATTCTTCTGTCGCGCATTTCTAAAAGGGAAAGAGAAGAGTATTAGTCATATTCCATCACAACAGATCAATTCTTTGGATTCATGGGACTAACATAGCAAGAACATCACAAAACATTCAGTTTCACATCAAACGTGTCCTGTCTAAAGGAAGAGTTACTCTAGAATACAGGTTTTAGCAGTCTTTAACTAGGATTCACTTATTGTCTTTAACACAGACCAAGCAGAGTCTGGTCTGTCATCACTATGTGATTCTTTATTCCGAAGCTCAGCCAGGCAAATGGGGAAACCTGACCTTCGACACTTACTGACAGATCCCGACTTGCAAGCTCAAAGAATCACAGAATCACAGGGGTTGGAAGGGAACTCCAGAGATCATCAGATCCATCCCTCCTGACAAAGCAGGTTCCCTAGGACAGGTCACACAGGGAGGTGACTATATGGGTCTGGAATATCTCCAGAGAAGGAGACTCCACACCCCCTGGGCAGCCTGTCC
Source organism: Zapornia atra (assembly GCA_013400835.1). Classification (NCBI taxonomy): domain Eukaryota; kingdom Metazoa; phylum Chordata; class Aves; order Gruiformes; family Rallidae; genus Zapornia; species Zapornia atra. Next base: position 55,488 of record VZTU01027705.1, on the reverse strand, counting down.
CAGGGCTCGGTCACCCTCACTGGGAAAAAGTTCTTCCGCATATTGGTGTGGAACTCCCTGTGCTCCCACTTGAGGCCATCGCCCCTTGTCCTGTCCCCACAGACACTCAGAAGAGACTGGCCATGTCCCCCTGTGTCCCACACTTGAGATATTTTTCAGCAGTTTTTGCCATCTCATCCTAGGTTACAATTTAACTGGAAAGAAAAGCAGGGTGTAAGAGAAAAGGGAGTGTTTCCCTCACCTTCACAAACCAAGCTTTTTATTGGTTGAGACACCGTGTCACGTAGTTTCAGGCTTTTCTAATCTTGAAGTTTAACTATCCCAACGCTATAGGTATTGTAGTGCTCTGAAACAGTGGCACACCTGCATCTGATCATAGCAGGCCTGGCAAAGAGGCCTGCTTCACTTCAGGCCCAAGCATACTCTACTAGTGTCTAAAGGCACAGCTACTAAATTATTCTGATTCTGGAAGTCGTCAGAACCATATAGTCGTCAGAACCATGCTGCCTATAGGGAATGAACATACAAATAAAACAGGTCGTACTTCACACCACGGGGAAAGGTTGAGCTGTGGAACCCCTTGCCATAGGAAGTTACGATTTCCCCCACTTCATGGGAGTTCGAGTCACTTTTGGACAACTTAATGGGAAAGAAATAGGTAGAACCCATTCTTGGCTCAGAAGGCCCCAAAAGCTGCGATTGGTCGGAGGCTGGGAGACCAATACAGGAGCTTGCTATGTACATGTTGTCTTACACACTGAGTTTGATCACAGTCAGCTAAAAGATGCTCAGCTGCATATAATGCCCTCAAAAGGTGAGCCTGCTGCTAGTGAACACAGCGTGATACACTTCCTTCTGCACATGTCACCACTGCTCCCTCAGGGTGACTGTACTGAAGAGAAAGAGTCTTCGTTTTTTAAGTGAACCCCCTCCACCAGTAAGGTCACGTATGGTAGGCACTGCCTACTGTGAGACTTCATGCCACAGGTTCCCCTGGACGGTTACTGTTGCCGGGGAAGTTAAACCCAAGCTAACTGAACTATGACCAGTATTTATAGCTGTTCAGAGTCAATGGAAAACAGGAAAGCCTACTCACTTTCTGACATCCACCACCACGAAACCACATGGTTCCTTCGTATCGAAAGCAAGAGGATGTACAAAGAGCCCCACACTCTATAGTTAGAGGACCACCATCAGTGTTCACCTGCATTTATCCCATGGTACAGCAGAACCCCTTGGTGGGCAGCTGTGCCCTCACAGTGGTCATGGGGCAAACCTGCCTGCAGAACCTGTGCTTTAGGTAAGAGAAATCATTTTCTCCAATACAAAGATGGCAGAAGTCCAAGACAGCAGGAACTTACTGGAGCAGGGGGGAGCACTTTCTTTTCATAGACAGCATCTGTCAGTCCACCAATTCAGTCTCACTCATTAGCCCAGAAAATTTTGGGGAATGCCGGAGGAGAAAAGTCATTAAAAGCATGTAAAACTCTTGGAAAGGAGTCAGGCAATGTGAAGCAATTCCCTAAAGGAGCAGGCTGGTCTCTGTTACAGCCTTGTATTAATATTAATAAAGTACCCAACTAGAACTGAAGAGTGAGCTTGGAACAACTAGACTTCATACAGCGTGCACGAAAACATACAGGAGGAAAGTAACTCCTTGCATACGCCAAGTTTCTGTAGCTACAAGCAATTAAGTCATTAAAATACAGCCTGGAATAAAATGGTCTGTCTCAAACATGTGCCTTCAAATAGAAGGTTTGCTCCTCCAGCAACTTTCAGACGTTTGGTTTCTAAGGAAAAGAACTTGCAAAAGAAACTGAAAATCCCTGTGCAGTTTCTCATTTCTGTAACAACTAGTATTTTTACATTTCAAATAGCAGAAATTAAATTAACAATTTCCATGTCATTTGTAATCTTTCTCAAGAAAAGTCATGATTTAGTGCCTTGCATTCCAACAACCTGTGACCAGAGGCATAACAATCTCCAGCCACAGAACCAAGCCTGAAATGGATTACAGCAGCTTTAAGAGGGCAGAGAAAACATATATAGAAAAGAAACACTGAAGAACAAAACCCAAACTTAAAGCAGTGTTTAGGCAAGTTCAGTACAATTGCCCAAGCTGGAAATTTGGGCAGAGATCATCACAGCCAGCTCACACCTCACTTTCACCTCCTATGCAGAGCAGCATCACTTCTGGCAGCACCAGAAGAGCAGGGACTGGGAAAGTACTGGCCCACTAGTGCTGCAGCACCTGGTTTCCCACTGAACACTTCCTGGCACTCCTGGTCAGGCACGGCTGGGGAGTAGGATCAGATGCCTGATGCCTGTGGGAACTGAGTCTTTACAACTCCGCTAGGAAGGAACTAGCTGCCAGTATGTCCTGGGTGAATTTAAGCTGCTGCTACAAGACCCCACATACAGACAAGTGGGGCAAGTTCACATGACCCCCCTCTCAGATGCACTAAATCCACAAAGTAAGCTCAGTTCCAACTTGGAGAAACGCTTAGCTTTTAGTTAGCATCTCTCCTATCTCTCGAGTTTAAAAGCAAAATATTGTACTCAAACCGATTTCCAGGCAACTTATGAGTCCTATAAAAATTAATTTTTAAAAGGTGAAAAATATTATTATTTTAAATAATAAAGATATTATGAAAGGTGCCATACGATCCATTCTGAACACTCCGGCCCTTACTTCTCTCCACAAAGCATACTTGATACCAATGTAAATATTCTGAGCATTTGGGGACAAGTGATAGTTCAGGCTTCATGAACTATTCCTCAGCCTCTGCCAAGGGGGACATTCCAGCAGCCAGACTCCTGTCCAGCGGGAGTGGGACGCCAGCCACCACACTGTGAGCCTCAACTCCTGGAAAAACCCTGGATGCGGATGAGTTGGGGGTTTTTAATACACTAGGCTGCATTCCCAGCGGTGATCTGGCAGCGAGAGCTTTCACAGCGCACCATGCAACACCTGGACACTGCGGCCCCTTCTGAAAAGGACAAAGGAAGGACAAACACTGGGGCCAGTGGCGGGGAGCAAGTGCCACTCAGCCCCTGCCCAGCCACCCATGGGTGTTTGGTCTGCTGCCAAGCCAGAAGTCTGAGCAACTAAACATAACACTGAGTGCAGGAGTTTCTAACATTAGCAATGCTGGTCGTAGCCACACTGGTACTACAGCCTGCTGCATGCCTCCGCTACTCGACTGCCGGGATCCTCGAGGTGAGCATCCAGGGCAGATTAACTGACAGAAAGAGGCAGCAACTTCCTGCAACAGTGTTCTTCCTCCCTCCCTTGACTGGCTTTTTAGTGCAACCTGCATCTGCCTTAATATCCCACTCTGCCAATTAACTCTCTGACATTTTGAACTTCCAATTAGAACTTTAAATTCCTCAAGTCTAGTGGTTCTCAAAATTGAAATCAGGAGGGCTAACCTCTAACTCCCACAGGAGGTGGAGTATGACCCGGTAACTATGGAGGGGCCAGGAAATGAAGGTTATTCTCACCAACGCTCGTGCACAACAATTTCAATCCATAACATCAAAAGAGAATTGCCCTTTAAGTAAAGTTCTTCAGCCTGACAAAAGCAAACCACAGCAGCATGACAGACAGAACAAATGGCTCGTATCCTCAGATGCCAAATTATTTCTCAGAAAACAGAAACATTAGTCAGAAGCACAATTCTTCTTTTCAGGGGAAATTTTGAGGAATTTCTTGATTAAACTAAATTATCAAACGCATTTAAATTCATAAAGTGCAAATATTTCATTCCTACAATTAAATTAAATTGGAAAGTGCAAATGAGCCTTATCAGAAGTGAAACATTCCTGTTAAAAATCTGGTGGAACAGACACATATCTGCACAAATATTTTCAGGTAAAACAGTGTTTTCCAAGGGGAAGTTCTGATTAGCTGTATTAATGACCGGCCATTTCCTCCAATGCCCAAACTGGTAAAGCTTCCTCTACCCCAAGCAGAAAGGTACTCACCCGAGTCCGTTAGTAAACAGCATGAAGCTGCTAAATTAAAAGCCTCATCACCCAAATTCCAAGACAAGAACTCAAAGCGCTGCACCACCACGCAAATCACTGGTGTAAGCAGCAATGCTCTAGCTATGAAATAAATCATTTTGCAAAACCCAATTCAGAACAGAAAGACATGTCTCAGGAAAGTAATTACAAAAACATCCAACTAGATGAAGAACAGGACTGAATAATGACTTGTGAAAGCCTTTTTGAAGATGTTCGTATACATGTAAAACAAGGACACCACACGAATTGATCTTGGAATTGAAAAGTAACAAAGAAGAAACAAACCAGATGTTACAGAGGGCAGAATAGTACCTGAGCAACTATGGATTAGGGAACTAATTTGATGCTTAGAAATTAAAGCTCCATAATGTTTTAAAAGAAATAGTCAAAGGTTTCAGCAGTTACAAATCCATGTGCACTGATGAGATCACTTCACCGCAAAGATTTCCAGCATATGCTCTTTCAAAGCTCTCACTGAAACACAACACTGCTCAAACTGGGGGGAAAAAAGAGTGCTGGCAATTAGGAGCAGTTCCATGAATGTGTTTATAGGCAGAAAACAGTAGAGACACAATTGGCCACGAACTGTTGGAAGTACAGAAATCCTCATGGAAAAAACACTGCCTGTGCTGCAGAAAGCGATCATAAAACTGCAGAAGTATTCTTTAGGCTGCGTGAAGAGCAAAGTCTGAAGAGTAAAGAGTTTTCACCTACAGACAGGAAAAACGAAGCTGTGTAGGAAGCAGTTGCAGGAAACACGATTCAGTAGCCCTCTCCAGAAACAAAGCAACATGAAACTCATGTTTGCTACGCTCGAGTGGGAAGCATGAAATGACCCAACTTTACCAGGTTCTGAGAGTAATTCAAGCGAAGGGCAGACACTTCCCAAGCACATCACCTTGCAAGGACTACGCAGATGAAATCGCTGCGTATAGCTGCACGAGAAGCACATCCTACAACCCAAACCCACTGCGTGACAGTGGGTTGGAAATCCCAAATAGAAAACACACCCAGGGTTTATAATGTTACACATGGTGCCAAACACCCTGTTCTGGCCGTTCACTGTCGCTCATGGTAAGGAGGGCAATTTGAACAGGAAGGCAAATGCCACCACACCAGCACCACAGGAAATTCCCAATTATCCCTAATTCAAGAACAGCACAAGAGGGCTGCTCCTCACATTTTCTTCAACTGAGCTGTCACGCAATACCCGAGCTGTAACTTGAAACAGGTTCTTTAGATGTATCCACAGGCATAAACCAAACAGGCTTCCAGAAGCCAGAGATGTGCGGTGCTGAGGAGCACACCACGGATCTGGGCTCACCTAAAACTGCTCCAGTGTTTTGTTTGCCGTCAGACTAATTCCACTTCGGCTGGTCTGAGGGGAATCAGAACTACTTTCTGCACAGCCCTTGGCACAGGTATTGCATTAGCTGCCGTTCAGCTGGAGTTGGGAATTCACTTTATTACTCACACCCGTTACTGGTGGGGACATGCACAGAAGCTGAAGGGAGCTGCATTCAAGATACTAAGTCAGGGATTATTTCAAACTAAAATTCTAGTAAGGTGCCCTTCTCAGGTGCTGGAAGTCTGCCTGTGCTGCAGGTTAAACATGGATGAGAGGTTTACAGACTCTGTGTCTCATAAGCAAAATCGGGTAACTGCAGCTCTTCAAGCAAAATGTATAATCTAGTTCTAGGAGACCTTCGGCACGTTCAGAGTCTGCTACAATACTGGCTTTAAAGCACAGTTAAATACTAAGCTGATACCAATAAAGCACATGGAGTTTAAAACTATTGTCATTAGAGACTAGTTAAATTTAACTACATCCAATAACTTTTTTTATTTCATTTTATCATCTCATTTTCAGAAATGCTTTTTATCGCAAATTTTCTAGTTTGAAAAGTATACACGACCAAAAGAACTTGATTCTGTGCCAAGAGGAAAAAGAGACAACAATTAATCCAGAATACAATCAAAACCATAAAAGTTTGAGGGTTTTTTCTTAAATTGGGTTTACTTCCTATTTGAAAAGAGCCTTTACAATCACTTTAGGTGACTTATAAGGGGGAAAAATTATTTGGGGGAGAAAAAAGGGGAGGCTTCATTCCTCATTCATTCTTATCATTGCCCTCTACACGATGACTAGGATTTTTCTCTCCCAGACCATTCCAATTAACTTATGTGGGTTTTAGGCAGACATACCCACCTCCTCCTAAATGCAACTAGTAGTTCAATTAACAGACTGAAATTGTGTAGAGCTATTTTCTCACCAATAAATCACATATGGAGAAGGTGAGTCCTGCTGGAGTAGAAGTCACTGCATACAGACTGAGAAGACCCACCACCACAGACAGACACAGAGAGAGAAATACTGAAAACCCTGCTGCTTACCAAGGCCAGCAATCTGCCATCCTCCTTCATAGCCAGAAAGCGATTTGCACTTAAGCCTTTGATTGACACCACTCCTCTTTCTTCTGCCTGAAGTTGCAGTTTGACTGTGAACAAAAAAGACAGAAGTAGGTTTTTCACAGCCATCATGGTATTTCAGCACTTGACAGCAAAGTCAGTTACTGCCTCAAACCTAAAAACCAGAGGAGGCCTGAGCTTCAGCTTGCAGCGAAGACAGGTACTTCTGACCTCTAACTTTCTGATACCATCTTTTAAAGGAAATGCTTAGTACAAAGTCATTGTTGAATTGGTAACAATAAACCCCAGGTACTTGTCTGTCTTCATTTCACAAAGAAGCAATTTAAAAACTCATACAATTCCTCAGAGGACCACTTACAGCATGGCCAACTGCTCACAGAAAATAGGAATTTTTCATGGCAATTTTCTTAGAGACATTTCTTACAGAACAGAATGGGACACAGAACGCATGCAGCTCTATACAGCCAGGCTGTCAGAGCACCATAACTCTGGCCTATGATTAAGACTTTTCAGAACTGGATCATTCACTGAACGTCATAGTGGTTCCCAGCAGAAAAGTATCAATTAGTTTACATCATGCACAGAACAAGCAGTTAGAATAAACAAAGAACTGCGAAAGAAGATGAGGATAGGAAAGGCACAGGAAATGGTGTTGTGAAAGTTAGGAACAAGAAAAGTGGGTTTATTTGAATCAATTACAAAACTCCCCAAAACCCCATCACCGACAGTCATGTTTTTTGAAAGTCTGTAAGGTCACACCACATCTCTTCTAGCTCCTGCCTGTGAATTAGCACAGGTCTCATCAGCTGATATTTCTTACCACCAGTGACATCCAGTAGTTTAGATTAACACACAAGTGTTTGCCCACAGCTTACTTCAAGCTATAAGCCAAAAGCACCCTCCACCTGTTTGCTGGTTTTCTTCTTTTCTTTCCCTCCATTACTCAGAGAAATTAATTAAGCCTTTAAGTGGTTAAAGCATCTCTGCTGTTATTTCAGCCTAACCTTATCAGGGACACTGTACCTCACAGTTTGGGTTTTTCACCCATTCGCCAGTGCCATACAAGGAACCATGTAATACCATGGGGAAGCCCACCAGACACCTTCTGTGGGACTTAGGTACCTGCGGCTCAGTAGAAACCTAAACACTCTGCTGGAACTGCCATTTTTCTGGCAAAGAGAAGGAAAAGGAAGCAAATTACATGTCTTACATGTTCTTTTCCAACCATTTTCAGGCGATCTCCCTCTGAAAACCTAACTTTGATTACTTAAAACATCACTAAAGGGGAAGAGGCTGACATAGGAACTCACTTGACATGTGGTTCCTTCCTCCTCCCTTTCACAGAGAACACGTGCCCATTCCCTGCATCCCTATCCCACTGAGCCAGCTCTCCCAGGCACTACGGTCCCATCTGGGTTCTGCTAACACAGTCCCAACCGCCACAGTAACAGCAGAACACAAGGAATGGGTGTTCCTCTGTTCTGGATGGTGGTTATTTCCAGGGATACTCACATCTGCAAACCCTCACACTGAAAGCAACAGGAAGCAAGCTCAAACGAGCACTCAGGGATCTGTAAGAGCAACTGTACTTGCGCAGCAGGAAGCAAGATCAACACAAGCATCAAAAAAATGAGGAAAAGTTAAGAAACTGCTTCTCACCTTCTTGGGATGTATAAAGGCAAAGATGATTTTTGCCAAAGAATTCCAGCAGCTAAAGGAGGAACAAGCAGGATGTTGGAAGCTGGTACCAGTCATGTGTCCATCGGGTGTCAGAATGCAAGATAGGACGCGTCTAGTACAGAACTACTGGTGTTTCCAAAACCAAACTAGACAGGAACTTCTCCCTCCTCCCGTTCGCATCCCAGAAATTACTTTGGGAATGAGTTTAAATAATCTGCTATTTGAACACTGTGGGGAAACTTGGATGGGTGATACTGGCATACATCACCCTACACATAAGCTTCATTCACCTACCCGCTTTTGTGGCATATATAGGGTTTTTTCTATTTAATGATGCAGTTCTGAAAAACTGGACCTTTTGAGCCACCAGGATAAATGCCTGAAGTGACCTGAAATTTTGGAGTGGGAGCACCTCTTCATATTCAGAGGGAAGTTGCTGCTTATTTGGCATTTTGTTGCAAGGAAAATGATTTTCACAGTACAACTGAAAGCTTTGTTGGTTTACCTCTGTTGCACCTCAAAACAGGCCCGAAGAAACTCAAATAAGGATACCAGGAACAGGAAATCTTTAGTAAAATTGCTGCAAATCCTTTTTTAAGCATAAAAGTTATTTCATCTGATTTTTGTACATCCACTAATTTGAATACAAAACTGAAGCACTGCAGGCTGAAGAAGATAAAATGGTTCCTTATGAATTGTGTGCCCGTCACCATTTTGCACAAATAAAACAGAAATCCAGGAGCCCTCTCATCATTCACTAGTAACTCCAGACTTCCAAGGTATACAGAAACCTTCATAGCTCTAAAAAGTTTAGGAAATATTTGATTTCATCCCAGAATTGAGTGTCTAAAATACAGCCCTCAGCAGTTATTTGGCCAAAATCAGACTTGTAAAGAGCTTCAAAAAACCTTCAGCACAACCCCTCAGGCTCTGGGGTAGCAAGAACGCAGAGAAGTAAGAACACGGAGGAGCGCACGGGGCAGGCACTGGGGAAACGGCCTTTGAGCAGTGCCCAAGCACACAGCTTTCACCGCACACTGAACAAGAAACAGCTGTATGAAACAGCAGAGAAGTAACATTAATTACTGCAGTACCGACTTACTACACTTTGTGACTTTCTCTTGATAAAAAAAGGCACAACCAACTCCTACAGCAGTTCAGATTCTGTAAAAACAACCTTTTAGTTAAGGTTTTTAAGGCCTGGAAAAATATTTGTATAGTTTGGAGGAGCTTGTAAAAAGGGTTACTCTTTAAAAGGAGGGAAAAAAGCCCACTCTTTTCCTGCAGCTTGAAAAGCACGGCAGTACTTAAAGCCCCAAAAGCAAAACCAACTTCACTGCATTTTCCTCTCCAACTCGGAAACCACATGAATAAACAGACCCAGAACAGTACTGTTGGTTTTTCAGGTTTCAGCGTTATTTTACGGCTTCATTAACGCTAGGCAAGTATTTGCTACGCTGTTATGTTGATCTGGAGACGCCAAGATGCAATACAGCCTCACTAATCACATTCTGACCACACAGTCATGGCCAGAAGCAACAACTGCTGCTCAATGCAGCCTGGTACAATCACTCAAAAGAGAAACGTAACACTTGACATGGATGATCTGTATCTTTGCAGCCTCTAGGTCCGATAGCAACAGTTCAGATATGGGCCATCAGTTCAGATCTACTCATAATATTTGTTTTGGGCATTCCTGAGCCTCAAACCCAGATCCGTGAAAGGAAACCAATTAAAAGTCTGAAACCCAAAGCAGTAGCACAGGTTGCTGTGAAACAGGCAATTAATGAGCAGAGGGCCAAAAAGACACGTTCTCCCAGTCACTCCTCCCCTTTGGGAGGGCCCCCTCCAGCTCCGCGCACTCCTAGCATGCCCTTTAATTTGTGATGAACGCCAACTGCGAGGCTGCGGCGGATGCCTGCTGGTTCTGTGACAGCAGAGAACTCAGCACACTGAACAAACATCCTGAGGACTGAGGCAAAGTCATCACAGAGTTATGAAATAAAAAACATCCTATCCCAATTGGCATAGGTGACCTTTACGCACCAACAACTAAAAAGGCCTTGGTAAATTTACTACTACTACTAAGACTTTTTGTCGTATCTCTTTGTAATAAGCTGTGGTACAATAACCTTCCGTTTCTCTGCTGAGTAAGAAAAAGCAAGGAGCAAGACATACACATGTAATTTTATGCCAGGGTAGAAACTCTGAGGAAGAAGGATAAAGTTGTCTCTTTGAGAAAAAACTACGAATGAAATAAAGTTAAAGCACTGGACTGTAATTCAGGAGAAGGATTTAAAACCTTCTTCTGACCCAAACTTCTAATACTATAAGATAAAATTATAAGAGTATCCTTACATAAGACTCTCTTTTGAGGCCTTTCTTTGTTCCTGTATTCAGCACAGTCACACACCTGTTACCTGAACAAGCAAATCTGTTAAATTAACATCCCTAACGTGCACTTTGTCATGAACACGGTCCATAATACTGCAGTGAAGATTTTTCCAGGAAAGATGGCAAGCCCGGAAGCAGCCGCCACCCTACAGCCTCTGACAAGCTCTCCAGTTGGAAGTGCAAAGCCAGATATGGCGACGTAAGGAGGGAAAGAGGACAAGCCGTGTAAAGGTAAAGCAGTAGGTATTTGCAGCCTGCAGGACAGAAGGCATTAAACACATTTTAATCAGAAGGGGATAGTTTAAAAGCTACCTGGCTCAAAAGCAAGAAACGCCTATAAATGTTCCACCCATAGGGAAAAGATACACTGTGTCCGACATTACATGACGAGAAATCTCTCCTCGCTCACCCTGCCCATGACATGAGGAGGTCCCATCACACTCTTATCCTTGTGACTGCATTTTCCAACCCCTCTGTGCCCTAATGAGCGTGGGAGTGAAGTAACTCCAGCTCTGCCATGGCTCTTTCTCAGCGAACTCACACACAGCAGCAACACTGTCCCCCAGGTCAGATCACGATGCTTCAGCATTCAGCACAGGAAAACCTTGCAGATGTGCAAGTCCAAAGTGGTTAGTGACGAGTCCAGAGACAGCAATCTAGCATAACACGTTCTGCCTTGAGCTCTGCAAAAGGATTCCCATCCTCCTGAACTGCAAAAGTCTTCCCACAGGCAGGCTGTGTCCAAACCCTGTCTCCAGCTGCTGAGGGTGGTGCATCTCTGTTTTCTAGAACAAGGGAATTCTGCATCTTACAGCGGCTGAGCTGAGACGCTCGCTGAGCCCCAGCTCTTCTGCCAGCATCTGTGGCAACATCTGCATCTCCACTCAGTCAAAATCAAGAACATCAATGGTTTGTCAATGATTTTTCACAGCAAGGTTGGTGGACCATAGCTGAGCCAAAATAAAGCAAGACTCGATGCTGTGAAGTTTTTGACCATGTTCATTTTTGACAGGACATGCAAAAGAAGCCCTAACTCGGTACCTAACTGTCTAACATTGTTAATGCTATTGTAAAGACTGTGTGTATATATACATATGTATAGACACACACAGAGCACCTTCTAAAGCTGTAAGGGTAATGTAATACTTAAAATATCCAGTGCAGATTTTATTTTAGTCATACCTCTTCTTGCTTATAATACCATCTACATTTCTATATGGCAGATTATCCAAACAGCAGCATTTACAACCATTAAGTAAGAAAACAGGTCACTTCGGATGTAGTTGGAGTAAAACTAGTGTGCCTTTCAGTAGTATTAAAAAAGCATAGAAGGCAACCTTTAATCTTCAGAACACATAGTAGCTGTGTTGTACACCTAGTACAACCTGTGGCATTAAAGGATGCTGAACTGAACTGTGACATGCACCAAGATGCCTGGTTACAAATGGACATTTATTTCACAATACGGAGATGCCTTCCTAAGAATAATGGTATTTAACAGCATCGTGGTTGGCAAGGCTGCAGAATTTCACTATGAACTGGATCTTCCCCATCTTTGCCTGAAGTGCTCAAAACAGTATTTCCACTGCTGTATGCAAAACTGCATTGGAGAGAAGAATTTTATGGAGGAGCAGCACAATACTGACAGAGAAGAGGCCAGCAAACATGGAGAACACAGAAAATGTGTACATTTTCCATAAGGGCTTTTATTGCCCTGAGCACTAGAACTGAAACATTACATGTACAGAAAAAACTCTAAAGCCCTTTTAAAGTCCTCCTGACCCAGCAAAGTTTTTGTAATGGCACAGACCAAATAATACTGCACTAACTTAAATGGTTCCAAATGGTTTCAATGCTCTGCACCATAAAGGGTTCAGCCAAGAATTCCCTTCAAAATTGGTTTATGTAAAAGATCCTGACAAAATCTAGTAACTTAATACTTTAGAAGACTGCTGCAGATTTTGGGAGTTACTCGCTGCTGAGCTCGTACTACCTTTCTCACACACTCCCATTGGACATCTCCTGGCAGCCGCACAGGAGCAGTCTCCTGCATCCCAAGCCCTTTGCCTGGGGCCATCTGCATATGCAAAGCCATGTGCTGCTATCTTACTCATAGCAGCTGTGTTGGCCAAGACGGTACTGTGGCATACTCCTGCCCCAGAGCACTAAGGCAGAGGGAAAGCAAAGGTCAGAGTGGGGAAAGAAAAGGACAGGAACACATTAGGAAAGAGAGACAGAGACATAAAGAGCAAGCAGCAGTGAAGACGGGGCAGAGTAATTGTATACAGGGCATGAGGGTGCTGTACTGGAGCACGCGGCAAACTCCCACACCACACAGAGGTGGAATTTGAGATGTATCACCCAAATGGATTCATAAAATCCCTGTTTTCCCTGGGGAATCTATTGACTACATCAGGGAAACCCTAAAATAAAAACCAACCATGAGCTTCTGGCTTTGGATACACTTACAGCAAATAAAGGCATATTTAAAGCCTAAGCTATACTTCTACACTATAGTCTACTTAGAAGACCCCTACAAGCAGACTTCAGTGCAGACTAAAACCATGAGTAACCTGCCAGAAGCAGAACTGCACAAAACCCAGGTCAGAAGGACCCTACTGAGCCCAGCCTCCTGCTCGAGGGTCTCCATCACTTCACGGTGAAAACCCTGCTGCCATATTTTTGCTGCCACATGTACATGCCTGCTGAATCACAGCTCACAACGTTCACCAAGGTTTCCTACAGTTGTACCTCTTCCTGCCATGAGGCACAACCACAGCATCCCACGCACGCATACATGTGCGGAGGCTGCCTCCATGCTCTGCAGGGCTTTCCCACCACACCAAAATACCGTTCACAGGGCATAACCTGGATACCCACTTTCTGCACTTCCGCTCTTCTCTGCAGGACCCCAAAGGCCACCCGGAATACCCCGAGATGAGACACCAGCATCATTACACTGCCCATTTGCCTCTCTCACTTAAACAGCCTCTGTAAGACAGCAGGAAAGAGAAGCCCTCTTTGTGACTCTAACACCTCTGTTAACAACCTGCAAGAACATGATGTGAAATACAACTTTTTACCAAGATGACTCTGGGCCCAAAAGAATCGATCGACCAACATTACAAGAGATTAGCTGGAGTTCGCGAACGTCTCAACAGCAAACACGTGCCTTACCCAGACAGAGCAACTACAAGAGCAGCTTACAGACCCTGGGAGGAGGGCTCTGATACTATTTCAGCCCCTGTTTTCACTAACACACAGCTACTTCATTTGAAGTTAAAAGGTCACTAGCAAAACACCTCGCGCTCAGATTCTAAAAGGCAGAGTTTATGTACCCCCTGAAAACTCTGAGGCTGCACGTCTCTGGATCAATGGCCAGTGTTACTACAGGCGCTGCTGTGGAAAAGCTAAACCCAAGCCAAAAGGCTCAGGCCCATCTCCAACATATTTGCAGAGGCCCTGTAAGGAAAATCCTTCCACTAGGCCCCCGTATGACACTGTGGTGCAGCGATCGCGCCAGCTCCCCATCACTCGTCCTCCTGCACCCCCATGCCCACAGGAGAGAACAAATCAGCAACTGTTTTGCGGTCTCACTGCTACAGATCTGGGTCACCTCTGGAGGGAATAAGATTCAGAAATGCAAAGAAGTTCATAAAGAAAAGGAGGGAAAAATAAAAATCAACACATTACTAACTGCAACACTCTACAACCCAGTTCCCACTCCCACATACTCTACGGCTGAAGCTGGACGATTCCTTCATGCTTGGGGGCAGCGTCTATTCCCAGCCAGGTGTCCAAGCAAGACACACAGAGTAAGGCGTACTTGCTCCGCACCTAACACCACAATCCCTCCCAAACCCAAGGGCTGGTTCATCACAGATACACAGGCATGTATACACAGACACACACAGAGTAAACCCCCCATTTCAGCACTTCCAGAGTCAACACTGCCCACTGGGCCAGATCTAAATCCCGGCACAGAGCTGGGGATGCCTACTGCAACTTATCTCTAGGAAAAGAAACACCTTTCTCTCTCTCTCCCTCACATCCAATCTCTGAGGCTTTTTGATTCTTTTTCTCAAAGACATATTAACACCTTCTGCTAACTGATAAACTCCGTGTTTACATACGAGGCGTCCCCAGTCTTGCGACTGCAAACACAAAACCAATTCTTTGCTCGTCATAAAACACTGTGCCATCACCAGAGCTGCTGAAATACATGCTGCCTAAAACCTGCAACACATGTGTGGGGAAGAAAGGAGAAACAGACAGGAAAACCAGCAAGGCAACCTTTGCAGAAGAGGTGGGCTTTAAATAAACAAAAACCACAGAACAGCAACAAAAACAATCAAGCATATGAAGTGTCACACTGAGAAATAGTGAGTCACGCTCCCATACAAAGGCACATTTCTTTGCTTTTGCATGACAACATTCTAAAGTGTATCATTTTCCTTTTTGCCAGCCAGAGGCGCAAAACCACTCACAGACAGGGCTAAGGTCTTGAAAATGTAAACATGTACAACAAAAATATACACTTCTGAAATATGAACACTTCACAAAGTTCCGGTTACACTTAAGAGTAAATCCAAGGCTTCACACAGAATAATCATTTGTGTAACTGTATAAATATCAACTCCGCTAACCCAGTCTGCCACGTAGCATGGACATTCACAGTAGTACAAATCCTCAACATGATGAATATCATTTCCCTATCCCGGTTCTTCACATATTCTCATTTACATCTTAACCTCAATTCCTACAAATACCCGATTCCACCTACTGTATACTCATCATAGGGGGAATCCTCCCCAGGGGACACTGATTACCAAATACGAAGCGTCCTCAAATACTACCTATAAATTTCACCGAAAGGACATCCTGCTGAAGAACAATCTCAGAATACATATTTCTGGCTACACCCTGGCTCAGTGCTCCTTGCCTAATGCCAGCACATAAGACACACAGAGTTATGCTTCTCCCATTCCACACAGCTTGAGTGAAACAGTTCATCGAACTTCATCAGATGTTAAAAGCACTGGACTTTCTGCATTCTGCTTGCAAAACACAGCTTGGGTATTTTGTGCTGCCAAATAAACAGAAACTGTGCGGCATTATGTAAGGACTCCAAACGCCAGGCCCTGTGAGTACACCATCACACAAAATTCTTCTGAATAGCTAGCTGCAACACTGTTCACCGTCTCCTTGCCATTGCAGGTGAGCTGGCTGCATCATTAGAGTCAAGAGGGGAAAACCAAGCAGAAAAAAAAAAAATACTAACTTTACCAGAGAAGAATCTTACCTGTTACTGGGTACAGGTAACAAAGGCTCTTCTCCCAGTTACTGACACCTTTACCCCAAATTCTTGATTCAGAGCAATGTTTGAGAGTTTCCCCATCAAAACGACAAATGCATGTGAACACATGGGTTTTAGGACTTCTCTGAAAGGGCTCTTCTTAACAAGGGTAAAGTAATCTGTTGTGTTTCTTTCAACTGCTTTCACTTCATTTAGTATTCACCGAATTAAATCGCTGAATAACCAACTTCAGGGTTTTAGCTTTAAAAAATAGCTGGTGCAAGTGTTAAGCCAACAGAACAACATCACTAACACTAGCAGATGCATACAGAACTTGGAGAATTTCAGCTCTTTATGTTTACCGTGCATTTTGCTGATCTCTCTGTAATGATGACCTGGTTTTCACTTTCAGCAAAATAAACAGATGCAAAAACAGGGACAACCTGAGACAACCTCGAGAATGTCACTTCAGAAGACAGAGACAGTAAGCATTTTAATAGCTATTGTTAGCACTCCTCCTTCAGGTGCAACCTATGCAACAGCTATTCACTAGGGCAGAGTATTTTAGGGCTGCACCTGGTATCGGAGCAGTAACAGATTTGATGAGATGAAATGAAAAAGCTGCCAGAGCAGTGGTGAGAGACTGCCAACCCGTAGGCTTGCTAAGCCCTAGTGTCACAGCTGGAAAGGGAAAGATGGATTTTAGGACTGCCAAGAGGGACCAGCAAGTAGGATTTCAAGAGAGTGTGAAGCACAGTGGTGAATGAGGAACTGTGCCAGGCACCCAGGGCGCCAGGGAGGCGGCACAGCAGACAGGAATAGGAAGATAGAACAAGCTGGTAAGGAGGAGATCCTATGAATTAAGCTGCCCTTTGGAGCTGATTGCTCAGAATCTGGCCAAAATGTTCAGAGACTGTGAACTACATTGGTTTTGCATTTCCCCATCTCCAACACCAATGAAACAGAATTAACCACTGAGTTTAATAAACACTTTCGCAAAAAGCCAACAACAAAACCCAATCAAAATCAGTGCACATGCACTTGGTATTTCACTGGTGCCCAGCCACCTCATTTACTGCAAGGATAATACGAAGATAACATTAAGCCCACAGACTTACTCCAACCCCCCATTTTACCCCCTTCCATCAAGCTGGGTATCCACCCTATGCTGACATTTAAAAAATGCATTCCCAGGGGAACAGCATGAGTTGCAGTGAAGGAAAACAGCTGTCAATCACTGCTGATCCACAACAGTACTGAACCCCAATCTTCACAAAAAGGCTCTAATTTGCTTCTGAATGCAGCCTCGCTTGAGAGTATGGAGTTCTCTGAAAGAAACCACATTTCCCAACACTGAAAAATAAAATGCACAGTGTATTTTTAGACTTCCCTTCAAATACCCTTACAGACCCCCACGATCACTGTGAGGGGACAGAGAGAACACCCCATGGGACCCAGCCTGTACTGGAAAGCCAAACCGTTAGGTTTGTAGCACCACAGAGAGAGAGATCAGGCTGTGGTCACTCCCCCAGCTTTTCAGCTCTCGCAATAAAACCCCTCTGCTTATTGTGAATACCTTCAAATGGTATCGAGAAGGGACATGAGCACTTTCCTGATAACAAGAGAGCCTTTACAATGTGCAGCTTGGAAGAACTTACTCAGCCCTCTCCTGCTTCAGCCAGACCATTGCTGGTACTCACTATGCAGGTTTAAATCCATTTGCTCACTTGAAACTCCATGCTGCTCCAGATATCACTGCAAGAACATGCTCCTGCATCACACCATGCCTACAAGCACCAGCAATCACACTGTCTTGCGTGATGTCACATCAAGTCAGCAGGCAGGCCAAATGTCTCTTGCTCCTAACAGCATTTTTTCCTGCCATACCATCACACAGACAACACCTATCCATGTTGCTAGAGCCTCATCGCTGATATGCAGCTGCATTTTGAGACACCTCACTCTGCTCTCCAATCACACATAGTAACACCTTCCAATCACTGGTACTGCTCAAGCACAGCTGAACGCCCTGGAACACACTGCTTCTTGAAGCAGGAAAGCAAGCAGAAGGTTGGACTGAGATCAATTAGAACTGGCAACACGGGACAGTCCTGTACATCTCCTCAGCTTCTAGGAATTCCCAAATTTCTAAGGATGTAAGTGCTGTAGGTCTTTTTCCTCATTTTTCCTGACCAAACTACCTTACTGTCAGCAAGACCCCCAGAGCAATTCTGTAAATATCTGTAGAACCACAACATAAATCCTTCATGCTTACGTGCTCAGAGGCACAGCCAGACACACATTCAGCTATTCATGCCAGTGCTCCATTACAGTTAGGGAAACCCAATGAACCAAATCCATATACTGCTTCCCAGAAGCTGCTCAGCCAAATAAGTCCATGCAGCGGGATTCCCACTAATGCAGTGGAAGGGGTGAAAATGCTTTTCTGCCAATTCAGCAAACCAAGCAGCCCCTTCACTGAACTCTGTGCCAGAGGTGGTGCCAACTACAGCATCTGGGGGAAGGAAGAGGAAGCAGAGATGTGTTAGATCAGCTGAAGTGTGTGACCAAGGGATGCCTTGGCCAGTCACAGCTGGCAACGTAACAGGTGACGTTAAAACACAACTCGGGGGGTCAGAGAGGAAGGCAGAAAGGGGACATGTGGATAGAAATCAAACTCTTGAATATTTGTCCCCCAATACCGAAAACCACCAAGAAAAGATAGTGGCTGCCAAAAAAAGTAACTGGTGCCAGCCCCAAGGGTTCCCCAAAATGTCTACAAAACGCAGGTGGAGATGCTGTGATGCCTATGCACTAGAGTACATTAAGGACAGCCTTATCAGCAAAAACAAGCACAGAGCTACACCACCACAGAACGTCCATTAAGCACACTGCCATGTGGTTTGCAGATGGGCACCAGGCATCACGGGCACCAGGTTGGGTCAGCCTGGGAGTAGAGAGTCAAGAAACTGCCTGCAAATACTTTCTAGCTGTATCACAGCTGATCCCTATCCTTGCTTTTACAAAACACACCACCACACAGTACTTCATCACCGCAAGCATCGGGATTTTGTGACTTGCCCCTTCCAGCTGGAATCCTAAAGATTGCTGTTTTATGGGATCTGCTCAAGTCTTGCCACAAGGTAAGTGGCAAGCTAACAAACTCCACAATACAAGACGATAATTCCACCACATTTCATGACAAATGGCTATGGTGTCTAGCTCTTACTTTGCCCTTTCCTAGCACCCTTAATATCTTTTCTCCTTTGAATCACTAGAGCAGTGTGGTTTTCAAGCTCTAAAAGTCAAACATGAGTGATAAGTTCATACAGGATCACTCAACCAGAAGCGTACCATAACAGTTTGTGCAAGATGACCTCCACCCAACTTTGCAGACATCATCTCATTTATATTCTCGGACGATCGTATCAGGCTCCAGTCAAAATCTGGCCCTTCCCTGAACAAACAAAAAAACTACATAAGATAATAACCCTAAAAAGCCACCAGCGCTCCTGAGAGTCACCCTTTAAATATTTTTTTATTGAGAAGTCAGGAGGCAGTGAAAGAGACAGACAGGAACTTGAGTTTACCCATATATATCCTCACAAAACACACTACTGAGAATGCCAAGTTGCTTTGGTTTTAAATACACAGATCCTAATAAAAGTAAAGGCTATCAATTCTCCACCTGAATTGAAATGCAATTTCATTACCAACTTTTGGGCTTCAAAAGTCATTCCATAAACATTTCCAATAGCACCTGGTAGAGATATTCGGGTCAGAGATTTCATGGATGTACATCCTTTTGTCCCTAACAGCATGCTGGGCGTTCTCAGAATATCCATTATTTCAAACCTGGGTGGCATTAAGGGTATATAGTCCTTGGGTTTACTAGATGATTGCACTAAGCACGCTGCCAAAAGCTCAACTGGTTTAAGGTTACTAACCAGTTTAATAGGCTCAATCACCTTGTATTTTGAAACAACAGATGGCCAGTAATCTCAGGGCAACACTCCCCAGAGTGCATAAAAACCATAATAATCAAAATACAAATTTCAGTCTTCCTTTATTCACATCAGAAGTAGTGGATGGATTAATGAATTTAGTTCAAGCTGCTTGAACAAATGAGGCAATATAAGAAAAATATTTTTTCTGGGAAGAAAAATGAAGAAAATGGTAAAAAATATTAAGCTTGGAGAAAAGCTTTCAAAGAAACTCTTGTTATATGGCTCACTTCAGTGTGTTGAAAGCTAAGTGTATAGAAACCACTGAATATTTCTTTTAAAAGCTGTTTGCCATATATGTAATCCAAGGAAATTGGGAAATCTTACGGAAACAACGTGCCACTTCAAAGATTAACATTTAAAATGCAGTTTGAGAACTTGATTAAAAGGCAGTAAAAGATAATTCTGCTCAAAAAACTACAGTGGAACAGGCAGTATATAAATTCTGGGGAAATGAACACAAGAGGAGGGCATTTTTCTAGGGTTTGTTTATCCTCAAGAACCTTCTGAACCCTGTGACTGCTCACTCTAGTGCCAAACCCAGTGCTCCCATCTCTTCTTGGCCATCCAACTGTTGGTGCATTTGGCACTTCTCTTGCTTTGGTTACAGAATACAGAACCTGCACTTGGTTTTATTACACTATTACAACTTTTTAAACTCTTAACATACCCCAAACACACTTAAAAATACATAGAGCAAAAACCCCACAGATTTTAGCTAATTGCAATTTAGTCCCTTACTGAGTATGTCAAAAGAAAACATCAAACATTACTCACATAGTTCACTTTCTGTAAAATGCTTTTAAATATACGTCCACCACAGGGTAACCTTCTTAAATCCAAGTGCACAAATTTCAAGCATTCACTGGCCAAATAAAACCCATGAGCAGCCATTTGATAATTTCCTTAATGAGCAGTTCAGGAGGACTAAATTGCTCCGTTTTATCAAGACAATAAACGTTCCAGGGTCTTCACTCCAGCCTCCCTCCATGTCATGCAGGTGTCACTGCAGTTTTGATGAAACATACCCACATAAGTCCCTGAAGGGAGCAGACAAACACGAGGGGAATCAACTTTTTAAAAGTGTAGATAATAGCAGGACAAGGGGGAATGGTTTGAAGGTAAAGGAAGGAAGGTTTAGATGAGGTGTTAGGGGGAAGTTCTTTATAGAGAGAGTGGTGAGGTGCTGGAACAGGCTGCCCAGAGAGATGGTGGATGCCCCGTCCCTGGAGGTGTTCAAGGCCAGGTTGGGTGGGGCCCTGGGCAACCTCGTGTAGATCCAGGCCTGGAAGTTGGTGGCCCTGCCTGTGGCAGGGGGTTGGAATTCTGTGATCCTTGGGGTTCCTTCCAACCCGGACCATTCTATGATTCTATGAAAGGGGGTAATAAAGACAGCCTTTGCAAGAATCTGCGTCTACGAGGTTATCTCCGTAATTTCATTACATGCTGTCAGAGTACTATCTGCTGCCTGCATTGGTCTGATCCATTCAGTGTGGCCATGCAACAGCTGAGCAAGAGTTGACTTTTTTCTGTAAACAATAAAATATAAGTACCCATAGAGCTCCTGATTTCTGAAGCCTGAGAGATTTAAGGGCTAAATCCTGCCCTCTAGTGTACCTGTGGATGGTGGTGCCCTGTGAACCTTCCACACTCTTCCAACAGCCCTTTCCAAACCAAGTGGAAAACAGCCGGGAGAGACAGCACAGCTCACTCATTGCCCAGCAAAACCATTCTGTATTTGCCTTGCTCTGTATCTTCAGATTGTACCTGCTCCCCAGTCACACACCTTCGCAGTGCGTAAGACTCACTAAAATCTAGGTAAGAGAAGTAGCAGCAATGAGGATGGATTAGAAGGCATCCTGCCCTGAACAGTACCCTTCCTCAGCATGCCTTGTCACCACAAGCAATTTATTTGCTGCATTCCTTTACCCCGCAGGACCAGGCAGAAAACAGTACAGCGGTATTTCTATTTAGCTTTTGTAAGCAAAAGACACAAAGGAAGCATATTTTCAACTTTTTAATGTTTTGTGCACGGGAGCTCCCTGCTACCTCATTTCCTAAATCCAGCTCCATCCGAGCGCCAGGAGGAATTTCTGCATTGCCTATGCCACAAAGCATCGGCACTTGGCAAACAGGTTAAGGCCTGTGCAACAGACCAAACGTAATGCAAAAACAGTCCATTTTTGGAGGACTGGGGTAAAAGCAATATATTTGGCCATTTGGTACCAGGATTTTATAAAAAAAAAAAAAAAAAGCCCACTAGCCCACTCTTAGCTAGTGCTGAGATTTGGAACAGGATTCCCTATCAACAGCTCTGGCCACGTCTGCGGGACGCCAAAATGGGAGAGATCTTCAGAGTGCCAAATAACTTACACACCTATAAAAGCTGAAGCACAGGTACTGAACCTTCATACTAAAACCCTTCTTGGCTTTTGCTCACATTTTTCTTTCTGAGGACCGCAGATAGGTTTCCCCCATTGGCAGAGCGATGAGATTTCTATCTTCTGGACTAACCCGGTATGCTCTAAAAGTCTGTATATACTTCAATATAGTCTTTCCAAAACATCCACAGCATAAGCATTTAAATGCTGCATGTGATACAAGTAAAAATTATAATATTAACAACTACTTATGAAAGGAACTTTTCTTAAGGCGAATTTTTCCTGGACCAGTATTACCCTATTTTACAGTTTTTTCAGATATTTGTGGAAGACTAGCCAGGTACTGAGCACAAAGAAGGTATTTCACACATCTGCAGGGCTGATAAAAAGCTTAAGCTGCTGAATCCTTTCCGAGTGACAGGCTGGAGCCTTGTCACCTTGTTAATGAGCAGACAAGAATGGCTCAGGATTCCTTGGACGCCTTGGTTTATGCTCGCTATGAAATAAAGCTGCTTGAGAAATTATAGAAATATATAAATGCCAACCATTCCTCGGAGAGGGAAACTGTGAAGGGAACCAGCTGTGCTATTAGACTTTTTCTAAACTACACGGATAAGCATTCTCTTTCCATTCCCCTTGCTTTTCCCCTTCACTGTAGCCTCTTTCCAGGCAAAACACCTCCGGAGGGCTTCTAAAAGCCTTTCCAAAAAGACTGCGTTATTTGTATGTTTTCCAGGGCATAAATCAAAAGCTGTTGATCAACAACACCAAAGACAAACATGGGTTTTGCTTTCCTTTAAACAACAAAACTAAGTGCCTTCTGTTCCCTGTTTGCCTGAAACGTACCTCTTCAAGGGAAAAAAAAAAATCAGCACAAGTCCCCAGGGTGTGTTCAGAGGGGCATTTTGCTCTGTACAACACACATCTGATGTGGCAATATCAACCACGGAAGACGCATTGTTCTGGTTTTTAGCTGCATGAATCAGGACTCCAATCCTCCAGCACAGAGGACGCCAACTTCCAAACAATTACGAATACACCAAGGTGAATGGGGTAAACCAGCCCGAACTCTTGGTGCCCTGACAGAAAACAGCCCGCATGCTTCAAACAAGCCATCCCTAGTACTAAAGGCAGGGGGGCATGACACAAAATAGTACATGGATAATGGAAACTGGTTTCCAGCATTAGATATTAGTCTGAAACATAAGGACATAGTCATTCATCTTCTAAAATAAGAGCTTCCTTTAAAAGTAAAACTGAGTGTGCTAATCAAATGTTGTTTTGTACAATTAATTCATAATAGCGACTGCCACAAGCATCTCTCCTAAGTGTCCTTTAATTAGATCTCTAAACCAAATTCTCAGCAGCTTGTATATTTCTTCTCTCAAAACCATTTTAAAAAACCTTTTACTTAACTAAAAACCCACTGGGAGTTATTTGAGGTATATACTTTGGGTGGTTTTTGGCAGGTTTTGGTTGGTTGGGTTTTTTTTTTTAATATTCTCATGTTGTCCAAGATTTCTTGCCATCTGCCACACCAACGTGACCCGCCAGGCATACCATAAGATTTCACAGGGACTTCCAGAGAGCAGCATTCACCAGGTCAGAGTTCAGCGTCACGCAGATTCGTATCGAATGACATACTTTCAACAAAGATGCTAAAGACGTGAACCATGTAATGTGGTAGCAGCGTGCCTTGCTGATGCCTCAAACACTGCTTTCTCTACTTCCCAGAACTAGAGTTCTTCCAGGAAAATGAAACAAAACACCAAAACAAACAAACAAACCACCCCCTCCCAAAAAAAAACCCAAGGCGCTGCTAATGAGAAAAGAAGCGCGTGACAGCAAGGGACAAGGAATCAGCTTGGGCACAGTGGCACTCGTGTGCCTAGGTGCACTTGCTGGAAGTGAATCCCACCAGCCCTTCAGCTGTACCCACTTAGAAACTGCTCTTTTTAAACAATGGCATTTTCTAGAGATTGCCAAGCTGATGGCACCTGAGGAGCTCCCTGGCAGCTGACTTTGCAGCACAGGGCAGAGGCCACATCAGTTTTTTGTAACTCAGATTTTCCTCTCCCTGTTGCCACCATTCATTCAAGAGGAAAGAGGGTAGGAAAAAAAAGGGGCTTCAGAGAGACAAGTGCTAATGAAAAGGGGAAAGCTTACTATCGGCCTGAAGAGGCAGAGAAGAAAAGAGTACAGAGGGAAAATGGAGAACCAGAAATGACAGCAAAAATAAAGCTGCAGAGGAGGATCGAGAAAACTGAAAAGGAAAGAGTAACACAGTACCACCAACAGCAGAAAGATTTGCAAACATAATTCAGTACTAGGGAAGCAGCAGGAGACAGTTAAATAATGCATACCATTGATAAGGCTTAAAAGGAATAGCAAACGAGTCAAGAACATAAACATAGTACTAGTTTTCCTGGCAGAATAATACAAAAAAAAGGAGGGGGAGGGGGGAGAGAAAGACATGATTTTAGAGGAGGTCTGTGATTAAAAAGACAATGATAGTGATTCCACCACCACTCGCAGCAGCTCAGCCCAGCCAGGTGAGCACTGGTGTTTTTCACCACCAAAAGCAGAGTACTGAATGGGCAGGAACCTGATTCGGCAATGTCTGGAAACTCTGCTTCAGCCTTGTAAGTCCCCAACCCGGCATCACCTCCCTCTACAGCAGATTCCCAGTACGTTTTCACAGCTGCTTCCAGGGCTGAGATGGTATGCTTGGTGAACTAACAAGACTTATTTCCCATAATAACTCCCATATTTCCCAAATACAAAAGGCTAAAGCAAGCTGTAAGGCATGTTTTCAAGCAGGACTTGATCCTGCGTTGTAGCCGACCGGTACACAGAAAAATCAAACCCCTTATCTATATAGGAAATTAACACTTCCTTTTAGGCATCATGATTTGAAAAGTCCATATGCAATAATTTACTGCAATGAATAAATATGGTTTGTTACTACTCATACAATATCAACTACACTTCCTTGTAAACCACTATCCCAGAAAGAGAAATGCAAACATGTAGGGCAAGCCTGAAAGCTTCCTATAGCTTTTCCCAACACGCTTGTTGGCCTAATAAAGGATGCTAACTTTCCCGAAATATACTGTTCCACATATATTTTCAGTCCATCATATGTACAATATTTCTACCAAGAGTCACAAAATAAAATAGCCTCAGACACAAGCCCAGCTTAGTAATACCATCACTTGGGAACAACCTGTTACACTTATTTCTTTGGAATTAGTGGAAAACTGTTTTTGCAAACGGTGAATGCCCACAGTTGAAAGTAACAGCAAGTTCTGTCCCATCACTTCCTTCTCCTCTGTCCTCTGACTTCAGTCCCCTATCTGTGTGTTTATCACTCAAAGCACAGGTGCAAGCATGCAAAGAATCTCAGTAAGACATTTCACCTGCTCTTTATGCCAGTCCAGGTGCACACATTCATTAGTAACAATTTTTCTCAGACCAGGAATCACATAGACAATCCATCAGACAGACAGCTACACCCCTTGTACCTGTTTTCTGAAGGAAATACCTCACAGGCATTAAAAAAAAACTTACCACTACATCTGCAAAAACTCCGTGCTGAATACTTCCAAAATATTCTGAGGTCTGCAAAAAGGCATTTTGTTCTTGGGACAAAGAACAGCCAGTGTTTGCAACAGCAATCCGCCTCACGCTCCCTGCAAGACTGTCTGTCAGGGTGCACCTGGCACCACAGGCAGCAGAGGCAAGCTCAGGTCACGGACCCTCAGACCACACTAACCACTCAACCCACTGGCAGCGCTCCCAGCTCAGGACCTTCTTCCTCTCTCAAGAGATCAGGTAGCAGAGCGCAAACTGCTCCTGCTGGAATCCACAAGTTCTGTTACAGCTGTATTTTACCCATCCTTAATTGAGGTTAAAAAAAAAATAATCACAACCTATGTTTGAAGCCGAAATAGTGCTTTGACAGAGTTTTGTCATAAACCATGCTTCCTTGAACAAATTTACACCTCTGATCGTAAGAGCACCTGTACACTAAGAGTATTTCTACTCATAAGAACTTACTCTCACCAGGGCAAAAACCCTCCGCCTTTACAACGGTGATGTATTTACCACTGCCGTGTAAGGAGTCAAGCACCATTACACCCAGATAATGAGCCACGCAAATAACTTCAGGCACGTCCTAGCGCGCAAGCAAACCTCTTGCGTGTCTGACAAGCTCTGTACCGCAGCAGGTTGAAGGCAGAGACGCCGACAAGCGCTCGCACCGAGCGGGACATCCCACCGGCGCAGTCTGGCGCCACCAGCTGCGATGCACGCCTGTACGCGCATATGAATAACACATATGACTGTACATAAATGTTTATTTAGGTACGAGTGCGTGCGTATTTCCACGGGCTTTCTGAGCAAAGCCCGCTGCCGATGCTTCGGCAGGGCCGGACGGCCGCCGACTCCTTTTGGGAGCCCTACTGCCCCGGCCCGGCGGGACGGACACTCACTGTGAGGGTCGCTCTTCTCCCGGACGCCGTCCACCCTGCCGTCGGGGTTGATGCGCAGGAAGAAGCCGCCGTTCTTGCAGTAGAGCCGTTTGGGGTCCTTGAAGTGCCCGGGGGGGAAGGCACCGCTGCCCCCGTCGTCGGGCAGCGCCGGCAGCGTGGTGATGCTCCCCGCCGCCCCTGCCGCCATGCGCCGGGCCGCGGCGGCGTCTCGCCGCCCCG
>VZTU01027705.1:0-28189 GCA_013400835.1 Zapornia atra | reverse complement strand
AGATGGGAGACCGCAGCAGGTCCCGAGGCCGGGCCGGGCCGGGCCGTCCCGTCCCGGGAGCGGGGCGGGGGAACTCTTGCCAGAATCGCGGGGCTTCGTTCCGTAAGAGCGCGGCTGAGCTGCGCATCGGCTCCTGCCGCCGGTCAGCCGGCAGCGCTGGGAACGTGATGCAACAACTTGCCCGATTCAAGGTCGGACATCTTATCCTCAGGCTTTGCGAATAAAGTAACTGGAGAGGGGGTTTAAGGCAGAAATAGCGATGTGGCCTCTGTATCTTGTTGAATTGTTTAAATCACAGTACAGCGAAACATGCTGGCACATTAAAATCCATGCCACAACCATTTCACGTGGGTGCATTTACCAGAAAGAAACTTGGTTCCAAACTGCTCAGTTGGTACCTACAAAATTCTGGCACCGGCCTTCTAACAGCACTGCGAGTATTTCTAACACAATGCCCTATGTAGTTTGTAAAGCATGTAGACCCATACACCACACTGTGTGCTTGAGGCTGACAACAAAACAGGGTGAAGAGGTTTGTTCCCAAATCCATGGTTTGTACCCCAAACCTGCTGACTAGTGGTTCGTGCATGTACCTGGAGCAGCTGTCTGGCTTCAAGGGCAGCAGCAGCAGCCCTGGACCGTCCTAACCAGCATAGCTAACACTGGTCTTTTCATTTCACGGAGCCAATGTACAGCACAAAGAAACAAATGCTGAAGCGAGATGCGCTGCCCAGCACACACAATTTGTAATGTTCTTTTTTCCTAGCACATACGGAAAGCGATTTCGTTACCAGTCAACTTCCCTTCCCAAGTCTGACCCCTCACAAGCCATAAATTATAACTCTTTACCAGAATCAGGGACAATTACGCTGTTTCCCACACCCTCACTCTAGAGGCTTAATCATGATGAATGGAACAGGCAGAGCACAGCCCGGTGCGGCCCGGCCCAGGGCAGGCACAGGTTCACCCCCGTGTCAGCCAGCCGCCCCCTCGCAGCAGCGCCGCGGGCACAGATGGCCAAGCATCATGGGTTTGCCGTCATTCTCCACGCATGGGGATTTCAGCCCCGTCACACACAAGCATCCCCACCCCTACTTACTTCCAGCTCCCACTTTCTGCTTCCCATCCACACTTAGGACACTTTCTGCTATTTCTCTTGGAATCCCGTTGTTACTGCTTGACCCGAGAGTTCTGAACAAAGACCCTCCTCATTTCCTCTTGCTCTTCTGCAATGGAAGCTATTCACAGAATGACAGAACTGTAGGGGTTGGAAGGGACCCTAGCAGGTTCCCTAGGGCAGGTCGCACAGGGCGGCGTCCAGACGGGTCTGGAATCTCTCCAGAGAAGGAGACTCCACACCCCCCGTGCAGCCTGTCCCAGGGCTCCGTCACCCTCGCCATGAAAAAGTTCTTCCACGTATTGGTGCAGAACTTCCTGTGCTTTGTTTCCTTTCACTATAAAGTCTTCCAAAGTCCTTGCCTCTTTCTTGGGAGGTAGGCAAAGAGAAGATGAAGGTAGATTCAGCAAGAGAAAGAGGTGAAAATGATATTCTTAAACCTGTAAGAAGTTTCTTTGAAAAACCAAAATCCCAAAAAACCTGTTCCGAAGACTAAATATCCATCCTTTCCCTCAGCCATTTCTGAACCTGTCCTCCCCTGCACACACAGCACTAGCGTATCAAGCCCTGAGCAATCGCGTTTCACAATCTTATAGGTCAGTGCTCCATCTTCTGGGAAGGACACTGCCAGCAGGGCAGGAGTGAGTTCCTGCACCCCTGGAGCACCCCATAAAAGTGGTGCAGCCTTGCACTTACCTTGGAAGGTAATCAGCTCAAATTCGTTATCAAATTATCCTTATGAAAACTTGTGCAGCTCTAATTGGCTACCAGTAAAATTATGGGGCTTGAGGGCTCTTTAGAAGCTTGTCATTT
Organism: Zapornia atra; assembly: GCA_013400835.1. Classification (NCBI taxonomy): domain Eukaryota; kingdom Metazoa; phylum Chordata; class Aves; order Gruiformes; family Rallidae; genus Zapornia; species Zapornia atra. The sequence goes on along the minus strand of VZTU01027705.1, from coordinate 26,259 downwards.
GGGCTTATATCTGTGGGACCTAGAAATAAAAGGCAACAGACCTAAAATGGAACATCATATTCCCCATATCTACACTTGCCTCAAGACCTGCCAATTTTCTTTTTTTTTTTTTAATATTTTCCTTTTCTTTCTTCAAATGGAGAAGAGAATGGGATTTATTTTCTCCAATCTACTTTCTTCTGCACTCCAACCTCTTAATATGATCATTAATATTTCTCTTAACATTGACTAAAGCAACTTTGGCAGTAGCATTTTCCTTTCTTGTGGCCTCAACCACATTATCCATACCACCACCCTTCCTCAACTGAGATCTTGCACACAATTACACCCATGCAGCTACTTCCCCTCCACCCAAACCATTAATTATCCCAGCTTCCAACCCCATTCATAAGCATTCTCTTGGCCTGCCTAACTCCACGTTAATGTGCCTTAAACCCTACTTTCCTTCTCCTTCAAAAATATATCTTAGAGATAAATGGAGCAGGTTAGAGAATAGGTCTAAGTCATCTACCCATTTGTGTTTGTCTTGTAACCAGATAGACTTTTCAATAGCTTACCTCTTAAGAGAGAAAATCCTGATTTGCCCCATGCTGCTTTCATACTCAGGGCTCATACTGAATACAAGGCACTTCGCAAACAAGACGTCCCCTCCATTCTGATGGTAGGTAACCATGGACCATAACACTGACATTTCTAGAGTACTTCAGTAGCACCATACTTGGAACACCTGAAAAAACAAACCAAAAAAATCCCAATAAAACAAACAAAAAAACCCAAACACCACACAACCAACCCAAACTATATTGTTGGACTGGTTATAGAAAAACTTAGAGAAATGCAAGAGTAACTTTTGAGATATTTCAGATTACAAGGAGCAAAGTCCATCCGTTCCATCAGCTTTTAATTTTTATTCTGAAGTGCAAGAACCCAGCCTACAAGTGTCTCAGACTTTCCAGAAGTTAGTACCACAGATCCTCCCATACAACAACCCCAGAAAATTCCAATCCTCTTTCAAGGAAGCTGCTTTTAGAGAGCTTTCAGCCACATATCACTGACAGTTTGCTAGGACTTGTTTGTTCACACAGGTATCGTGAAGGTGGTGTTTGAAAACCTCACGAAATTGACATGCAGAAGACTTGATTTACTATAAAATTAAAACTAAGTAAAGCAAGCCCTCACTTTTGAAAACCAATTAAAACTACAGGACAGGGAAGACACACCCGAACCCCCAGCTCATCCATCTTCCTATCATTAAGACATATCAGCAGGTGGTTTGTATCACTATGGCAGCAGGAAATGTTTCCAAGTAGTAGAAATGTAACATCAGCCCCAGGCCTCCAGTCCATCCCAGCACTTCTTGATCCTCTGTGACTCTTGGCTTCCCAGTTCCTCTCTTTGATGCATATCCAAGTAACGATTAGCCAAAAGAGACAGGTAAGCCATGTCTCTTTTGTAGTTTTTCCTGTGTTGTCTAGTGCTCCACTAGCAGTGGAAAAAATATCCCTCGCTTCACCAGCTCGATGTTGAATACCTCCCACCAAATTCTCAGACGTTCACTTGTCAAAGGCAACGTCCTCTGCAGGGTTCAACACTCATGGCCAAATCTTCTGTAAGCGTCTTTGGCTTCAACATTACGCTAGTCCACAGTCTGGCCCTTGCTTTAGAGGAACGCGAGGGCTGCCAGATGGCCAGTAACACCCTACCAGGGAGTGCCAGGTCTCAGTTGGAGCAGGGAATAGTCTCCATGTCATCTGGCCTCACACAGTGCCTTTGTTAGGGTAAGCTTCACGCTCTCCAGATCATCAATGAATATCACTGTTATACCACACACCTTCTCCTGAATCTCAAGAATACATTGGTAAGAGACCATATACACAGCCAAGATCTAGCTGGATTTCTCTGACAGTGAGTTGCACTTGTTCTCATTCAGCCTTACTTGGTAAATCCTTAGCATTATGGAAGGCTGTTTCTTCCTCCAAATAACTCTGCGGAAGAGGGGCTTGCAAAGTGAGAGAAAGGCAATTTGTAGCACTGGTATTTTCCGAAAAATAGAGTTGTACTAGGATCAGAAAGGGGAAAGAGCAGTCTCTCTCCCGCTCTTTTTCTTATACCTTTCTGGATGTTAGAATTCTCTGCTCCAGATGTCTCCCCCAGCCTCAAAAAATAAATCACAAAATAGGCATGACATAGATGGCCCCTGAATAAATCCACCTCAGCGTTCCCTCAGAGTGGAAAATAACCTTAATGTGAGACAATGGCTTTTGTGTAGGCAGTCCAGGCAGACATCTGGATAGCTAAAACGTAGTTAGTGTCTTCATCACTTACTTAGTAAATTTTTTACATTTAAGATACGCTTCTGGGGAAAAAAGTTACTGCTTAACTTCCAATATATTCCTTTCCTTCAAAGTCTGAGCATTAGTTTAAGAATTCAGTGGCAATTTATTCCCCACTGACAGCTAATATTTATATTCTTGGCATTCCTATGCTTACTACGGGACTTAAATGCATGCTTCAGCTGCTTTATATGATGGAAGCATACAGCCACAAATATGTCTATAACAGACTGAATTATTAAGTGCCTAAAAAAGTCCTTTTATTAAAAGAAAACCAACTTATTTCTTCTCCCATCTTCTTTTTTTTTTCTGGTACAAATAGTAGAAAAAAAATAATCACATTATTATCCACATTATCAGGAGAAATAATTTCCATATTATGAACCTCTCTATTGTAGTCTCCATTCCAGTTCTGAAGATAACTTGATCCTGTAATGCACCAGTGGACACTTGTTTATGCCTTTCCCAAGCGATGTTTTCTGCATATATGCTTAATCTAGATACAACCACAGATGGCCAAAACTTTGTTCTGGGTCATCTTTGCAAATGGTTGATGTTAGAAACATAACAGCTCAGGATGGCTGAAGATAAGAGAACTAACAATCCAGTGAGGCTTAAACTGGCAGGAAATCAAATTTGTTAGGATCCAAAATGATTGCACTTGGAAAAAGAACTGAACTGTCTAGAAGCAGTGACAGCTGTTGCAGATGTAAAAGATATAGTAGTGACCTCAGCTTATGAGAAACAAGAAATTGTGTTCTAAGTACAAATATTTATGGAGGTTAGAGTTCAGAATTAGTAAAATCACTGCTCTCCCTTCTCTCATGTACACACAAACACATATACACACCCTCTCTGTATCCACATTACACAGAGTAATACATATAAATTAGAAAAATGTCTGCAGACTAAGAAAATAAACAATGTCAATATAAAGCTCGATAATACTAATCAAAAAAGACAAGTTTCAGAAAAGTACTCTGAAATCAAACATCATAAACTCCAAGAATTTAAGTTTATACTGGATTTCAAATGTATTAAGGTAAGAGATTCTTTAGTGGGGACAATCATAAACTCACATCATTTATTCACAGCATTGCATTCTAGTGAGACCACCATGATTTTATGGATGTGTCTCTCCTGATCCCAGGCCACTGGAAGGGCAGTGGTCACTGGAAGGGCAGTGGGCTGGCTAGTGGTCTCCAGGACAGCAGTAGCTGAACTGCCACTGCATGGGCTCTGTGTCAAGGCCATTTAAAGACCTTTATGTCAAGACACTAGTCCTGTCAGTAGCCCCAAAGTAACTTATCCCCTCAAGATACGTTTCACTTTCATTGGATCACTACAGAGTAAAGCAGGGTTGCCCTTGAACTGGAAATGCTTGGACAGACCTTAAAAGATTATAGGGAGATCTTATTTTCCTATACTGTGGGGAATAAAATTAAGTCCTTGTGAGGCAGATAAAAGAATACAGCCCATGTATGCAGAAGGCACCTCCGGAGATGGTCTGGCCCACCTTCCCTGCTCAAGCAGGGCCACTTGAACCAGTTGCAACAGGTCTACTTGTAACAATTCTAACATTTTTCACCCTAAACATTCTCACATCAACTACAAATCACTCTGGCTCAAAAACCCTTCTCTCTGTGTTACGCTGTAGCAAGTGGTCAGGAAATAGTGACAGATGTGTTGCAGATTTTTCTTTATCCTTTTATCATTAGGTTCTTGTCTTAAAAGGGTCGTCAGATTTGTAACTTCCATATGGGATAATCTGGAAATGCTAAATTATTTACAGGACTGCACTTGGAAATTAAAATCTATGTGGAAGTGAGGAAAAAACTCTTTCTGTTCACTGGTATGTTACAGTACGAGGCAAATCTAGCTTCACAAAGGAATACAGCAAAGACAATTCCCAAGGAACAGGAGTTACCACATCACGCAGCTTTCATCATTTCACATTTAAGGGCAAGGAGAGATGAGATCAGCGAGACATTACATAGGAAAAACAAAAAGCAAACCCCAAAACATGTTATTTTACTATAGCCTGGACTTAGTTTCTACCAGTTGCTCAACCGCGATCTTGCTCTGCATTATTTCTGTAGGTATGTTAGGTGGTAGGTAGAAACTAGCAAGAATGAAAAAACAAACCCAAAACTCTCTCAGTTACAATCTGTACTGATAGTATTCCAGAAGAAATGTCACAACAACTCTCCCATTTGTTTTCTCTTTGTTTCAGGATGGTTTCCATGGATGCCCAAACCTAGGCCCCACTGAAGGGCTCCCCAGAGAATATCGCCAAGCAGCGGCAGGTCACAGACCTGGCATCACAAGCCAAACACAAACGCAACTCCAGTAGCACAGTCAACACATTAAACATCTTGCAAATACAATTTACTGCCCAGGACATCAGCACACTAGTACAGCACACCAGTATTTGAGGGAATAGAGACAGACCCTGGAACGCTATTAGAAGGGCAAATCAATTATGCAGTCCCTCATGCTGTATTAGCTTTTACTTCTAGGGAGGGAGAACTATCCCAAATGAGACTGAGGCAGCATTTAGTGCTGGGGTGGATATAGTTATTATTGTTCCACCACACCCCAACACATGCATCCATGCAACAGCTAGCTTAGGTAAAACACTTTCTGCAATTCTCCCCTTTCTCAGCTATGAAATCATTCCTATATGCCTTTAACTTTACTGTTACTGCGCATGAACCTACACCTCCTACAGTATCTGAAGTTACAAGTACTGTAAGTCCAACTGAAGCCAACTGACTCTTGTGAAATCTTGTTTGTTTCTTGGAGAGACAGCACATTTCTGCGTGGTAGTTTAAAGAACTAATCTGCTGTCCATATGCCAAAACAGAATTTGTTGTCTGCCAAAAAGTTACTTTCCCAACACTGTCCAGGCTATTATCTCAATCCTGACCTGCAGTAATTAACTTGCAACCATCTGGGAGGTTAAACCACTCAATGATCCCTCGTCATCTTCTAAGCAAAAGGAATACTCATTACATGAGAACCACCATTTAGTTTACATTAATTTTTACCCCCCTCAGGAAAAATCAGAGAATGAATGCCTGCATATAGCACTTCCCTCCACCCTCATTAGTTTTATCAAGTTCAGTGTTCCACTAAGAACTTGATGGAGATTTTCTGAAAATACGTCTTTGAAAGCAACCTGAAGAGCAAAAAGGGTGAGTATGTTGCTACATAGTCCTTATCCCAGCGACTATAGATTGATGCACAAAGTTTGCTTTTTTGCCACTAGTCAAATATCGATGTGAAGATACCACTGCTTTCAGATGTGACAGCATATAATCCAGGAAGCAGTAGAAGGAGGATGTGCTCCTACTGTACTTGTTGCACTTTAATTTTCTCTGTAGAAGCTGGTCAAAGAACCACCAGCAAAGGCTAAAGTGGAAGTTTGCTCTGACACTACTGTGGCTCTGCCTTGTTCAACTGCAGCTACGAATTCATCCATTCCATACATCAGATGGTGTTTGGGAAAACTTCTCCACAGACCCCTGTAAGGTTAAAATCGCATGCAAGAAGAGCTAGCTGTGCCTTAAAGAGAATGCTGAAGGTGCAAACTCCAAGCAACAGAGCCTTAAAGGTGAAAAGCATGATGTACAGGTGCCATTACCAGTCTAAACCAGCTGCTCTGAAGCCTTAGGGGTCTGTTAATTTGCCCTAATCTAAAACTCAGAAATTCTCTACCAATACCATAAAAGGGCTATCAGCTATCAGAGAGATAAAGCTAGACCCACTTTCTTTGCCACAGGCCACAATTACTCTGTAGTGTTAACAGTAGAGGTCAATGTATGCATTTTATCAATGGATTTCACAGTCTTCCGGCAGCAGAGAAAGGGAGAGGCTGGGTAATCCTCCCCAGACCCAGGAATGAGAACCAGGAGGACACTGAAATAGGCACAGACTCATCTTCCTTTCTCTTGTCTGCCCCACCCTCCACCCCCAGCCTGTCTGTCTCCTCATCCTTTGTCCCCACCCTGTTCCTTTCCTTTCCCTTGCTGTCAGGCACAGGTTTCTAGCCTGTTTCTAAATCTTTCCTCAGCTGCTCATGCCAAGCTCTGTCCTCTGGACTACTTTTCCTTTGTATCTCACCATGGCTCTTAGCCATCTGCTCCATAGTTGGGTTTCCATTCCCCACTTCTTAACCCCTGCCTCCTTTCTTTGAGTTCAAAGCCCATGTTCTCATTCCCCAGCCAATCCTCGTAACCCTGTAGTTTAGTTTGTCCATAAACTTTTTAATTTTCCTTTCTCCTAGCACTTTCCCTCCTCATGGTAGTTCTTGACTCTCTGTTTCATTCTCCTTGCAGGGCGGTAGCCTCCAGTCCCATCAGACTGCCTATCACCATCATGCTGACACACCTGGCTACATACTACAGGTAACCCTGGACCATCTCCAGCCAGCTCCTGCTCCTCAGGCCACCCCTCAGCCCTTGCTTCCTGGTGTAGAGGACCCCAAGGGACCCAACACTGCCCCACGCTGTCACATCACTTTGGGCTCACTGTCCCCAGAATGTGAAGGAGGGGGCAGAGGAAAAGGGAGTCTGGTTTGGCCTGCTTGGTATTTCCCTTTCAACTATTCTCCAGCCCTTCTTTGACATGGAAGTTTTAAGTGAGGCTATTCTAAAGTATCTGAACAAGTTTAATAGTTGTAACAAAATCAGTCACCTCCTCTAAAACTCTGTGGAACCAGATGCAATTTTAACTGATCAGTTTCAAGCTGACACGAATTCCTTTCCAACAAAAAGCTTGACAAACTGAAATAGGTTTTAAAACTCATAAAACTGCCATAAAACTCTTATTAGAAAACTCTTCAAAGAAGATATTACTGCATATGTGACCTCAGCAACTGCAGGCAGTCACAAACTAATACATCATCTAGGAGTGCTTCACTGGGGGAAAAAATAACAGAGCTATATGTGGGTAACTTTACTGCCATAAATATAACGGGCTCTCATTCTGACTGATCACACACCTTGAGTCATTTCACCGGAGTCAACAAGTAACTTGCAAAAACAACAAAACCACTCAGTAAGTGAATGATGATAAAATCCTTTCCCTCAAAGACCAGCAAGTCAAATTCATTGCAATTAATGATATTAATGAGTTAAATGAAAGCAAGGTGGCTGGCTAGCTTTTTTTGTGCATATGTTCATGTGCATTTATTACACACGTATATACATATAACCGAGTGCTTACAAGTCTATTGTGTAAAATTCTCTGGGCATCCCAGCTAAGATGAATGCTGGATTTTAGCTGTTATTTCCACTAATAATTGAACTGCAGTTATTCAGACAGAATAATCTCAAAGACTTTGTATTAAAATAACAGCAGTTTATGAATCAATTTATGGGCTTTGTCATCCAATGATTCATTTATTTTAAAGAGAATAAATTAATATCAATGACTCCTTTCACTGGGTTACAACACCACATCTCATGTCAGTTGCTCCTAACACGAAGTTGTTTTTTCTTTAATTAATTTCTTCCCCATTGTTGTGTTTCCCACTCCTGTTGTTGGAATACAAACAAATAAGGACACTCACCTCAGATGTATTAGCCTTTTCTTATGACATCAGTGTGTAGGCTGTGCAAAATCGAGGCATCAGTTAGTCACTCGCACCATCTGTGTGGGCCCAGAGAAAGCAAGATGTAATCTGTCATGTGGTGAGCTTCGTACAAAACAGCAACAATGCGTATTCAGCTGCGCAGATGAAATCGGTCCCTTGAGGAGCTTCAGCCCGCCAGAGCGTGTGCTTGTGGGTGTCAGCTGCTGGGGGTCAGCTCTTCATAATGCAATGAGGGAAAACTTTCTGTTTGTCCAGACAAGAATTGGGAGGGTGGTGGCAGTTTCGCAGACAAGAGTTTGCTAGCCAATTCGAGTAGCACTTTAAAATTTCAGAGCCAACATCCTTTCTCATTTTTACTGACGTAAGAAAATTTGCTCTGGGATAATTTGAATACAAGAAAGGAGAAAGTGATGAAATCATTCCTTTTCGGTTTTTACTTTCCACAAGAGTAAACCCATTGTCTTCCCCGGCCACTCCAAGGCTACCACAATGCTCTTCCTCAAAGCAGGAAAGGCAGAGGTCTACCATGCAAAGGAAAAGGCTAACTGCATTGCTAGCAAGTCTCTGTGCACAGTCAGATGCAGGAGGAAGGACAGGAAATGCAGAGGGTATATCCCCAGGCTATATCCCCATGCTACCTCACCTATTTGGCTGGAATTTATGAAACCATTACTTTCTACTCTCAGCTCTCAAACAGCACCTCTCCACTGACTTCTTTGGCAGTCATCTCAAGATTTTATTTTCAGTGCATATAGATGACAATTAACGAAAGTACAGCAGTGTTTTTACCCACAGCACTTGCAAGTTCCTGAGAAAAGTGTACAAGAGCCTTTAGGGCACTATGTAATATTACTTCAGCGTGTGCTGAACAGAATTCCTCTAATATGGGCTTTTGTTAAGTAAGTCTCTTGTCACAATCTGTACTGTTACAGATACTGTAAGATGGCACCAATGCCATGCCAACTACTTCATTTTTATAAAGGAGATATGTGGAGATGGTTTTCAAGGACAATTACTTATTCTGCTCTCCTTTTTGCAGTTGCACCAAATGGCCTAAAAAGCATTAATTAGTTCTTCCTTGTATACTGCTCGCTACTTCTTTGGACTTGTTTTCTTTTTAAAACAGAACAAACCCACCAAATGTTAAGAAGTCTCATACTTCTTTTCAGATTAAGAATACAAACTCATGAGCAAATTCATTATTGAGCATAGTTATTTTTAGGGAACATTGTTTCTTTTCCTAGTGGCTAGTTTCACCACACAGCATAAATACTTTTTCCAGCTGTGGCTGTGGAATGGAGAACAGAGCAGAGTGGCAGAGAACTGTGCTCTTTAGCTAACAGAGTCTCTGAAATTCCAAGGGAGAACTGTGGGGAAAATGCAGTCTGTCTTCTCATCCCAACAGTCACCAGGATGGGAAGAGCAAGCTTTCTACTATTAGACAGTAAAAACAAAAAACAAATGAACAAGGGGGAAAGAATATAAAATAAAATAGGTGACCCTGCACAGTACAGCCCAAAGACATTTGTTTAGGAAAGCCAGAAATGCTTTTTCTGTAAGCACTAGAGCCAGTCGTTTTCACATGTGCTCTTTAGTCTGGTTTCTAGAAGTCTATGCTCATTAAGGGCAAATAGATGAGGCATGTAAGTATCCTAACAAAGCTCGCAGAAGCACGGGTTAGGAAAGCAGAGAAAACTGCAAAATGGAATGAGTTAACTGACAATGCATGTTTTCTCAAGAGCTTATAACAAACATAGGTTTGTCATGTAAGACAATCTGTGATATTTTAAAATAATTACTTCAACTATTATTTCGAACTAACTTTATTCCATTTTTAATGCAGCCAGTGTCACACTACTGGCACACATACACAATGAGTATTTTCAGGAGTGAATGGGGTCCATTTGGGAGCTTTATTTAAAACTTTTTTCAAGCTTAGGGATTAATTGCAATGGAATTCCTTTTCCCTGCAGTTGTTAACTTGATGACAAGCCTTCCTTACACTCTTACCTTCAACACCCTGAGCATATATTCCTAGAGAATTTTAATATTTCAGGGTATCTCCATTTTGCCTACCATTTTTAAACAGGTGATTCCCATACAACATCTGCCATGCTCCCTAAGTTAAGTACCAATAAAGCTAGAGTCAATTCAGGCCTCGATCCAAATTCCTTAAAAATCAACTGATCATGGTAGCCATTTGTTTTAACACTTCTGATATACTAGTCAGTTCCCACTAGAAGTCCTGGCCCAATGCAGGATCACACATATGTGAAACCGCTTGGTTCTAGGACACATAGTGAGGGCACATGAGTAAAGCTGTGTCAGACATACTGGTGAAAAAACAAAAGTTAGCAGAACTTGTAGCTTTATCCAGTTATTTTTTAAGCAATTCTACTTAGCAGATGGAAGCATTTTTTTCTAGAAAGGAGGAAGAAAAAGAGGCCCCTGAGATTTTATGAAGGGGTGAACAAATGCTGCCAGATGCCCAAGACACAATACCAAATTCTCAGTGGTCTAGGAAAAAAGCTGCAATGCAGGTTTACTGTACCACGTATCAGGAGGTGACAGAGGTGGACAATTTTGGTTGCTAAAATTAGTAAAGCAAGCTACTTTTGCCCTTCCATTTACATACAAAATAGCTGAGAACTGAATAATCTCTAACTTTTTATTTCAGTCTTTGTCTACTTTGCTTATTGTCTTTAAAAAAAAGATTAGCATATATGACGATGTCTGGATTACTACCATGTGGGATAATTGAAAACACACTATGTTACCTCTCAGAACTTTTTTCCAAGATGGTTACATGCAAGAAAGGCAATTCGTGCTGTAAGCAATTAAATGAAAAGACTGGAACAAACTGTATGCAATTATCTTAGTAGACTAGATGGAATTGGCCAGAATTCAGATATGGTACAAATGAATATAAACAAAGGAGTTGCATTTGCTTACCTCATATCTGAATTTGATCTATGGATCTCAGCATGTGAAAAGCAGTGGTCCTGGGAGTAATTTAGCTGTAACTCCTACTCTGTTGTAGTTAAAAGCATTATTGACTTCAACCTGCAGAAGATCAAGTTCGGTTGGTTAAGAATTTCACCACTTTTAAAAGCATTGCCTTCAATAGCAGAGGCAGGACACAGAGATTTGATTCCAACTGCCTTTAAAAGAAAAAAAATTATTATCAATGAGATCTTTGCTATGCAACTTCAGTGGAATTGGAATTAAGCTCCTAGGGCACAAGAGAAAAATAAGTAACACTGTACAGTTCAATGCTAGTACACTCTAGTGTGCTTCTGGTGTACTAGGGAAGACTAACAAAACCTGTTGCAAAAAAATCCTTACAAACATGTAAGAATATAAACCAGCATTCAGAATGGGCACAGCTCAGAGAAGGGTTACACACAGCAAGCAAACAATATTCATGTTGGAACGCATGAGATGTGCTTTCTCTCACTGGAAGACAGGCTTTAGGATTTTCTAATTGGTCTGTTCTCTCTAGAAGTAACTCCACCATCACTGACCTTAAAGTATAATCTCACAACGTTATTTTTAAGGCAAATAATTTGTCAGAAAGAAGAAAAGAGTAACTATTCTTAGACACAGCATCTGCTGCTAGCCCTGTCCCAGCATACAGTTGCCCTTTGCAGGGCAATTGTGCACCAACCAGTCCAGTAAAGACACAGCCCTAACAAATATCTTGTGCTTTTTAACCTCCCTTCAGTGCACTATTGCCCTTGTTCATCTTCAATTTCCAAGTCTTAGGGAAAAAAATAGATCTTTGACTCAAGGAACTACAGCTACAGCCCATGGAAGGCAAAAGCAAGCAAAAGTCTTTTGCTACACCCAATTCCTTCCCCAAAACAGACATAATTCTTTCAGATTAGACACAACCCAACACTCCACAAAACAAAACAAAAAATTTTTTAATTGTATGACACAATGGAGGAAAGAAGTTAGTGCTGAGGGTAAATTCCAAAAAGCTCAGCTTGTTTTCCTGGATCATCTCTTACATAACCCCCAAAATTCAGTCTCACAACAGCCGGCTGGGAGCAGAGGGGAGTGGGTCGGGAGCTCATTGACAATACCAGGCACATGTGCACATACACACGCAGCCACCACACACACATGACAACAAGAATTAGCTAGTCCACTGCAAATGTCAGCCAGTTTATGTAACATCCTTTTACTCAGCATTTCTTATTCACTGGAGAGTCAAAAAATCTCAATAAGCAGTCTCTGAAGAATTGAAACTGGGGGAAGTTAGCTGGACTCACAGTCTTTCTCCAGGCACCACTGTTGTTGGCTACTTAATACGTGGTTTCACTTAAGTAACCATTGAATAAGCAGGTATTTATTTTTTAAGAATCACCAATGCAATATTGGTGTTAACAAGTTCTAATTGTTATCAACAGCTGCTGTCATTTTACATTGACTAAGCACAAGAGCTCTGGGCTGCTGCTGTTCGTGTTATCCCAGGAGGCACATGAAGACTTACTTCAGAATCCAGTTTGTGCAGAGGATAGATTTTCGGATGGGAGAGTGCCAGAAAGCACAGACCGGATGACAGCAGTGCTAAGAATTGATGATTTAGCATACCTAGGAAACAAAGAAAGAGCTGAGAAATGGAAGGAAAGACTGGATATAAGTAGTATCAATGATATCCCCAACCAAACTTTCTAGAAAAGAAAGACATTGGTGGTATACTTACACCACCTTGAAACAGGACCAAGCAACTCACCTGCTCAGTGCTTCAGAGTTACCTATTTGGTAGACGATGAAATACAACCTTTGTTGCTACGCTACATTACTTTCCTACTATTACTCTTAAATTACTTTAATTTCAGAGCTCTAATTTCCTGTTCTTTCTAGGACAGTGAGCAGTAATAAGCTGTTACAAATGCTGCAGCTTTTTTTAAAAAATAGGAAGGAAAAAGGACGAAAGATTTTCTTTACTCATTGCAAAACAGAAGAAATTTCAGTTAATTATTGGCTTACAAATGGAAAGAAAATCAGTTATGATTAAAGTAAAGCTTATAATGCACAATGGAGAGAATTCCGAAATTAAATCAGATTCCTTTACAGCTATTGAAACACCTAAGAAAAATTTAGGGTTTAAGTTCCAAAACCAAGTACAGAAATTCACAGTACGTGGTCTCTATTTCTGTAACAGTGTCACAAGGGTAAAACAAAACATCTGATCAGCAAGTACAAAATCTTGAATTTTTACATTTTTTATATTTGTTACAGTACTTGTGTTTACCATGGACACCTTAATTGACTTGGAGCAGAGAGCTCACCTGCTGAGTCTTCCCTTAAAAGCCATTGCGTTATGCTCCTCTTCAAAGCACAAAGTTCAGTTTTTCCTACTCAAAACATGTTAGTCACTGATTATGTATTCAGGATTTTATCTTTTTTTTTTTTTAATTACAAAGGTTCCAAAAATTGTGTGATGATTCCTGTGCTATTTTGTACCTGACTGGTGAAACCATTTTCTTGCAGCAATTTTGAACATCCACGAAAAAAGTAATCTGGGTCTTATCATTGGTCTGATCTACAGAAAGAAATGCTATTCTGGAGAATTTTGTTTTATTATAGTAATCCTCAATTTTAATGAATCCTTCTGGTTTTGATGAAGAAAAGAGATCAGTTTAACATACGGATCTAACCTCTAAAACAATTGTTCTATGAGAGATGGAGGCATGTGTAGAAAATTTTAAAATAAATGTGTTTTACATTAAAGAAAATGTTCAGCTATGTCTGAAACATTATGTCAGCATCCATTATATTTATTTACAAGATTTAAATTTTTTTTCTGGCTTTTCTTTTTCTGTAACTAAAGTTTCAACTTCTTGTTCTTGCTCCTCCTGGAAATACAGCATTAAAGGATAACATAAGTTGTTATTACAAATACTTAAATGACACTGCTGAAAAAGTATTTCTCTCAAGAATGTCCCCAGGGTCATCAGATCCAGTTTGCCTTAAAGGCTCTGTCTAACATTAGACACAAGATGTCCCTTTAGATAAAGGTGAGATCAAGGATATGTTACTCAAAAAACCTACAGGAAATTTAAAAAGTATTAGAAACTGTGTTTTAGTTTAAGTGTAAAAAGATTATGTCTCAACATATCATTGTCACTGACCCTTTATTTAAATTAACCAGTTGATATGAACTGAATATACCATTTTCCAGGACAGGAGGTGCATTTATGTGTCATAAACATGGAATATAATTACATACTGCTATGTAGTATCTCTGGAAAAAACAGTGAGCTCCAGACTAGTTCTAAATCCTCCTGAATTCAGCCTCTTTTGATCGAAATATGGACTTGAGCAATGTCCAATGCCCCCTCAAGAAATCCCAACTGTAGAGCGCACGCAGACACCACACACTGTGCAGAAGGATAGATGGTAATTTCTCAAACGGATATTAATGTGACCCCCTACCACAAATAACTGAGAAGTGACAGGTTTTAGTTTTATTTTCAACTGAGACTTTGTTTTATTTAGAGATGTTTAATTTATAATTCTATCATGCTGGCTCAGTGCTTAGTTGTGTTATGGCACTTTGCTCAGCTGTCCTCATAGATGCAGATTTTCAGTTCGTGTTTCACAGCTGGGCTATATTTGCATTTTGCCTTTTTTAATTTTAAAAACATTAATTGCAAGATTTTAAAATATAATTTTAAAAATCTCTAAGTATGCTTTGGAACACCAGCAATATGTAATGCCTTCAGAATGATGTCTGATCATTCTGAAGACAGTAAGAGACTGTCTGTTGTAATTGCACAGACTACAAATTAATAACGAATCACCATTTATTGTTAGTCTGCTGTAGCTGATCTTTGCTGCCTTAAACATACCTGTAAGGCAAAGAGCAGACATTCATTATTACAATGAAGTAATAAACCTTTAACAACCTTCCTGGAGGCAAGGCACGGTTTCTGGGCTCACCTGGTAAACTGGAAAAATGTGAGTGGGGATTTTCTCCCTGAAAGGGAAGAAGGACAATACATACATACAGAATTAGTTCTGTTAGTTCATTAGAGTTAGTTCAGTGACTGCACAGCCTGTGGGCAGTTCCCTTCAGGGCACACTGGAGTCCCCACAGACAATGCACTGGTTTGAGAAGGTCACATGGCTCCCATGGATATCCCAAATATCAACTGTAGCCAACTTCTGGTAATCAATTTACAAAAAAACCCAAACCAAAACAGCATCAACAAAAACCTGACTCCTGATATTCTACAGCCCTGTTTATGTAATACTCCAGATAATGCCAGGGAGGAAGTCCCATCCACTGCTGGTATTGTCCCCAGACAAGGCTTCACAGTGAGTCTGTCTTACATTAACTTCTTTTACAGGACTGAAAAGTCCTGATTGATTGCAGCAAATCACAAGTAGCCCTAATTCTTCTCAGAAGAAAACACTGGGATTTTGATCCCAAATATTTCATATTTGAGAATGTTGTGGGGTTTGGCTTTAAGCCCCTCACTTTCCTGCCAATTCCAAATGTGATTCAAAACTGAGTTCATTTTCTGATCTGTTGCAGTCACTCTTACAGGACTTCATTAGAAGCAGAATACAGAGGGGACTGTAAGAAAGTAAGTTGGAAGAACTTCTGGAGCTGGCACATCCAAAAGGATTTAAGAGGCTAGATCAGATGATGATGCCATCGTCTTTATATGAATCCCTTCCTTTCACGCACATTTTGGAGGCCTACAAAGAATTCTCTCTCCCCTAGATTTTTCATATAAAAAGCTCCTCATGGAGAGACAACCTCTGCTGCAGAAGATACACTTTGTTTAACTGCCTTGTCATGAAATTATCAGATGGTGACATAGGAAAGCAATCCCAGAATAAACCCTATGCAGCACTTATGACTCCTTCCCAGTAAATTTCAATGGGACTTTTGCTATTGTTCCCAATGGACTGCAAAGAGAAACTCGGGCTACAATCAGCAGTGATTTAAAGGCAAATAAAAAGGAGTAAATAAATGCCACAAAGAATCCTTCTTAGCTGCTGGCAACAGCAAAGCTACAAAATTAGCTTCTGCTTGTGACATTCAAACAGATGGGTGTCACCCAGGTGGAACAGATGACACATGAAACATCAGACAGCCTCTTACTCCATCGTGTTTGATCCCAAAAGAATGACAAAGGTCTTATTTAAGGAAAAAATTACTACAATCTGCTATGCATATTATATAAATCATGCCATGTGCCTTTAGAGACATAGGTACAGAACAGATTGTGTGATACAAGAGTTTTATCAACTTTAAATTAACCTACAGGCATTATGGAAAGAATGAATGAGCTTCCTACACAAAACAGTACCTTTTTGATCTGTCTAATGCAGATCTTTTGTTGCACAAACAAGAAGAGGGAGGATTATAATTAGCTCCATTTAAAAACAAGACATGAAGGAGAAATCAAGCGTAATGAAAGAAGAGGAACAGGCTAACAGGAAAGTAATCCCAGCAGATTTACTGTGCTTCTCTCCAAGGGGCCTCAGCAGAGCAATGCACGTGGGCTTAAACAATTCGTTTACAACTGCTACATGCATGGGGGAGGGTAGTCCCATGTTCCTGCAGGTCCCTCAAAGATAGACACAGAGCCTGATAGTTGATCAGACTATTTATGTGACTATTATTCGTGGTACAGTACAGAGTATTTTCCTGAATGAGGTCCCTTACTGGGCCAGATCCCGGGGACAACCAGCCAGGGAAGACTCAGCACAACATTGACCATGGCAGGAGAAAATCAGCTGTACAGCAAATAGGTCCTAGAGGAGAAGTGGCATTTTAAACAAAGCTGGATCAGTTCAGTTCAAAATGGATTCAAACCCAGTACAATTCCTGAGATGCTGAACTAGGTAACTTCTAGTGTCTTTTCTCCTCAGGAAATTTGTTTTGGTTTTGGCTTTGTTCATTTTCAGATTCAGGGTTTTTTTCAGATTAAATATTTAAATAAAGCAGGTAGGTTTTCATCCATTCAGGATTCCTCCTGAAAGCAACGTATTTGTAAATGAGGGAAGCAAAACAGGGTATGAACCTATTCTAAAGGAAGCATAATTAAGAGCACCTTATTTTTACAGCCCGCTCGAAAACCCCTCAATAGCTAGAAACACTCGCTGTTTTTCAAAGCTTGACTATTTCAAAAGGACTGTTTTCCATCCAATATCACAAGAGGGAAATAACCAAGACCAAAATAATGTCTCACAGATTTTATTTTATGTATGAATCAACTAGTCTAAAGGAAATACTACCTCCTTTGACTAGAAGCGTGGAAGAGTTCAAGGATACAGTATGTATTTTTAAAAGAAAAACCTAATACACATGTTTGGAAAGGAAGAGGAGAAGACTTAAGCTCCTGGCAGTATTTGCAGACATCCACAGACATTTTTGAATAGAGGTATTCTTCTGGGGGCTTTCACCTTGTCTGAAGGTTTTGTACTTGTTCCAGGTCTTGCACTGTTTATTACATTTTAAAAAGTTAAGTTATTCTTTCCTACTGCACTGCAAACTAGAACACTACTCTTGCTAATTTTGGGGACTCAAGTGCAAACAGAACGGGGGAAGAGCCAGACACAGATGAAAGCATAATTCTAAAAGAGCAATTTAAGTTTCCACTTTAAAAAAAACCCAACAACAAAATCCATTACCCCCTCCCCCTCACACACAAAATCAAACAGGGCAGAAGAGGTAAGGATTTTCCTCAAGCCTGTAGCAATAACGTCTATTGATTTTCTGCTTGCAGTATTAAAGCCATTGCTGTATAAAGTGTATAAAGTGTCTGATCCAGCACTGCATCATAATTGCAATACATGAAACATGACAAGGGACAACTTCTTACACTTTTGTCAGACCAAGACAAAAAACCAGAGATCCAACACTGGAGATTAATATTAAAGCCATAGAGAGATCACATGTAAAGTAAGTGAATGAAAATTCTTTAAAATAGATAGTAAAAAGAATTAGTGAAACTCAAAACACACACCTCCACACACACTGCAGTCTCATTTCATTTCCACACTATTTAAAAAGATGACGTTCATTCCACCCCGCCAGTATGCCAGTTTATATGCAGAGAAACTGCTTGGCTCTACCGAGTTTGCACTGTGTATTGTATGACTACTAGCAGATCGTAACTGCTGTGGCTTAATCGTCACCCTATAATCCAAAAAAGAGCCACAGTGTTCACTGACAAGGTTTAGTACTGCCCTCTAAGAGCTATCCTGTCCTACATATTACCCTTACAGAGTCCAGTCTTGTGGGAATTCTGCACAGCCAAGCAATGCAGGAGGCTTTTAATCAAATCCCATCAGCTTTATCAGGTTTGCAAATCAAGGAAATGGCTTCTGAGGTGAAGAAGCCAAATCTTAAATGACATCAAACATTCATACATTACTACAGTAACTCTGACTCCTATTTGTTATCCAAGGCCTCATACTGTTGCACACTAAAGAGTTGCTTCTCTAGAGTTTGGCATTTTAGAGATAAGCAAACAGACTGAGAGAGCCAGATCCGACTGTCTCCAAAGCTGACCACTCTCCCTAAGTGACATTCCCTGCAGCAGACGTCCTGTAATCACTAGGAACACTGGGCTCTCAATCCTCATCAAATTCTTCAGTAGAAAGGACAGCTCAGCCTACTGCATCTCTGAAGCATATTTTTTCCAGGTCATCATTAAATACTCAATTGCTGCTTATATTAGAGCTTGGTAGAGGTTCCTCCAAGAAAGAGCAGCTTTTCATGAACGTTGCACTCCTCATCAGCATTAGCAGGCCTCAATTTTACATTTCTTTCCACTACGAATTTACCAGAAAGACACCCTTTTCCAGTCTTAGGGACTGAGGCTTCTAACTCCCCAAAGCAACGGAAACTTCACTGATGTTTTTAATGAAAAAGGGATTGGTTCCTGTATTAATTCACAACCAAAGTATGATTCCCCCTTCCCCTCCAGTCTCCTGAGAAAAACATAATCAACAAAATAACATCTTTTCACACATGTACATCAGGAGAAGCATCTGTAAATTCTAATTTGAGAACTGAATTTGTGGTAGTGGCTCATAGCAACACATAAAACAGAACAAAAACAGCTTGATTGGCCTTTTAAAAGAAAATCCAATTCATAACAAATCCCATTCTAACTTGTTAGCTGAAGAAGACAGACCTGAGCACTTGAGGGAAGGCAGGGAATGGAACATCTTTTTTGTATAATGCTTCTTCACATCACGGGCATATGTTGGGTTCCAAGTATCATGCAGTAGGGCAGTCTAAAGTTCTATTTCACGTGCAAGCAAACACAGTTAATTAAAGCAGCACCCCTTGGCACAGACACGAGTCACGTACTTTTAAATTAGCCCCTGTCTTCTGGAAGATCTTTCTTCAGCAGTTTAATAACAAGTCTGTTTAATTATCAGACATGAACAAATAAGAGACACTGGAATGACAGATTTTGAGTAATTTCCTCCAGCTTCTCCCAACATTTAAACTCCTCGCTCCCACAGTTTCACCAGCCTTATGAATGGTTGTGAGAGGAATCTGGAATGCTGGAGGTCCTCCTCAAAACTGTTGGGAAACAGTCCCAAGTATCCATCACTGGAGCTGATATTTGAAAGCTATTTCCTTATTAGCCACAGCAACTCCATGTATAGTAATTACTAATCCAACATTTGGCAATTCTGTTGAGCCTATTTACAGCACTGCTCTGAGATATACTTTGAAAATACAAACCGGAATAACTGCATAGCCAGGGTCACACATAAAACCATTTTTAACTTAATTGCCTGGTACTTCAGATAAACAAAGATTTGAGCTTCTTTTCCAGTAAACTTCTCTTACTGCCAAATACATCCGAGTTTCCTGGCTTCTGGCAGCATCAACACACTGTCACAGCTAAATGGCTCCAGAAAACAAGTCTCCTTAAAAAAGAACAACTTGCGTGATATGCTTGGGATGGTTATTTAAACAAGTGTTTACACAAATTAAGAGATGAAGGGCAGCGAGAAGTGAAGTACTGAATGCTGACTGCCCTTTATCTTCTGCAAGGCATACTTAAGGAACTGCAGTGTTACACTGGAGATCTTTGTCAGTTAATTAAACTGATCTAATCAGCATGTCTATATTGTTGCAGGTGCACAGGTCTCATTTTCATCACTGTGGGGAATCAAACACATTATACTGATACGGAATTATACACACACAATTGTGTTCGTGGCTGCTTTCCCTAAAATAATATGTGCATGGTATAGGCATATATTTAAGCTGCAACCCACAGACAGAACTGCAAATGCAGGCAGCAGCAAACAAAATAGATTAATACTCCAAACATGACATAATTCCTTTTAGTTTACCAGAGGGGTTCTTTTTATAAAAGACTGATCTTTAAAAAAAAATAGGATTTACTGAAAATAGGTAAATTATTCTGGAAAAGGAGACATATTTGGATGGTTTTCTTTGATGTAAACAGGAGGCAAGTTGATTAACAGCCCTAGCTCAGGATTGTATGACTAGACTACAGGTTAGTGCTGCTAAGTGATCAACTGTGTCTGTTGTGATATATATATATAAAAGATTGAATTTATGCAACTCCTGGAGTTACTCTGGCTCATCAGTACTATAAAATAGGGGGTTTCTGTTGTTTGTTTTGTTTTTCAGTTTAGTCAGTGAAAGCAGTGACTCAGATTACACCTTGGAAATAAATCAGTTCACCAACTGTGTTATTTTGAGTCATCTCTTCAAATCTGCAACACTGGTTAAATATTTGTTCTCACAACACAGCAGACAAAAATTGTGAACAGCACTAAACCTCAACCTACTGATTTGAACCAAAATAAAAGACAGTCAGGGACCAATCTTCCTATTACTTCTAAATAAAAACTGCATGCTGGCTTTTATACTCTTGCAATAATTAAAAAATAATCCCATTGTTTGGAGTAGCACTTGGTCCCCAGGGAAAGAATTCCTTTCCAGCTAAACAGATTTTTACTTTAGTTTTGAATCTCTGCCAGGCAGGGAAACCAAATACAGACCTCCTTTGCTTGGTTCCCCTGCTTCCCATGAGCTCTTTCTCCATCTGTGCATGATCATGACGCAGCCTTTCTTTCCACCACTCTGAAAAGCACAGGATTCCTCCCAAACTTGTCTCATCATGTGACCATAGGGCTGCTGGGGATGGTGCCATGAACTTGGGGTTGGATTAAATGTGACATGAAGCCACTCCCCAGGGGCCATCAGGGGCCAGACTCGGGAGGGAGAATTTGGGGATTCCTCTCCACTCAGGGAAACACCAATTCCTGACCAGCCCTCCTCCCTCCCTGGGCAGCATGTGACAGGGAAGGCCCTGTTACTCCCTCCCCTTCTGCTCCCGACCATCGCAGTGGGCTGTGAAACTTGTGCAAGTTTTCTGTGCACTCCCTGTTTCAACAACTGTTCCATAGACTAGAGCTGCTCCACAGGGTTTCTGTCTGTAAATCCATGCACTAACGAACTCACTGATCGCTCCTCTGCATGTACCTTCCGGCTCTGTGGAACTCAAGATGTTCCCTGACATCTCCTCTGTAGGGATCCAGTGCTTGGAGCTCAAAGGCATTAATGCAAGGGAGACTGTAAACGCTGTGATCAACACTTGCCCCATAGAGAGAATGTGTTAGTCTGCAGGAATCTTCACTGTGACTATTTTAAAATGGCAGTGTCTTTGAACAACAGCACACTAGAAACTTCTTTCTAAGAAAAACTGGCTTTTCAGAAGCCACTAAAGTACTCAAAAACGTAGACAGGTGATGATTAACTTCTTTTTTTTTCATCTCTCTGCTAAACCTTGGAACTCTACATGCTTGGAAAAGGGAGTGCTTGCAGGGGAACAGAAGCACAGTTGCACCTCAGACATTATTTCCTCTGGCTCCACACCCCTGTCTAGTCTCCACTGTATCTTACAGAATTGTATAATGGTTTGGGTTGGAGGGGGCCTTAAGAAATACCTAGTCCCAAACCCCCTGCCATAGGCAGGGGCAGCCTACACTAGACCAAGTTGCCCAAAGGACCATCCAACCCGGCCTTCTGAGGGCTTGCAGCAGTACTTGCAGAAGCTTCCAGCTCAGGTTATGTTCTCCAGGCTTATTATAACACATGTAACACAGTTCCAGCTCTGGTGGGCACTGTGGAATACACAGTCCAGAATCTGCACACGCACATGTGGACAGCCACAGATGCTAACTGCAGCTTTCAGAAGGGAAACAACACCAAAACCAACAAAAGTCTCAGGAACGCAACAAACTGAATCCCAGTACCCACAGCAAACCATCAGTAAAATACTGCTAAAGACACCACTCTAGGTGTTTTTCAAGTCTAAAGAAATGGGTATTACTAATGGAATCAACAGACAGGAATCCAAAACAGTTAGAGCAGCATGTTCTTTTTTTTCCTTCTGCCATTCAGGATCAAAACCAGTCCCCAGTTTGTGCACATACCTGAGCTATTCTCACTTTCCCTTCATATGTGCTGAAATTATCCCTACAAACATTAGTTCATGGAACAATATTATCTACAAAGTTCTTTGAGACTGCAGACCTATTCATACTTGGTTAGCACGCCATCTTGAAAGGAAAGGACCTCTATCCTGCAGCTTTGCAATAAACAATTAATGCAGCAACGCTGGTGGCAAGTGGCAGAATTTAGTCTGTGATTTTTGGATTTTTCCAAATTTGTGTCATAGGAACTATGCTCTGGCTGTATTACTATGGAAATGATCTCAAAGGATTCGTGATCTACAGAGAGAAAGGATTAAAACTGGAATATCCTCTCTCTGCTTCAAAATAGTATCAGTAAACTACATACCTACAAATGACTTTGAGCAAAGAGCTGTAGAAACCACAGTAGAGATTATCACATTCTGGAAGTTACCAAAAGCTAAAAAGTTTAGCTTTACTCCCAAGGTAAAGAATTAGCAAAAGAGGTTGTGCAAGGGACAGAGCAAATCTATCACTGTGCCACATTCTTGAACATTCCATCATACCCTAATCACTTAAAAAGTTAAAAATATCCCACAAAACCTGCGGTTTTGGTAAAAAGTGGATCCATATTTTTCTATTAGCTGTATAAAACCAACTGAACAATTTAACGCTCCCTGTCAATTTGCTTTACACAAATTGTAAAGCTTGTAATAAGTCTCTGCTGTTAAAGGTTCTCCCCAAAGTGCCAGTAACAGCAAGCACATCCTTGAAGCAGCAGCTCAGTCACACTCAACTACAGCACTCTCACTTAGCAGGGTGTTACAGAGTTTAAACACATACAAGATTTAAAAAAATAAGAGTCAATGAGACATTTAATTCATTCATGACCTGGCAGAGTTCCTGCAAGTCCTCTAGAGGTCCTGCCGGAGATGGTTCTAGGAAGGCCAGTTCTTGATGTTGGCTTGCTGCAAGATTCCCAGTTACTCTGACCTATGGCAAAAAGCCTGAGACAAGGAAACTCCTTAACAACACTGGGACACATGCTGAGAATGTTTGTTCCAAAACAAACACTGGCAGGTATAAATCAAGAAGTTAAAAAGGAAATAAAGAGCTTTGGTAGCTTCCACAGACTCCAGAGTAACCTTTTTTCTTACTCAGGTAACACTACTACTAACTCCACCCTAAGACATTTTATGGGTGGCTAGGAGTGCTTGGAGAGTACAGAAGATATATAAAAGATAAAATTTATAGCTGCTACTGTCATTTTACATTGCTCAAAAATATTTTTGTGCAAGTTCACATCAGTTTCCCATAGTAAGGTAGCAAAAGGTTATCTAGTCTTGCTAATTACAAACCCCAACACCTGAAAAGGGAACATGCTGGACAGGTGATGCTTCTAAGAAGGCAAACCATGTTATTTCCCCTGAATGAGGAGCACAAGACAATTGGCAGATTTTTGAAATGTTGAATCCTCTAAAAAAAATTCCACTTGCACCATAAACTCTAGAGAAATACAGACAGGAAAGCAATTACTTGAACAGCACAGCTAAAACACCTCACCAGCTTCTTGCTAGCTTGTACTCTGTAAGACATAAGTAAACTTTGGGTTCAGTGAAGCTCTATTAGGAAATAAAGTTATACAGAGAAAGCAACAGTGAGGGTGACAAACACCTGAACCACAAGTCAGATTCAGCCTGGGCACACTTCTTCAATGGTCAGGGGTCTATTTCATTCACCTAGCACATGTAATCTATATTGTTAGCCACCTTGTAGCCTGCCCCTGGCTTGGGTGGTGGGACACCTAACCCCTTGGGACAGGGATGCACCTTCTACATCAGTCCTTTAACTGATGGGTTAACTCAGGTCTACCAGTCACTTCATCCTTGTGAGGAGAGCTGAAAGTCACTTGTCACTCTGTAAATTTTCTCCTAGATTAGATCTGCCTCTCTGCCAGAGAAATGTCCCCCCACTCCCTCAGGAGCCCTGGCCTGGGATATCAAAAGGAGGTGAGTACAAATAAACTGGTTTGACTCTCCCAACTCCCTAGCAAGCTCACCTACCTTACTCTCCCCAGCCTCCACCCTCCCACAGTGTTCTCCTGGCCCACCTGGGGACCATTACCTCATACATTTTCTAGGCTATTTTTATCAGCATGCTTGGCAGCAGACAAACTATCACATGCCTCCTGACAACCACTGATCAGGATTCTATCAGTCCTTATGGGACAGAATTTGCAAGCAGGCTATGGCCTCTGGCGCTCTAGGCTATTCCAGATTGAGAGAAGGGTCTTCCTGCTATGACTAAAACCTCTACTGCATTTCAGGAAATCATGAAGGAGCAGAGAGACATAAAAAGTTGCCCTTATAATAAACGTTAAATAAGATTCTATCAGCCCTAAACACAAGGAGGAATGAGCCAGGAATGATGATACTGGGATGCAAGGAACAAAGAAGACACCTGAGTAGGACAGGGTTTCAGCAGGAAGCAAGACGCTGCCAGCACCCCGGGACAATCCCTTCCCTAAAATCTCTGCCATTTCCCAATTTCCCAGACACACCACATGTAAAAGCTTAGCTCTTCTGTCACATCACACTCTACACAAACAGCCTTTGTGTACCCTGGGAGGCGTCTCTGCTTCGGAGAAACTGAAATTGCCCATGGCAGTTGTTGACATCATTCCCTGCACTGAGAACCATGGCAGACACGTACAGGACCTCATTCTATGTTGCAAAGAGGTTTGAGAGATTTGAAGCTGAGGAAGCCACACATACCTACTGTATTTCCACTGCTGAAGGAAGATTCCTCAAGGACAGCATGCATGTTAATCTGCCATGCATATTAAAGAAACAGTTTCAAGTAATACAGGATACAATATTTAGCTAGTTCCAATTTGTTGGCCTGTAGAAAAGCATTAAATCATCAAAGTACAATGTCTTGCAGTGTTTTAGAAAACCTCTGCATCACAATATTTAAATATATCATTATGGGCTTTTTAAAAAGCCTGATTGGAAAAATTACATCACTTTGGATTTTCTCAACATTTGGTGCGTCAGCTCTGTGCCTTAAGAGCCCTATAAATAGATGCTTGGACCACCGCAATGCAATTCCTGCATGCAGTTTTTCCAGAATCCACTTAACTCTATTCTTCAAATAAAGTGCAACTGGCTCTTTTCTTGGGAACAGGGATTATGCAACAGTCAGTACAGGAGATTCAAGAAAAACAGTATAAAGCCAAGCATGAGCTGCAAACACCTGCACAGCAGCAGAGGTTGTTTGTATTTGTTTATATGCTGTATTTCCATTTCTTTCTCACCTAACATCCCCTAGCTCCTTTTTTCTCTCTTGATCTACCAAACTCTTTCTCCTCTCGTCTTTGTACACCAAGAGTGTGGCCAAGCAGCAAACAGCAATTGCTAACTGATTAATAATGAAAATATAATTACAGGGTGATCAAAGCTTTCATGTAACTAGATCTCTATGCTGCTAGGAACTACTGTTTCAAATTAAAATGACCCCCCCACACCCCAATAGCACTGATGAGATTTTGCCAAAATCCAGTGAATTCTGGAGTTTGTTAGAAAACCAAAATATTTACAGTTTCAGGCCAGAGATAGCTAAATACTATGAGCACAGCTTTTCTACATACAGAAAAGCTTTTCTCTTATGTTTCTAAAAGGCAGCTCCTATTAATATACTCCCTTAACCTCCTTAAGGGCTTTCTAGTTACACACAAGTAGAATACTAAGATAAAAATATGCAACCCAGCAATGAGACCTTGGAATGCAACCTTTGAAAACACACTGTGTTAACACTAATACACACTTCCACACATAGCTACAGTAGAAATGAGTTGACTACCTTGATGAGGGAACA
>VZTU01027699.1:0-43750 GCA_013400835.1 Zapornia atra | reverse complement strand
CCCTTCCCTCCTCCAGCTTCACTCCATCCCCCTTGTCCTGCCAGTCTCTGCCCTTTAACAAGCTGATTCCCCTCCTGTTCCTCTGCTCCCTTCAGGGACTGGCAGGCTGCAGTGAGGTCCCCCCACAGCCTTCTCTTCTCCAGGCTGACCCAGCCCAGCTCCCTCAGCCTCTCTCCCTAGGGGAGCTGCTCCAGCCCTCTGAGCATCTCCGTGGCTCCTCTGACCCCTCTCCAACAGCCCCACATCTTTCTTGTGCTGGGCCCCAGCTCTGGACACAGGACTCCAGCTGGGGCCTCCCCAGGGCAGAGCAGAGAGGGACAATCCCCTCCCTGTCCCTGCTGCCACCCCTCTGCTGATGGAGCCCAGGATCCCATCGCCCTTCCCAGCTGCAATCTAACCACTCCCCCCCTTTTCCTCCTTTTAAAGCAAAACCCAGCACCTCCAGCTGGGCAGGAAGGTCTGAGCAGGCTGTGGTTCTCACATGACATCTCAGTGACCCCCCCAGAGTGCAGAGGCAATTCTTAGTGTGCTGCTGCTCCTGTGGTCAGGGCTGCCATGCCAACACCCCCTGGTCCCTGAGCTGGGTAAAATGTTGGGCTGAAACTTCTACGAAGAAAATACAGACCCGAAAACAATAATTGTTTTGTGGCTTTGTCTTGATTTTGCCAAGTTTGTGTTCATATTTTACAGATTAGAACCATGATGTCCCCAGGAAATGCCTCCACACAGTAGTGTTGTGTCTTTGCCTCTTGCCTTTTCTCCTTTTGTACTATTGGAAGCTTTTGGTTAACCTCAGACAGATTAGATTGAGAAATTAAGGTCCAAAATGAGAAATTAAGGTCCAAAATGTATGAAGCTCTTGCATATTTAATGGAAATTAATATATTGAAGAGGAGTCTACCCACCAGTATTCCTTCACTAAGTGTTATAGATCAGACAGGCATTCATTAACACATTAAATTACTGCTAGAACAGCCTGTTTCCTTCTGTTTTCCAGTGAAATTCACCCAGAAGTTATAGTAAATACTTTAAAAGTTGCAAAATGCCTGTTATTGGTGGGAAACACTAATGTAACCACCAGCCAGCCAACAGATTGTTGGACATGAGTGTTAGACATGGTAACTCAGTACCTGACAGGAGCTTATGGAAAACAGCTTCCCTTGCTGCAGAAGCAGGTGAGTTCTGCTGATCTCCATTGCCTGGATGGGGCAATCGTTGGGGAGCAGCTGAAACCCTGGGCTGCTCTTTGGAAAGGCATGGGCAAGCTGGAAGGATTGGCCAAGACAAGGCTGTGGGATCAGCCATATGAAGTTGAGCAAGAAGCACGAATTCCTGGAGCAGGGCAGGTCCTTGCACAGGTGTAGGCTGGGGCCTGGGTGGCATCTCTGCAGAGAAGGAGCTGGGGATCCTGGCCATGAACACAGACTAGCTGTGAGCCCAGGCTGTGTTGAAGGTGAACTGCTGACTGGTCTGTATGAGCAAGTGCATAGCCAGCAAGGGTTGATTATTCTTCTCTCTAACACTTGTGAGACCATTTCTGGAGCATTGTGACCATGCCAGGGTGCTCCAGTGCAAGAAAAGTGTGGATGATATCCACAGTGTGGGAGCTATCAAAATGAAGGAGCAGGAGGTCCAAGTGCAGAGAGCTGCCCATGGGACAGAACAACCCCCTGCAGCGCTACAGGCTGGGGGAGACTGGCTGGAGAGCTGTCAGGCAGAGAAGGACCTGGGGGTGTTGGGTGACTGCAGGCTGAACAGGAGCCAGCAGTGTGCCCAGGGGCCAGGAAAGCCAATGGCATCCTGGCTTGTGCCAGAAATAGTGTGGCCGGTAGGTCTGGGGAGGGGATTGTGCCCCTGGACTGGGCACTGGGGAGGCTGCACCAGGAGTGCTGGATCCAGTTCTGGGCTCCTCACCATCAGAAGGACATGGAGGTCCTGGAGCCAGTCCAGAGAAGGGCAACCAGGCTGGGGAAGGGGCTGGAGGGCAAATCCTCTGAGGAGCAGCTGAGGGAGCTGGGGGTGTTCAGCCTGGAGAAGAGGAGGCTGAGGGGAGACCTTCTCCCCACCTCCCCTGCCCTGCCAGGAGGGTGCAGAGAGGTGGGCGAGGGTCTCTGCAGCCAGGGGACAGGAGATGGGCCAAGGGGCAATGGGCTCAAGCTGCCCCAGGGCAGGGTCAGCTCAGCTGGGAGGGCAAAGTTCTTCCCTGGCAGAGTTGTGGGGCTGTGGCACAGGCTGCCCAGGGAGGGGCTGAGTCACCCCCTGGGTGTGTTTAAAAAGGGGAGATGAGGTGTTCAGGGATCTGGTTTAGCTTAGGATGGGAATGGTTGGACTTGATGATCTTCAAAGGTCTTTTCCAACCTTGTGATTCTGTGATTCTGTGAGGTGACAGGCTCAGACTGCAGCAGAGGAAATCCCATGTGGACATAAGGGAAGAGTTCTTCTCCACAAGAGTGTCTAAGCCCAGAGATGGTGGAACCTCCATCCTTGGAGGTTTTGAAAACTTGACTAGACAAGACCTTGAACAACCTGCTCCAACTCTGAAGCCAGCTCTGCTTGTAGCAGAAGGCTGGGTAGATAACTCCTGCCAACTTCTCTGCTATGGTTGGGTTTACATTCAACCCACGATTCTCTCAAGCATGAGATTTGGCCACAAATCCATCTTGTTAGTCACCCAGTCTCCCAGGACATTGAATGTAGCTCTGTAAATCAGTGCAGTTGACAGGGGATGATGACTTCATGTGTGACCTAGTGCTGGTGCTCAGCGTATTCTCAGACAGCAGCCTCTATCCCCTGGGAGGATGTAGTGTCCCTTGGCACCATGGACAGTGTTTAATCAGGAATACTGACTGCTTCCATGACCCAAACCAGCCCCCAACCAGCAGCTTCATGCACTGGCTGCACAGCACCCAGGACGCTGCAGCGCCAGCTGAGGGACCAGTCTAGACTGGCACCACTTCATTAATTACTGTCAGCAAATGCTCAGCATTACCCACTCATTTAGTTGCATGTGGAAAAGTCTTGGTCTCTGCTGAGGCCAGTGGGACAGAGAGAGGCCCATGCTTTGTGGACCTTGAATAAAACCTGCCTACAACACGAGCTGGACCTGCAATGGCTGAGCTCAGCTCTGCCCTCTCGTATCCTGGCCTGACAGGACACCCAGGATCTCACACAGTGTCCCCCAAACAGTGACTGCAAGGGACTCAGGATGTGCCTGACACCTGCAGTTCCTCAATGACATGAAAAGGAGCTTTAACCCTTCCCTTACACAAGGTCAGGTAATGCCCTGGGGCTGCACCTTCAGCAGAGGGAAAGCCAAAATTGACAGTGCAACTGCCTGGCTGTGCAGGGGGCAGCAATGGTGAGAAATGGGGTTGAACAGGAGGATTTCTGCATTTATGCTTTAATGTTATTGCTATTGTTTGGCTGGAAAAGATTATCTTCTCTGTGTCTGGACTAGTCTAATGCTGGACTGATCCTGTTAACCAGCTACCACAGATGTTTAGACAAACACACCCATAATCTCAAAATGAAAAATGAAAGAAGCTCAAATCAGTTTTCAAGGGTGACTGGAGCAAAGCTTAAGACAAGCATGGGAAAGCAGGCTGGTATCTTCTGTTTGGGTTTCTTTTCAATATACTTTTGTCTTCTGTTCATACAAAGTGGTTATGTCCACATAGACAGTTCATCTGCCACTTCTTACTATACAGGGGGTCACCTGGAATGCAGAGGAAAAAATGTAGCATGTTAAAATTAGAGATGAAATTTTATTAGGGGGAAGTTTTTGTACAGAGAGAGTGGTGAGGGGCTGGAACAGGCTGCCCAGAGAGGGGGTGGGTGCCCCATCCCTGGGGGTGTTCAAGGCCAGGTTGGATGGGGCCCTGGGCAACCTTGTGTAGCTCCAGGCCTTGAGGTTGGTCTCCCTGCCTGTGGCAGGGGGTTGGAGCTCTGTGCTCCTTGGGATCCCTTCCAACCCAGACCAGTCTGGGATTCTATGATTCTATGAAATTCTGCCTCACCTGGGAGACTGGGCCAAAATTTGATCCAAAATCCTGGCCCACCATGTCTGGCAGAACGGCAGGGTTGGGCTCAGGATTGGGGCTAACTGCAGGGCTGGGAGCTGAGAGCATGACCCTCTTTTCTTTGCCTCTTTTACTCACATTCAGAAAAGCTTTAAACTGCCCCAATTTTCCTGAACTCTGCTAACTCCTGAATTATTTCCACCTGCCTTCTTCTTGAAGACCCCAGCTGCCCCACCACTGATGTGAATGTGGATGTGGTTTTAGTCTAAGAGCCAAGGACCTTCTCCCTCTGAGGCAACTGTTGTGCAGTGATTACCTCTAAGTGCTAAGAAGAGATGAAAAATGAGCTGAGAGAAAGTTAAAAAAAATGACAGCAGATTCTTCAGGCCTAGGAAACATGCTAAGTCTGATTGATCTGCCATCCAAACCAGAAACACAAAAGGAAAGGATGTTTTAAATAGAAGTCCAGTTTTCTGGACAATACAGTTTTGTGTATTGCTCTCTAAAGCTGCCTGAAAGGAGGTTGTAGTCAGGTGGGTGTTGGTGTCTTCTCCCTAGTGACAAGCAATAGGACAAGAGGAAACAGCCTTAGATTGCTCCAGGGGAGGTTTATATTGGATATAAAGAACAATTCCTGCACCAAAAGTGTCATCAGTTATTGGACCAGGCTGCCCAGGGAGGGGGTGGAGTCATCATCCTTAGAGGTACTGAGAAGATGTGTAGATGTGGTGCTCAGGGATGTGGTTTAGTGGGACATGGCAATGTCAGGGTAACGGTTGGACCTGATGATCTTAAAGGTCTTTTCCAAATGAAATGGTTCTGTGATTCTATGAAGTCCACAGGGTCTGGAGACGTTTCACATGGGGTGGGTCAGAAAACTGATCGAGCCCAGGTAGGGGAAGATGTCATTTCACACAGAGTCACACGGAATCACAGGGGTGGGAAGGGCCCTCAGAGCCCCTGGGGTCCAACCCCCTGCCAAAGCAGGGTCCCCAGGACAGGGCACACAGGTCGGTGTCCAGACGGGGCTGGAATCTCTCCAGAGAAGGAGACTCCACACCCCCTGGGCAGCCTGTCCCAGGGCTCCCTCACCCTCACTGGGGAAAAGTTCTTCCCCAGGTTGCTGGGGAACTTCCTATGCTCTGACTTGCAGCCATTGCCCCTTGTCCTGTCCCCACAGACACTGAGAAGGGGCTGGCCATTCCCCCTGCATCCCATCCTTCAGACATTGATAGACATTAATAAGGTCCCCCCTGAGTCTTCTTCTCTCCAGGCTGAACAGCCGCAGCTCACTCAGCCTTTCCTCACAGGGGAGATGCTCCAGGCCCTTCAGCATCCCCATAGCTCCTCTGGACTCTCTCCAGGAGATCCCTGGCTTTTTTATCCCAGGGTATTTTTTTATTTCCAGGGTAGATGTGCCCATGTGGCTGGAGCCAGCCTGGCACACCACATTTCAGCTACAGATCTGCATAAGAAAAAAATAATTTAAAAACTCTTTCCCAGATTAGATTTCTAGCTGCACAATTTGGACCAAAATCTGGCTAAGAGAGTCCAGGAGCATTTTCTGGTATGTTCCTGTTAGCTCTTAAATAGATACACATGCACATAATCACAATTTACTCTGTGGTTTGTCAATACTAAATTGGGTCATTGTTGAATTCTGACAGCAAAATTGCTGTTGTATTTAAGAAGCAAATTTTAGGGATGTTGAAAAACCACTTGTATTTAAACAAGATGCTAGAGAATGTGTGCTGTTGAATAAAATGTGACTGAAAAGTGCCAGTACAGAGCTGTGCTGTGCTGGGTGCTGCATGGGTGTGTGGCTGAAGGACTCTGCCTGGAAACTGCTTGGTCAGATACAGAAAAGTGAGTGATTGTAAGGGAACCACGGAGAAAGACTGAGCAGCATCTGGACCTGAGTGTGGGTCTAGAGGACAGACCAGTGTCATAGAATCATAGAATCATAGCATGGTCTGGGTTGGAAGGGACTCCAAGGGTCACAGAGCTCCAACCCCCTGCCACAGGCAGGGCCACCAACCTCCAGGCCTGGAGCTACACAAGGTTGCCCAGGACCCCATCCAACCTGGCCTTGAACACCCCCAGGGATGGGGCACCCACCCCCTCTCTGGGCAGCCTGTTCGAGCCCCTCACCACTCTCTCTGCAAAGAGCTTCCCCCCAATTTCTCCTCTAACCCTTCCCTCCTCCAGCTTCACTCCATCCCCCTTGTCCTGCCAGTCTCTGCCCTTTAACAAGCTGATTCCCCTCCTGTTCCTCTGCTCCCTTCAGGGACTGGCAGGCTGCAGTGAGGTCCCCCCACCGCCTTCTCTTCTCCAGGCTGAACAAGCCCTGCTTGTGCCATTGATAATCAAAATTAAAATCTGTCCTGCTGCTGGTTTTGGCTGGGATAGAGGTAATTTTGTTCCTAGCAGCTAGAAGGGGCTCTGTTTGGGATTTGTGCTGAAAACGGTGTAACTCAGGGATGCTGTAATTACTGCTCAGCAGTCGAGGGGTTTGCTGCTCATCACACCACCCACCGGGGGAAGCTGGGGGTGCACAAGGAGGTGGAGGGGACACAGACAGGACGTGCAGCCCCAACTGACCAAAGGGATGTCCCATACCTTATGATGTCATACAATTGGGTAAGCTAGCCAGGAGGAAGGGTCACAGCTCAGGAATTAATTGGGTGTTGGCTTTGGGTGGTGAGAAATTGTTCTGTGTGTCACTTGTTTTTGTTGTTGTTGTTTTTTGTTGTTGTCTTCCTTTTCTGTCCTGTTAAACTGTCTTTATCTCAACCCACTTTTCCTTCCTGTGGGGGTGGGGATGGAGTCAGTGCACTGTTGTGTGGTGGCTGTAGGTGTGAGACAGGCTAAGCCATGGCAGTCATAGCTCTGGGCTGTTAAAACAATGGGAAACAAGCTCATGGTCAGTACTTGGTGGCTGCAGTGGGAATCAACTAGTCTTACTGGGTGAGTTGTACTCACCCCCTCTGCTCTGCCCTAGTCAGGCCCCAGCTGGAGTGTTGTGTCCAGTGCTGGGCTCCCTGGGATCAAACAGACAGGGATCTCCTGGAGAGAGTCCAGAGGAGCTACAGGGATGCTGAAGGGCCTGGAGCATCTCCCCTGGGAGGAAAGGCTGGGTGAGCTGGGGCTGTTCAGCCTGGAGAGAAGAAGACTCAGGGGGGACCTTATTAATGTCTATCAATATCTGAAGGGTGGGATGCAGGGGGAATGGCCAGCCCCTTCTCAGTGTCTGTGGGGACAGGACAAGGGGCAATGGCTGCAAGTCAGAGCATAGGAAGCTCCACAGCAACGTGGGGAAGAACTTTTCCCCAGTGAGGGTGAGGGAGCCCTGGGACAGGCTGCCCAGGGGGTGTGGAGTCTCCTTCTCTGGAGAGATTCCAGCCCCGTCTGGACACCGACCTGTGTGCCCTGTCCTAGGGACCCTGCTTTGTCAGGGGGTTGGACCCCATGGGCTCTGGAGGGCCCTTCCCACCCCTACAGCTCTGTGATTCCGTGATCTGGTCTTCCTGTCTTTGTGTTTAATAGTTTATCCACTACTTCCACATAATATCACTTGGGATCAATATGACCTTACATAGATGACATGGCTCTGAACTGGAGGATGGAGATCTGTGACTCTGTAGCCCTTCTCTGTGGGTCTGGAAGGAGAGCTGTTCTCCATCAAATTATTTCCCTGATCTCAGCAGTACAGAGGTGGAGGGGCAGGATTTCCACGCAACCCATCAGGGCTGTGTCCCATTCCATTGGGATGGAATTTGTGGAAGCCCACCAACCCTGATCAGGCTAGCTATGGCTTTCCTGAGCTGAACCTAAAATCTGCCAAGAATGGAGACCACCTGCCTCTCTCATGACTTGACCCAGGGCTGTACCATCCTCCTGCAGAGGAAACCTTTCCCAGTGGCCATCCTGAACCTCCTCAGCCTGAATCTGTGCCTCCTGCCCCAGTTACTTTGCCTAAAGCTATTGAGAAGAGTTTGTCTCAAAAGCATTTATAATTCCTTCTTAAGCATAGAATGACAGAATCAGAATCATTTAGGTTGGAAAAGATCTTTAAGATCATCAAGTCCAGTCATAACCCAAAATTTAATGTAACTGTAGGCTCCTACCATATCAGCTTTTCAACAGATCAACTCCACCTCCCTCAACCTCTTCTTGTTGGTCACATAGTTCAGGTTCCTGACTATCGTGGTTGCTCTTTACTGGCCCCTCTCTGGTTTCCCTACTTCCCTCTCGATGTCGGGGTCCAATACCAGAAGCAGTGTTACAGGTGTGGCCTCTGTTGACCCACTCCAAAGATCCAGTTTCCAAGGTCCCAATGGATTGATGTCCCTCCATTTTGCAGTTCATCCACACCCCCACACCCCCCAATTCTGTAGCCTGTCCATCTACTGATGGTGAGCTCTGTCACACTGTCAGATGTTGAATGATGTGATACCAAATATCACCCCAGGGTAAGCACTCATGACCTGTCCCAAAGGAGACAACAGTCCACTGCTCATAGCCATTTGAATTCAAGCACCAAAGAGCCAGGCTGCCCAGGGTGTTCCTCTTCAGCTTCCAAATGAAAATGCTGCATGACATCATCTTGTGCCACGTTCTCCACTGTGGAGACTGGTGATGAGCAACACACAATTTGATATGAATTTTAGGTGAAGCCATTTATTGGGTGAAATCACCCAGATTCTAGACCTTTATTACTGCAAACATGGCAAGCTAAAAAACTGCTCATTGGTTACACACACTGTTCACACCACACTGATTGGTTAGTGATTATAACAAGTTCTGATAACATATCTTATAGCTAAATATCCTTAGTTTACCTTTGATGCCTAAAAATATCCTCACACCTGGTGTTTTGACCATCTTCTTATGGCTGGTTCTTAACATGTTCTGTTACTCCCAAGTTCCTTCCCATAACTGCTTCTTGGTTTAGGGCAGCCTGTACCCCTATCATCAAGGCTGCTGTGTTTTGAGAATGTGATTATTAAGATCCTCTCTGCATGAGGAACTGTTCCTGTCTCATGGGAACACGAGGATATTGTCAGGGCCTGTGTCTTGAGTGAAGAGAGCTAGGCCGCAGGCAGGCCTGCTGTCTTCCCTGACACTCCACCAGAATCATAAACATATTTATACCTACAAATACACCCTGTCACAGCAACCACTCCACAGGTGAGCATCATTTTAGCTCCTAAAAATGGATTTGGGATGCTTTTCACTAGGAACAACTAGTAACATCCTTTACAACTAGTAACATTCCCAACTAAAACTCCCCACTGATTTTACTCCATTACTGCACAACCATTTTTCCCCCCTGAAATCCTGTTCTTGGGGGTGAACTTAATATTTGTAGAATGTAGTATTTTTAATTTGGTTGGATATTCTCAGCCTGGTACTCATGAACCTGATGTTATCCACAGTCAAAGGCCTTGCACAGGTTACTTTTTGCACCCCATTTTTTCACCCTAATTGTTTTCTTATGAAAATACATTTTCCTAGTAATTGGATAGATGAGCTCACATGGGTAAGTGTATTTGCATAAACAGATGAGCATATTTGCACGAGTAATTAGGACGTGTTTGTTTTTCACAAGTGTTTATTTGGAAGGGAGTGTTTTTCTACCAAATATTCATGAATAAAAGAGGTCACATATGCAAACAAAATGATTCATGGGGATTAGTCTGCAAGATTTCCCCGTGTGTCTGCAGTATTTCTACTCACCTCTGGTTGCTGCATAACCAGCCATCTGCAAAGCCTGATGAGCTCTGACCAGGCTTTTCCAAGTATGCAGGATCATCTGGAGCCCTGATGGAGGCATTCCTATAGGTTTCCTAAAGCACTGAGCTTCAGCCAGTAATTAACAATAATAAGAAATAAGAATATTAATTATAATAAAATAATCCTTGACTGGTATGAGACCCTCAGTCTGGGCTGACACCTGTTCTTTATCCTCAAGATGCCATTCCCAGTTAATGCTGCCGGAGCCCATTACACCCAATCCAAAGGACAGGATGCAACTGTGTTTCCTATAAACCCCAGAGATTTGCTGCAAAGACACTGCTAAAGTCTTCTCTTCCACTTAAGAGCATGCCTTGATCCTGAATTTCCTGACATGCTTCTCCCACTTCAAGCAGGAGCACAGCCCAGCTTCCAGGGCACGACACTGTGCTGAGGGAACTGGGTGCTGGAGGTGATGGGGCTGGCTCCAGGGTGACCCAGGCTTTTGAGGCCTCAGACACGGTGTCAGGGTGTCAGCTGGTTCTGCTGTGCTCATTCCACTCTCTCCAAGTGAAAGAGGTCATTTTCACAGGCATTTTCTTCTTCCTTCAAGGAGAAGCATGCAAGGGGCTTTGCTGAGGCTTTAGCATCTCACAAGTCTTCCACCTCTGCAGGTGTTTGAATCATGTAGGTTGGATTTTCCAAGCAGATCCAAGACAGAGGTTGGCCAAGTAGCTGTGGGAGCTACGTTCCACTGTCCTCTGGGGTCTCTCAAAAACCCAAAGTAAAGCCAGAATTGCCAAATATTGGTGTTGTAAGTTTGACCACTTAAGACTGCACAAGACCATCACTGACTTCTTCCTGGGCTTCTCCCCCAAGAGCCATACTCCACCTCCCATTGCTCCCTACCACACTAGTGGAGGAGCTCTTGAGCATGCAGAAGGTGAACTCCAGCCTTCAGCTGGAACTGCTGAGCATTGGCACAACCACAGCACATTAATCCAACAACTATAAAGAGCTCTTAGCAATGATGCAAGGACCTTGAGAACACAAAGAAGATTCAGCATGGTTCCTGCAAATGGAAGATGTAAAGAAGGAATGGGAGAGCCTGACCAAAAGATGAACCTAAAACTAATCTGGTCTGCAGGGATTGCAGCACTGTCCTCCACCAAGTGAAGCTGTTTGGATGAGGACTGAGGAAGAGGCTCTTTGCTGGCTGAAAGAGAGATTGGAGTTGGGGTCTGTGGGGACCCCAGTTTCCTGGCAGCAGTAGGGAAAGAGCACAAATGGGAGAGACCATTGCAATGGTGACTTTCCAAGAAGGGGAATATGAACCATTTGTGACTATGATGGTGTTCATGGAAGCCTTACCAGGCATTGGCTCCAAATGGAAAGTGTCCAGGGGAGGTTTTCTAGGGCGATCCAAGGCTCAGGAAAGCTGCCTTACAGTGGAGTTACAACTGCTCAACCAAATCATTTTAATAAAGAAATGAGAAAGAGACAGCTCAGAATTAACACAGGTGGATAAATGGCACATTAATTTCTGCTGGGTTGTTAATCTAGTAGTAAAATACATAACAGGACCCACTGTGTGGAAACTGCAGTGAGGCAAATTTAACCTGGAAATAACTGTTGAAGCAATTAACCCTTCATCAATTCATCATGTCTGAGCTCAGTCTCACCACATGTCTCTCAGATCTGTTTTGGTGCCTCCTTCCCAAATATCACAGAGTCACAGAGCTGTAGGGGTTGAAGGGCCCTCCAGAGCCCCTGGGGTCCAACCCCCTGCCAAAGCAGGGTCCCCAGGACAGGGCACACAGGGCGGTGTCCAGACAGGGCTGGAATCTCTCCAGAGAAGGAGACTCCACACCCCCTGGGCAGCCTGTCCCAGGTCTCCCTCACCCCCACTGGGGAAAAGTTCTTCCCCAGGTTGCTGTGGAACTTCCTCTGCTCTGACTTGCAGCCATTGCCCCTTGTCCTGTCCCCACAGACACTGAGAAGGGGCTGGCCATTCCCCCTGCATCCCATCCTTCAGATATTGATAGACATTAATAAGGTCCCCCCTGAGTCTTCTTCTCTCCAGGCTGAACAGCCCCAGCTCACCCAGCCTTTCCTCACAGGGGAGATGCTCGAGGCCCTTCAGCATCTCTGTAGCTCCTCTGGACTCTCTCCGGGAGATCCCTGTCTGTTTGATCCCAGGGAGCCCAGCACTGGACACAACACTCCAGGTGGGGCCTGACCAGGGGAGAGCAGAGGGGGAATATCTGGTTGGATACAAGGGAATAGAAGTTTTCCACAGGAGCAGCTGTTTGAATTCACTGCTCCCACTATGCAGGTGCTCAGAGGAGCCTGGAAAAGCTTTGGTAGTGCAGCCAAAAGCATCCTTATGGCAATGTGATGCACAGAGTTTGGCCTTTCTGATGCAGAGATATTTCTAGGACAAAATAAGATGCTGAGAAAGTCTAGTTAATGCTAACATAGATGTTGCTATACCCAGGAGCAGAATATTTTGCTGGTGCAGAAATATTCCCAAAGCATCACATCCTTGGTGAGCAGAGAAGCTGCTGGTGTGTCTGTGGTCTTGTTGTCCCTCCCTGGTCCCGCCAGTATCCATGGTCAGTGAGTGCAAGAGACCCACTCCTGCTGAGCCACCTCCACATGCTGCTGCTCTTCTGGGTGACCTGGGGCAGCTCATCATGGTGCAAATCACATGCAATCGACTCCAATGGCCACNCCCAAGCTTGGCATACCCAAAGGTCCTCCTACAAGGCAAAGTCCTCATGCTTTTCCTGCAGTCCAAGGTGATCAATTAGTGGGAGTTACTGAAGTTTGGTTGACTTGGTGCCTGTTTCCAAAGTAAAACTCATTTGCACAACAAGAAATTACAGGGTTTGGGCCATTGCTGGCTGTAGGAATCGCAAATATCCTCTGCTGGTGCCACCAGAAGCTCAGGGCTCATCCAAATGCAGTTCCAAGAGGAGGATCTGAGCTCAGGCAGGGTGAACTGGAGATCTGTGCCCTACTTAGCTGGCGTATATATTTGTCAGTAAGTGGGACACTCAATAACCTGAGATCTGACAGCCTTCAGATCCTGTATGGAGAGATGTCAATCATTCTGGCTTACATTAAACACCTTCCCAGGCATCTGGGCCATATTATAATATCCCAGCAATGCCAAATTATGAACATGAACCACACATGTTAATCTCTTGATCCTGTCTTATTTCCCTTTCGGACACTCCCTGAGGGAAGGAAGAAAATGTCTTTTGTGAGCATAAGAAAATGATAAGCTCTGTGTGTGGGAGGGTGGAGTGAGCAGACATCACCTTGTGTCTCTCCCAAGTCAGCTATGGATTTTTGCAATTGATTTGAGAGTTTGTTTATGGCCATTTTCACTCTCCAGTAGGAATCGTTATGGAGACATCCAGTAGCCATTAAGTGGAATTAGAACAGAGGAAATCCTCTCAAATTTTATGTGCTTCTCAGTTTGTACCATGACATCCCAGCTTCCCACATGAGGTGGGACTGAGCTGGACCTGCTGGCCAGGGGCAGTGACTGCAGAGAGAGCACGGACCATCAGCTTGTCCTGCTCCCAGGATGCATGTGGGAGCTGCTCAGAAGACACGTGGGCAGCTCAGACCAACTCAGATGTGACTTTTCCTCTTGGAGCAGATTCTGTGTTATTTTAATTCTCAGAGTGACTTTAGTGGCAGCAGAGGACATTTTCCTGACAGTCCTGGGGATGTGATTCTTTGCTTGCAAAACATGGTGGTGTAACTCAGGCACATCATGGCCCTTGAACCCAGGCAGCTCTCTTCCACGTCCAGGAGCTCAGATCAATAGGGGTATGGATGTCCTTGGAGGCACCACAGCTCCAGCTGTTTTCAGACAGGGGCACAGTTCCTTGAGCAAAGAACACAATGGGAAGCTTCCTGCACATCTTCAGGACACAGAGATGGAAGACCTTGGGAGTCCTTTGTGAGATGCTCAGCATCCCTTAAGGGGGGCTTGGGCAAACTCAGGTGTCTCTTTGGGAAACTTCGTCCAAGAAGCTACTTCTATCCAAGGGAGCACCAGAAACAGCCCAGTGTGACCCACAGGGTCTTCTCAGTATGAGTGGGATCCAACAGGAGAAGCTGGAAAGGCCCTTCCCAAGCAGAATTTTAGAAAATCAGCATGCCTTTGAGCCCTGCTATGCCTCCCTGGGCACAACGACCTTCATGTGACCTTGCTTCCCAGCCTGAGAGTAGCAGCAGAAGTGGTTTCAGTCCACTGCAACTGGAATGGACCGGGCAGTTTGCCAAGTGAGTATCTGCTGGGTTAATCACTGTGCAAATCTAATCAGGAACTGGAATGTGCCAGGCTCATTACTGAAATTAAATTCACCTCCAATTAAAGAGAGAGCTACAAGCTTCCATCATGTAGAGGTGCCCCCAGGCTGCCCCTCCCAAAACCAACATCAAACCCAGTTCTGCTGAACTGGAGGTTTGCTGAGCACTGGAGGCATTTCCAGGTGCAGGGAGGTGAATGGCTGCTGTGCTTCCCCCCAGGCTGTGTGAGGAGTTTGCTGATGCCCTTAATAAGTCACTTGCAAGTCGGAAGTAACTTCAATGGCAGGATTTCCAGGGAGCACTTGCCAAGAGTAATTTGGGGTCACAGTAGCTGGAACGTCTCCTGTGGCAGGATCTTCCCTGGGATCTGTGTCACTTTAACAAATTCTCACCTTCATGGGCTGAGTCTTTCCTTGGGACTCACGTGCCTTAGGTCTGCACCTCAGAGTCCAAATTAAACCCAATGAACTTCGCAATGAGAACACTAAGGCTGCCACGTCAGGCAGGGAAAAATGCAGGGATGCTGAGTTAGATGCTATTCAAGCCCCTTTGGCTTCTATGATTAGAGTTGCACAGCCTCACCACATCATTGCCACACTCAACATCAACTCTCCTTCCATCTGTGCTTCACCTGGGTATTACCTTTTTTCGGGAAGAGCTTTTAATATTTTATGTCCAAATACGTGTCTGTAGCTGCAATCCAGCTCTGGAGACTTGGCAGAACTGCTGACATAATTCCTGGCTGCTTCTCCTCTCCTCCAATATTCAAAGAATCCCAGAATCACCAGGTTGGAAAAGACCTTTAAGCTCATGGAGTCCAACCATCCCTGTCCTGTGCTGACCCAGAGCCCTGAGCACCTCATCTCCCCTCTGCTAAACACACCCAGGGGGTGACTCAGCCCCTCCCTGGGCAGCCTGTGCCACAGCCCCACAACTCTGCCAGGGAAGAACTTTGCCCTCCCAGCTGAGCTGACCCTGCCCTGGGGCAGCTTGAGCCCATTGCCCCTTGTCCCATCTGTCCCCTGGCTGAAGAGACCCTCGCCCACCTCTCTGCACCAGTGAATAAATCTGGTGAGGAATATCCTGGAGGACTTTTGGTTTGTACCTGTTGCTA
Source organism: Zapornia atra (assembly GCA_013400835.1). Classification (NCBI taxonomy): domain Eukaryota; kingdom Metazoa; phylum Chordata; class Aves; order Gruiformes; family Rallidae; genus Zapornia; species Zapornia atra. The sequence continues at coordinate 28,549 of VZTU01027699.1, read as the reverse complement.
CTAGTTGGTACTGTTGATGCTGGTTGGTACTTACTGTGGTGGAACCCACAGGGGACCACGCAGCACAGGACTGCTCTTAGCAATCATTTTCTTTGTGCTTTTTTAAGCTCTCATCTGGACCCATGCCCTGACCTCCCAGAGACATGGGCCAGGGGCTGTATTTTGCCTGCTTCAGAAGGCCCTGCCACGCTAATCCCAGGTGTGGAGTCTGCAGAAGATGTTCTCAGATGCCTTGAAGGTTCCTGCAAAATCCATCTCTCCTCTCTCTTCTTCATTCCTTTGCTGAGGACACTCCTGGGTGACTCTGGCATGAGGATGGACCTCAGGACAAACATCTCTTCCCTGACCTGTGTCCCTGCAGGAGTACTGCTGGGAGCTGTACTGTGACACCTGCAGCCACCCCTTGCTCTCCAGAGGATCATGTTGGAGAGTGGCTGCTTCTGAGGATACAGGAGCTCCTGGGATCCACCTGCCACAGTCAGTAACTTCCCCATCACATCCAGGGCCTCGTGGTTTGCCCTCTGCTCCAGGTCTCTGCAAAAGTGTCAGACACAGTAGAAGTCAGAGAAACCATCTGCTCTACCTCTGGAGCTGTTCTGGAGAGCATGAACCACCCCAACACCATGGGGCCCGTGCCTCTGAGGGACATTAGTTTCCAGAATGATATATGTCCCAATTTAGGATGCAGACAGCTCTTCCCAGTCCTGTAAAGCACTCTGACAGCTCCATTAAGTTCTGGATCATCCTCCACTTGTAGGTCCCACTCTGGCCACTTCAAAGCAATAGCATGCATCTTCCCATGTGTTGTCAGCAGTTCTCTGATGCACAGAAGTTCCCCTCCCAAAATATTAATCAAACACAGCTTCAGGGTGCATAGCTGGGATGTCAGATTGTCATTCCTGGGATCTTCATCACATCTGGATTTGTCTCAGGGTCTGGCTGTGCTCTCAGTATTCACACTGAGGCCTTTTGCCTAAGTTCAAGCAGGGAATTCAGAACCTGGGCAAATTCATGGGGAACATCCTCCCTCCCTCTCTTCCCCTTTATCTCCACTGTAGTGAGCTGGAACATCACTCTGACCTGGTTTAGGACCTTTGCAATGCAAGTGATGTTCCCATCAGTGTGGGTCTCCCTGGGTACTCGTGCTGCCCCTTCCAGCCTATGCCTGCTGTCTGATGAATTTGGCAGAGGATCTCATTGCAGAGGGTGTTAAGAGGCAGATACCTGCAGGTCCCAAGTTAACTGCCTGAAATGCTTCTCCTGAACCCACCTAGATCTCAATGCCTGTTCCTCTGGGTTAGTTAGCACTGAGCTATCAACCCTCTTCCCCTGTGTGCTCTGGGATTGCTTTTCCAGCATGGAGACACTAATTCCCTCTGTCCTCTGGAAATGTAGGGATTCCCATCCTGACTGCTTACTGCATCTGGTTACCTGTTTGATCCCCTCCAGGTTTCAATCCTAAACCCAAGCCCTGCACAGATCCTGGCCATGTCAGACCACGCAGGGACATGAGCTCCACGAGCTCATTGCACTGTGGAGCTCTGATGGCTTGTCCATGGGACAGCTGTCTGCCGTGGGTCAGAGGCTGCTCCTGCTCCCTGCCTGCTGAGGGGATGCTCCTGCCTGCAGCGGGTACACCTACATTCTGCTCCAGCTGCTGCTTGCACTGACAGCTTGAGGGGAAATTCCTGCAAGGCTGAAACCCTTCAGGAGCTGAGAGTACAAAGGGCAGCTACAAGGGCTCAGGTGAGCTCCTTCCAGACAGTGACAAATAACCATTCAAAGAGCAAAGCTGCCTGCCAGCCTGCTACAGGGCTGGGGGGAAGGTGGGGTGTGAGCAGGGCCCCACCGCCTTCAGCAGGCTGCGAGGGATGCAAAGGCCTCGTTTGGAGCAGAGGCAGGGCTGCCCCAAGGGTTAATTAGCAGCATCCTTTGCCTTTGGAGGTGTTCATCTAAGTGCTTCCTGGTGGAGGGACCGATGTCTTAGTTGCCTGGATACAGCCTTGCTGGGGCTTTGAGGAAGGTACCTGAGCTTCATTAGAAGGGGATGTTAGTGGGATTTAGCTGCACTATGTAAATGATTACCCGGGGCAGCCCTGAGGCAAAGTGGCTGCCGGTTACTATCAGCCACACATCACATCCAAGCACTGACAAGACAAATAAGGGTAATTGTCTCTCTCCCCTTAATCAGGGGGATGTGATTAGCTGGTGGAGGCCTTGTCCAGGTGCTCACCAGCATTACCCACTCAGTAAAGCGAGCATCCCTGCGGACACAGGCTGGGGGGGTGAGGATCAGCCAGGGCCTTCAGCTGTTGGAAGTGAGCAGCAAGCAAGCAGGCATCTTTCATGGCTTGGAGGGAGGTCATAGGGAGTGTAATCACTAGAAAATGAAGAATACCTGGGGAAATGGTGGGTTGTTGCTTTTTTTCCACGTTAGGCAGGCCACACATGCTGGGGGGCTGCATGGCCAGCACATGGAGCAGGGATGTTCTGTGCTGAACCAGGGGCAGTGAAAGTTGAGCTGTTGAATTGTTGAGACAAATGCTAATTAGATGCTTTCTGGGACCATCTCTTCTGCTCTGATACATAGCAAATATCTGAAGGAATGATTTCAGTTAAGAATCCAACCTGGCCAGTGGTAGTATAAAGAATGATCCCAGTTCATGTGTCCTGCAGCTCCCAGTGGGACCAGCACAGCCAAAGGAGCATCCCAGCACCTCTGTATGAAGACATGGAGAAAGGGAAGACAAACTTTGATGGCTGTAGGCTCGCAGCTTTATAAAGCACTTTAAAGCACTGAGTAAAAGGCAGGGCCTACATGTAGAGCAGTAACCCCTGAACAGTGAGGTGTAAGATCCAGGCATAAAGTACTTGCTCCCATGTCTCCACCTGCCCTTGCTAGTGCCTGAATTCATACTTAACCCTGAAAACCTCCTTAGCTACTGGTCCAGGGGTGCTGTAAGGTCTTACAGCAGCAGCAGGATGGGTGCAGGTCCCTGACTTTGCTCTGGCATGTCTGGCTGATGTCACTGCCCATATCTACCCCACAGGGTCCACATCTGAGAACACCTTTCTTCCTGCAACTACATGAGCACCAAGGGAGTGTCTTTGGCTGTGGGGTGCCTGTATTGGGGCTGGAGTGTGCCCAGACCAAGGGTGTCTAAGGGGAAAGGGAGCATCTCACGCCTTTCTTCTGAGCACTGGGAGGGAGGATGCTTGGTGTTACAGGGGTCCCCCTGCTTGGTGAGTTCCGGCTGTGAACTCATCCTGCAGCTCACTTTTCTCATTCTGAGGTGTATCTGATGTCGCTGATGCAAAATGAGGAGTCACAAAGGGATCAGTACAAGGGACTGAGAAGGACTTCTACCCAGCTTGGGTAACTGAGCTCAGAAACAGCTCTGGGGACATACAGGTTTTGCTGGGGAAAATACAGATTTTCTAAAGCAGGAGATACATGTCCTTGGTGGCTCTGACCCACACCACCTCTCCATTGAGCTGTCCACACCCATCGTGAGTGACATGCCCTGGGAGAGTTTCCCAAAACTGTGAAGTAACAGGACATCTTCCTCCTCCTCCTCCTTAAAGGATAAGGCTCCAGTGAAACTGAGCCTGGGTTCTCCAGCCCCTGCTTCTGCTCACCACATGACCTAAAGTCAGACAAAATCACGCTAAGCAGAGCCATCAGCAAAGTAAATAACAAACCACCCTTGCTGTCTGCTTATACCTTGTCTCAGGCAGGAAATTGCCTGCTGAAGTCTGACTCCTTTGTAGGTTTGAGAAGGGGGATGGGCAGGAAACAACAGCAGATAGAGCAACAGACTTTTAATTAGAAGGCAGTGCAGATAATTGTGACGGTGATCTATGTTTTCATTAGAAAAAAGGATGTTGTGCAACAGCTGTGCCAGAGCATTTAGAAGCTCCTCCTGGCCCAGGAGTGAGAAATAGTCTGTCCTGAGTTTGCAGAACACTTTCTCAGGCATGCTGGCACAAGGAATGAGTCCCTGATGGGTGAGGGATCACCAAAGTCAGCTCTCACGGCCTAAAATCACATCCCAGGGCCGATGCTGGTGGAAGGGTTTGCTGAGCCTTTCAAGGGCTGCGTGAAAGCTGTTGCTGCTGTGAAGCTGACCTCAAAGCTCTGTCCCCTCCCTGCTCGTGGATGAGCAAGCCAACATCCCAGGGACAACGCGCGTCCAGGTGAGACCTCTCCATCCTTGAACCTTGCTTGAGAGCCTGCCAAAGATGCAACAGGTTTCTGAGGGTAAAGAAAAAGTGCAAATCCTGTTGGGCACCAGTGAGACACTGAGACACCTTTCCATGCTGGTGCCACCCCCCCACCCAGGGCACACAGAGTCCTTGTGGCCACCAGCGATGATGGTGACTGCTCAGGTCAAGTCAGGGTGGATTTCAGCAGGACTTCTGAGCACTGATTTAACAGGAAATACACCAATCATTTGAAAATCATTTGATTTAGAAATGGAGTATCTTGGTGCCAGACTTAGTGTTTTCACATGTATTCCCTTTCTCTTGTTGCAGTGTATCTATCTCATTAATTAAGTAGCACAAGTTCCCCAAACTCCTGCATACTTATGCTCATGTACAGCTCAGTCACTGGCTTCATTACAATATTTTAATGCAATTAGAGGTCTTAATTGCATTTCTTTGCCTTTCCCCTGGAAAGAACCTAACACAGAGTGTTTCCTAGGAAAGAGGTGAGGCAACTTGTGATGGTTTCAGCACACTGACACTGCAGGTCACCCTTCCTTCACACACGTGGTTCATTTGCAGCTTCCACCCACTGCTTTCCTCCACCTATTGCCCTGACAGTGTTCTGAACTCTTGCCCTAAATGTTGTATGAGAGCGTTGTGATTTGTTCTCAGGAAGGGGGAGACTGGCTGGAGGCTGTCAGGCAGAGAAGGACCTGGGGGTGTTGGGTGGCTGCAGGCTGAACAGGAGCCAGCAGTGTGCCCAGGGGCCAGGAAAGCCAAGGGCATCCTGGCTTGTGTCAGAAATAGTGTGGCCAGTAGGTCTGGGGAGGGGATTGTGCCCCTGGACTGGGCACTGGGGAGGCTGCACCTGGAGTGCTGGGTCCAGTTCTGGGCTCCTCACCATCAGAAGGGCATGGAGGTCCTGGAGCGAGTCCAGAGAAGGGAAACCAGGCTGGGGAAGGGGCTGGAGGACAAATCCTCTGAGGAGCAGCTGAGGGAGCTGGGGGTGTTGAGCCTGGAGAAGAGGAGGCTGAGGGGAGGCCTTCTCCCCACCTCCCCTGCCCTGCCAGGAGGGTGCAGAGAGGTGGGCGAGGGTCTCTGCAGCCAGGGGACAGGAGATGGGACAAGGGGCAATGGGCTCAAGCTGCCCCAGGGCAGGGTCAGCTCAGCTGGGAGGGCAAAGTTCTTCCCTGGCAGAGCTGTGGGGCTGTGGCACAGGCTGCCCAGGGAGGGGCTGAGTCACCCCCTGGGTGTGTTTAACAGAGGGGAGATGAGGTGCTCAGGGATCTGGGTCAGCACAGGACAGGAGCAGTTGGACTTGATGATCTTAAAGGGCTTTTCCAACCTTGTGATGCTGGGATTCTGTGATTCTGTGAACAGACCCAGCTGTGCCTCCTCCGTGCTGTGAGCAGAGTTCTCCACTTTTTTAGAGTGATGGTGTTTTGTAAGGTGGTTTGCCCTGACACCTTCCTTGCTGTTGCTTAGAACCATCATTCTGGTTTAAGGTCTTGAACTCCTGAATTGGAGGCAGCAGACCCACGAGCTGGACAGGCCACCAGGATCGATGACAAAGTTCCTGCTCCCTGAATGTCCTCTCACCTACTGCATATGAATCAGTTCAGTTCATTTCACCTTAAAATGTAACTACAAGACACATAATGCATGATGCAATGCCTCACCACCAGCCTGGCCATCCCAGTGCTGGGAGTTCAGCGTCCGTCACCCTGTGTGAACCAGGCCACCTGTGATCTGGGGCCTGGAAGACAGTCTGCTTGATCGTTGGACCTGAGTGCAACACACTTAACTGATTTCTTGTCAATTCTTCTCAAAGAAGAGTCAGTGATGCCAGCCTGGGTGACTTTTTGATTCTAGGAAAGAATTCAGAATGCGTGGAGACAAAGCATGGAAAGGAAAGGCAAACCCCATGGAAACTCTAAGTTAGAAAGCTGACCTTGCTGGCTGCATGGGAAAGATGGTCTGGCATCCAAAAATTATTCAATTTGCCAATGATCCAGAGCTGGGAGGGGTGGCTGACAGGCAGGAACACTGCGCTGCCATCCAGAGAGACCTGAACAGGCTGGAGAGCTGGGCAGGGAGAGACCTAATGAAATTCAACAAGAGCAAGTGGAGAGTCTGGCACCTGGGGAGGAATAACTGCTGGAATCAGGACAGGCTGGGGGGGACCTGCTGGAGAGGAGCTCTGTGGAGAAGGACCTGGGGGTGCTGGTGGGTGACAGGGTGGCCATGAGCCAGCAGTGTGCCCTGGGGGCTGAGAGAGACAATGGGATCCTGGGGGCATCAGGAGGAGTGTGGGCAGCAGGTCACAGGAGGGGATCCTCCCCCTCTGCTCTGCCCTGGGCAGGCCCCACCTGGAGTGGTGTGTCCAGTGCTGGGCTCCCTGGGATCAAACAGACAGGGATCTCCTGGAGAGAGTCCAGAGGAGCTACGGGGATGCTGAAGGGCCTGGAGCATCTCCCCTGTGAGGAAAGGCTGGGTGAGCTGGGGCTGTGCAGCCTGGAGAGAAGACGACTCAGGGGGGTCCTTATTAATGTCTATCAATATCTGAAGGATGGGATGCAGGGGGAATGGCCAGCCCCTTCTCAGTGTCTGTGGGGACAGGACAAGGGGCAATGGCTGCAAGTCAGAGCATAGGAAGTTCCCCAGCAACCTGGGGCAGAACTTTTCCCCAGTGAGGGTGAGGGAGCCCTGGGACAGGCTGCCCAGGGGGGGTGGAGTCTCCTTCTCTGGAGAGATTCAAGACTCATCTGGATGCCTATCTGTGTAATATGAGCGGGGGAGATGCTTGGGCAGGGGTTGGACCCGATGATCTCTTGAGGTCCCTTCCAACCCCTACGATTCTGTGATTCTGTAATTATCCACCCTCACTCCCTAGAGGACCAGGGCTGGTAGCTCTGACTGTCCCTAGTCCAACCTGAGCTGCAGAGGTTCAATTCTGCTCTGCAGCCTCCCCAGTGTTGCACTTTGGGGCTCAGCCAGCACAGGGCACAGAGGGCAGGGCAGCCCTGGTCGCTGGGCAGAGCTGCCTGCAGCCCATGCAGAGCTGCCCTGGTGCATTCCCTGCACACAGGCTGTGCTCGTGCAGGACTGGGGGCATTGGGGATGGCTATTCTTGCACATCTCCTGTCATCAGGGCAGAAAAAAAGACATGAAATTAGTGTCCTTCAAATTTTAGAGCCTGGCACAGCAACACAAATTGCTTCTCATCACCTGCTGGAAAAGGTTATGAGCAGGAATCTTCCAGTCTTGGTCTTTTAGTGAGCAAAACCCAGTCCCAGCCTGGCAGCAGCTGAGCCAGGAGATACACCACATTGTCCCACAGCCCCTTGAGCTAGCAATGCTGCCTACCCATCACTCATACCTCTGCTTTTCCCCTCCAGCAGCACCAGGGCAGTGGTACCCTGATGTTTTGGTGGGTGCTAACCAGGATGCTTCTCCTTTCCCATGTTGTTGAGCACCAGGTACTGCTGAGCAGCAATGTCCCAGGTGTTGCAGCAGGGCTCAGCTGTCATCTCAGTAACACACCATAGCACAGTGAATTGCTTCCCTCATAGAATCATAGAATCCCAGCCTGGTCTGGGCTGGAAGGGACCCCAAGGGTCACAGAGCTCCAACCCCCTGCCACAGGCAGGGCCACCAACCTCCAGGCCTGGAGCTACACAAGGTTGCCCAGGGCCCCAGCCAACCTGGCCTTGAACACCCCCAGGGATGGGGCACCCACCCCCTCTCTGGGCAGCCTGTTCCAGCCCCTCACCACTCTCTCTGCAAAGAACTTCCCCCCAATCTCTCCTCTAACCCTTCCCTCCTCCAGCTTCACCCCATCCCCCTAGTCCTGCCAGTCTCTGCCCTTTAACAAGCTGATTCCCCTCCTGTTCCTCTGCTCCCTTCAGGGACTGGCAGGCTGCAGTGAGGTCCCCCCACAGCCTTCTCTTCTCCAGGCTGACCCAGCCCAGCTCCCTCAGCCTCTCTCCCTAGGGGAGCTGCTCCAGCCCTCTGAGCATCTCCGTGGCTCCTCTGCCCCCTCTCCAACAGCCCCACATCTCTCTTGTGTTGGGCCCCAGCTCTGGACACAGGACACAGGACTCCAGCTGGGGCCTCAGGAGGGCAGAGCAGATGTGATGGCTGTGTAAGGTCACTCAGACTTTGAACATGGATGGGTTATGCATGGCCTTCCATGTAGCATGCAACCCTGGGCAGGTGGAAATCCCAGAAGCTGCTGCTGATGCATAAGAACTTGGGTGATCCCTGCTCTGTGGATGCCAGTGATGGGATGGCACCGGTGAGCTTTGTGAGGTGATGTGGGAAAGGACTAACCCACAGCCAGAGCTGGAACATGCAGAGGGGGGAGCTGAGCTCAAAACCTGGCAGCAAGACAATAGGTCCGGGGCTTGGAGATGAAATGTGCAATTTGGGAGGATGCTGTCCTCCGGAAGTCAGTCCAGACCAAGTCTGAACATCACCCTCAGCTGCAGATCCCTGAGGAAATGCAGGAGCCAGCAAATAACAAAACACATCCAGATACACCAGGAAAGGAATGCTGGCCAGTCTGACCAGAGCTGCACTGGGACAGTGATGCTGAGGGGGCACTGCAGAGGAGACCACAGAACTAGGCAAGTGAAACTGGCAACTATTTGGCAAAAAAGTGAATTCAGAGGTGAATTATATAAACTGTGGAGCTGAGTGTCCCTGAATGAAGTGTCCTGCAAGCAGGGAATTCTGCAACAACTGCCATGGAAAGGAGCATTATGCAAACATATGCAAAGTGATCGAGGAGTATGTAATCACAGGAGGTGGCAACGCAGATGGAAGGTGGATTGTTCACTGTAACAGTGCCCAAGACATGGGAAAGGAAATAGTGGAGGAATTAAATAGGGACCCACACACTGCTCAACTGGCTAAAGTCAGCCAAGGCTCCAGGGTGATGTGCAGGCAGAGCCAGGAAAGTGAGAATCACAGACTCACAGAATCACAGGGGTGGGAAGGGGCCTCCAGAGCCCCTGGGGTCCAACCCCCTGCCAAAGCAGGGTCCCCAGGACAGAGCACACAGGTCGGTGTCCAGACGGGGCTGGAATCTCTCCAGAGAAGGAGACTCCACACCCCCTGGGCAGCCTGTCCCAGGGCTCCCTCACCCTCACTGGGGAAAAGTTCTTCCCCAGGTTGCTGGGGAACTTCCTATGCTCTGACTTGCAGCCATTGCCCCTTGTCCTGTCCCCACAGACACTGAGAAGGGGCTGGCCATTCCCCCTGCATCCCATCCTTCAGATATTGATAGACATTAATAAGGTCCCCCCTGAGTCTTCTTCTCTCCAGGCTGAACAGCCCCAGCTCACCCAGCCTTTCCTCACAGGGGAGATGCTCTAGGCCCTTCAGCATCCCCGTAGCTCCTCTGGAAGGCAAGGCAGAAAGCAAAACAACCCCCTGAAAAACAAATTCAGAGGGAAAATAAAGAGAAGTTACCAGTGAGAGGGAGGTGGTTTGCAAACTGTGTGTTTAGGAGGGGTGGGCCCTCTTGGGTGCAGGCTGACTTTGGGGATTGCAAGGAGTTAAGGCCCCCAAGGTCTGTTTAATCAGTGGGGCAGCGGGTTGTGCTCCACCCTTCTGCAGTGAGGAGATGGGGCTTTGAAGGAACTAAAATGCAGAGGAGACTGCACTGCTCCTGAAAAAGTCTGCTTCATGGTGTCTGGATACAGGGAGTGATGGTACCAGGAAAGGGCTGTGTCCCTCAGAAGCAGCCTCACATAGGTATGTGAAGAGATACCACCCATGGATGTGCCAAGCCTGGAAACACCTGCAGAACAGCAGCTCAATGCTTCAGGCATCCAGGAGATGCCGTTCACCAATGAAAGCAATGAAAGCAATTTACCAACTGCCCTACACTTAATGGGTTTCCCATTCTGAAATGGCCCCAAATGTGTCCTGTTCACCCATGCTTCAAAAAGAAGCAGCTGAGATGTCTTCAAGAAGTAAGAAAGCACAGGAAAAAATGGGCAAATGGTGAAGGGTGATACCACAGTGTAACAACCAAGGGTGATACCACAGTGTAACAGCCAGCCAGGGGCCCTGGGGACTGCAGTATGCAGGAAGGGCAGTTATGAATTCATGCATTGCTGTATGGAGATTAAGTAATGAATGAGCAGCCCAGGGACTGGTAGCCCTGATCTTGGGCAGGGTGCTGTCACATGAAGCTTCTATAAACAACAAAGAAGAGCACAAGACACACATTGCCCAGAAGAACTCAGCCTGCACAGGAGGTGTGAGGAGGGAGATCTCATGCAGATGAGCACCCAGTTGAGGAGGTTGGGTGGGGATGTGACCCCCTGAGCACAGCGGTGCAGGACAGTGTGATTTTGTCCTGCCTGCCCTGTTTTTAGGGCTAGACTCCAGAATGGGCTGTTGAGGTAAAACACAACACTACAGAAATGGTTAAGTGATGCTTCCTGAGCTGTTGAAAGCTGAGCTGGTGCCACCACGCTGGGCTGATGGCTGGAGAAGGTATGTTCCTGTTGCTTCCAGGGCCATGATTCAGGTGGAGAAGTGGAAAGGAGATGCAAAGCTGAAGGAGTTTCCTGCTGTGATACCAGGGAGCGAAGGAAGATGAAACCTTTCCATGGGAAAAGTCAGTTGCAGAGTAGGAAGGGTAATGATACAGTGTGGGTGCTGAATTCCTGTAGGCACTGGGAAAAGGTCCTGCCTTGAAGACTCAAAGGCAGGGCCAGAGATGTAGACATCCTCAACCTCCTCTCTGCTCTCACAGCCTGGGTGGTGCTGCTTGGCTCATCTTGGTTCAGGTGTAAATGCCACATAGGCTGAGCATCCACTGTGTCCCTTAGAGTCCCCAGACCAGGTTGCCAGGAATGCTCCTTTGACTGAAGATATTCAAACTAAACTGTCCTTCCCTATATTCCACCCTGCCTCTTCCATCTGCAGCTTCAAACACTTGTATCCTGCCAATGGAGTGCCTCCAGTTTTGTTTGTGGGGCAGAACAGACAGAACAGAAGCAGCAGAGGCAGATGAGCTCTGTGACTTCATTGCAGCAAGGTGGACAGTAGTACCTGCTGCAGGAACAGGGAATAGGGAAGAGCTGGGTATGACACAAAATCTTCCTGTGCAGGGAAGGGTCTGTGCTCTGAGCAATCCCCACACACATCCAGGCACCTCCACCTGCCTCCATAGTGTTGGGCACCCTGGAGCTTCTTGTAGACCTTGTTTCATGCAGAACAGGCATTCCTGGAGACTTTCTGAGGTGACTTTCAGCAAGACAGAAGTGCTGCTCCCCTCGATGAGCAGAGTATCTGGGATCAGAGACAGCATCAAGTTAGTGTGTCAGTGGTGGCTTGTCAGATGTCATTCCAAGAGCAGTTCAGCTAAACTGACTCTAGAGTTCAGCAAGGAACAGGATGTTGATGTGATGAAGCAGCTTTGTCATGAAGGTCCTGGCCATTGTCCCAGGGATCATGTCACAATTACCCTTTTTAAGGCACGTTGCTTTGTGTCACCCATTCAGCCTGACCATTTCCCTGGGGACAGCGCAGTGAACTGGGGCCAGACCACACTAGACAGTGCCCGTGCTCAGGTACTCCTCAGAGGTAAGAACTGTTTGTTCTCTTGAGAGCTGCCACAGCAGCCAGCAGCCCAGGAGTCTCAAACAGATGCCCTCCTGAGGCCCCAGCTGGAATCCTGTGTCCAGAGCTGGGGCCCAACACAAGAGAGATGTGGGGCTGTTGGAGAGGGGTCAGAGGAGCCACGGAGATGCTCAGAGGGCTGGAGCAGCTCCCCTAGGGAGAGAGGCTGAGGGAGCTGGGCTGGGTCAGCCTGGAGAAGAGAAGGCTGTGGGGGGACCTCACTGCAGCCTGCCAGTCCCTGAAGGGAGCAGAGGAACAGGAGGGGAATGAGCTTGTTAAAGGGCAGAGACTGGCAGGACAAGGGGGATGGGGTGAAGCTGGAGGAGGGAAGGGTTAGAGGAGAGACTGGGGGGAAGTTCTTTGCAGAGAGAGTGGTGAGGGGCTGGAACAGGCTGCCCAGAGAGGGGGTGGGTGCCCCATCCCTGGGGGTGTTCAAGGCCAGGTTGGATGGGGCCCTGGGCAACCTTGTGTAGCTCCAGGCCTGGAGGTTGGTGGCCCTGCCTGTGGCAGGGGGGTTGGAGCTCTGTGACCCTTGGGGTCCCTTCCAACCCAGACCAGGCTGGGGTTCTATGATTCTATGAATAAGTAGGGACTTCTGAAATCCTTGCTGGCAATGAGGTCACCACAGACCATTTCAAGTAGATGTCTGCACAACTCTTTCCACAGAGGACTCAGCAATAACAATATAGATGGTGGATGTGGCTTCATGAACACTTCCCATGACAAAACTGAACACATTTCAGGTCTCTTCACATCTCCCTGATATGAGACTGGGTTTGGGACATCCAAGGAGTCTATGACTTGACACACACAGCTCCTAGATATGCTTTAAGTAAGGACCAAGAAACTTTCATCAAGAGTCACAACAGAGCTTCCTTTTAAAGTAGTCTTGATGGACAGGAGATTCATATTTCTGAATCAGAATTATTTGAACCATACAGGCAGTTTCTTCAGGGGTCAGCCCCACCACTCTGAGCAGAAACACACACCACACTGGGAGCAGGGTAGTCATTTTCACAGCTTGGTCAATGAAGATAAGCAAGTTAGGGACAAGTTATTCTACAAAAGTTTCACCTGGAGGTGAAATAACATGATCTCACATTCTTAGCATCAGCCAGCACAGCATCAGCATTGGCAATCAGTTATCCTGGCTTGGAAACAAGTGTGCAATCACAGCCCTCCACTGCAGCATTCATGGGCACACACCTGGAAAGGTAAGCTTGTTTTTAAAGAGAAATCCAAGAAACAGCTTTCAGCCCAGGTTTTGATTGCAGCTCCACAAATGCAATTAATGAATGCCTTGATTTCATTAACCATGATGAGTGCTTCCTGACCTGCTTGTCCATATGGTCATTCAGGGATGGCACAGTGCTTGCACAGCAAGTACCAGGTGCCTCCATCCCCACTGGGCAGCACATGACTCAGGATGGCTTCAGCACCAAGTGATGCAGACCCGTGTGTAGCCCTCTATCACAGAATCACAGGGGTTGGAAGGGGCCTCCAGAGCCCCTGGGGTCCCACCCATGTGTCCAGCACTGGACACAACACTCCAGGTGGGGCCTGCCCAGGGCAGAGCAGAGGGGGAGGATCCCCTCCTGTGACCTGCTGCCCACACTCCTCCTGATGCCCCCAGGATCCCATTGTCGCGCTCAGCCCCAGGGCACACTGCTGGCTCATGGCCACCCTGTCACCCACCAGGACCCCCAGGCCCTTCTCCACAGAGCTCCTCTCCAGCAGGTCCCCCCCAGCCTGTCCTGATTCCAGCAGTTATTCCTTCCCAGGGGCCAGACTCTCCACTTGCTCTTGTTGACCCTCATCTGGTGTCTCCCTGCCCAGCTCTCCAGCCTGCCCAGGTCTCTCTGGATGGCAGCACAGTGTCCTGCCTGTCAGCCACCCCTCCCAGCTCTGGATCATCAGCACTTGCTGAGGGTGGGTGCTGTTCCCTCAAAAATAAATATTTTAGAAATAGAATTCTTCCTGAAAAGTAGCACTCTTGATTTTAAATAAAGATGTGTTCATTTTAAAGTGCCTGTGTCTCTGTGAGCAATAGTAAGACAAAGCACAGCCTCTTGCCTGAGTCACTCATTAAAATGTGGTGAGAGACAGTGTTTATCTTTTAAAGCTCCCAGTTCAAGCTGCTGTTCCAGTGGGAAACGAACATGATTTTAAACCAAGTTAAAGCAGAAGTTTTCATGAAAAGCCCAAAGCGAAGGAACCCACCATGGAAGTGCAGCTGAAGTGGGCTCTGAAGTGCTTGGAGAAACTGGGGTGACCCCAGAGACCCTCTGGCCACTGTGGGATTGTGTCCAGAGGATGGGCAGTAGCTGCAACACCTCCCCCCTGAGCAGGAGCTGACGCTGCCCTGTCCCCTTGTCTGCTGCAGAGGATGTTTTTGATTTACACACCCTTAGAGCACTTCCAGGAGTGGACTGTGGGCTCTGCCATGCGTTACCATCCTTAGGAGTCACCCAGCTGATCCCAAGCTGGTCTGGGGTCTGCCAGAGTGCTGGAGCCCTGTCCAGTTACTGCTGTGCAGCCTTGGGGGCTTTCCCTGCTGCTCCTCTGGCTTCCCACCCATGCCACACAGAGGTGACCCTCCCTCTGGATGTTCCCCCCAGGCAGGAGTTGGGTCCCCCTCCTTTCCCTACCTTACCCTACCCCGCTCCTCTCCATGCTGGGAGAGGGGACAGGCAGAGAGTCAGGAACAGGCAGGGAGTCACAGAGGAGCAGGCAGTGGGGACATGACATTGAGGAGATGCTTTCTTTTGGGCCAGAAGAGCTGCAAGCTCCAAGACAAGGGCAGGTTTGGAGGATGGTTATGGAGAAAGCTCCCTCTGGGGCAGAAATGTGTTGTTTCTCCATTGCTTGGTCTGGCATCCCTGTCACCTTCCCTGGTGGGAAAGGCAGCTGCCTGCAGGACAGCACAGCTTCTGGAAGAAATCCCTTGGGTGATGCTGTCAGTGCCTGCAGTTGCTCATCCAGGGGCACAGCCACAGCTTAGCCACAATCCCCCAAAGGTGCCAGGAGAGGGTGGGATGTGAGTGGGTCCTGTCAGCAGCAGGTGCTGCACATGGGGCTGGGAACGCTTTCCTGTGCTGCTGCACATCGCCTGGGCTTTGGACTGACCACAGCTTACTGTTCCTGCTGTCAACAGCTGGCCACAACTAACCCCTGGAATGAAAAGGAGCAGAATTTGTCCCTTAAGTCACAAATTGCCAAGTCTGCAGGTTCCATGTGCCTCAGGTGCTGTGCATCAGCACAGGCTGGGAGCGGAGGGGCAGCACAGGGGGGGTGGGTCTGGCTGACACTGTGCCAAAGCAGCCTTGTCAAATATTTGCCAAGACAATCCTTCCACTGGCTTAAGGGTTTTACTCCTGATTTTTGCCATTAGGAGGGAGGAATTAGAAAGTTATCACTGCAGCAGGCAAAGGGCATTATTTTGGCTGTGCCACAGTTTTGCAGAAGCTCTTTGACCTCAGCACAATCCTCTGTACACACATCATGGCACTAGACTGACAGCACTGACTGGGGGAGTGAGCTCTTCCCAGCTGCTGCCCGTAGTGAAGCAGGGCAAACCAGAGCCCTTCTCTGTCAGAGGAATGCTGTGTCGTGTAAGTGCTGAGGGATGGCACAGCAATTGGGAATTAGAAGAGAGAAAGGAAGAAAAAGTATGAAGGAGGGAGTCAGGGAGTTATCAGCACTGCCAGCCCAGCTGGGGAAAGGGCATGGAAGGGTCCCATGGCTCCTTTTCCTGCTGCATCAGGGTGGAATGTGAGGCATGTGGGATGTTAGCACTACAGATACTGGAATGAAAACAGGAAACAAGAGAGGCTGCAGACACCCAGCACACTGGAGATAGCCCCTAGGAGATAGGGAGAGAAGGAAAATAGAAGTTTTTGCTGCAAAACATTCTCTTTGGAAGGGTTTTCAGGCTGTGGTGCATGTCAGTGCAGTGTTCCCCATCTCTGCCAGCTCCCGGGGTGCTGTCTCCCCCTGTCAGCCTCTGGTGTGAAGGGAGAGGCAGGGCTGTGTTCCTCTGGGCTGGTCAGGTCAGGAACAGGGCCACAGCTCTGGCTCCTTTACTTCACAGGCAGGTGAGGAAGGAGCAGAAGCCCCCTCTGAATCATCCAAATCAGGAGCTAGGAGATATTCTCAGCTTGTGAAGCAGGAAGATGATCCTGGAGCTCACAGTGTCTGTCAGCTCCAGCCTTCCCAGGGGGCAGAGCCAGTGCAAGGCTGGGCTCTCCCATTCCCTCTGTGCATGGTGCTTCAACCACCCCTGGTACCACCTGTGGTTTTGAGCAGTCAGATGTGCTCATCCTGAACAGCAGCACACAAGGAAGGATGTACAGGACTTACAGCAGCAGCTCAGCTCCCACTGGGCACTGGGCAAAAGGACTTCTCAAACCTCCCAGGTGGGAGGTGCCTGCAGCCAGAACAAGACCCTTATCACCAACCAGGGGGGTGACAGACCCAGTGCAGCACTGAGTGTGTCCCATCCTGCCCATGCACAGTGGTGCAGAGACATGGTTTGGGTCTGTACCATGCAGCCCTCCACCCATCCATGGCCTGATGCTGGGGTCATGGTTTAGCAAAGCAGAGGGGCACGTGAAGACTCCTGAAGTTTCAGGTTGGGCTCTGACATGTGGCTTTCACAATGCAACAGTGGGGATACACCACAAGGCTGTAGCTCATCGCTTGTCCCTTCCCTGCTAGAGGTGTGCTGGGGTGACCCCCGCAGGGCTCGCAGGGCAGCGGGGCAGGGTGGCAATGGCATGAATCACTGGGAACCACTGCTGCCCCTGGGTTCCACCCCAGGGCTCTGCATGTGGGAGTTTTGGGGATGAGATACCTGCAGCACCCAGAGCCACACATACAGCCTGGCTCGAGAATTACCTCCCCACGGCAGGGTGGAGGAGGGAGCTG
This sequence comes from Zapornia atra, assembly GCA_013400835.1. Taxonomy (NCBI): domain Eukaryota; kingdom Metazoa; phylum Chordata; class Aves; order Gruiformes; family Rallidae; genus Zapornia; species Zapornia atra. The sequence continues at coordinate 11,773 of VZTU01027699.1, read as the reverse complement.
ATTAACTATCTGAAATGATGATTAACTATCTTCCAGGGAGAACTTACCACCTGGTTACTGTCAAGGTAGGAAGATGCTAGAGCTCTGGGTGAGCTGAGCGAGCTGCTTGTGAGTGAAATTGCAGATGATACAAAGCTGGGAGACAGGCAGGACACTGAGCTGCCATCCAGAGAGACCTGGCCAGGCTGGAGAGCTGGGCAGAGAGACACCAGATGAGGGTCAACAAAAGCAAGTGGAGAGTCTGGCACCTGGGGAGGAATAACTGCTGGAATCAGGACAGGCTGGGGGGGACCTGCTGGAGAGGAGCTCTGTGGAGAAGGACCTGGGGGTGCTGGTGGGGGACAGGGGGGCCATGAGCCAGCAGTGTGCCCTGGGGCTGAGAGAGACAATGGGATCCTGGGGGCATCAGGAGGAGTGTGGGCAGCAGGTCACAGGAGGGGATCCTCCCCCTCTGCTCTGCCCTGGGCAGGCCCCACCTGGAGTGTTGTGTCCAGCTCTGGGCTCCCTGGGATCAAACAGACAGGGATCTCCTGGAGAGAGTCCAGAGGAGCTACGGGGATGCTGAAGGGCCTGGAGCATCTCCCCTGTGAGGAAAGGCTGGGTGAGCTGGGGCTGTTCAGCCTGGAGAGAAGAAGACTCAGGGGGGACCTTATTAATGTCTATCAATATCTGAAGGATGGGATGCAGGGGAATGGCCAGCCCCTTCTCAGTGTCTGTGGGGACAGGACAAGGGGCAATGGCTGCACGTCAGAGCATAGGAAGTTCCCCAGCAACCTGGGGAAGAACTTTTCCCCAGTGAGGGTGAGGGAGCCCTGGGACAGGCTGCCCAGGGGGGGTGGAGTCTCCTTCTCTGGAGAGATTCCAGCCCCGTCTGGACACCGCCCTGTGTGCCCTGTCCTGGGGACCCTGCTTTGGCAGGGGGTTGGACCCCAGGGGCTCTGGAGGGCCCTTCCCACCCCTGGGACTCTATGATTCTATGATTTTCCTAATTGTTTTTTTACCCCCTTTACCTTCTTCCCCACCCCTGTTTTTTACCTTCAAGGCACCCTAGACACACATTTTTCTTGTGAGAAAAACACAACAATCTTTGAAAAATACAATATTATGTGAAAGACAAGGAAGGATTATAAAATTGCCTATTTTTTTTCCTAGGCTGAAAGTGTGCAAAGTTCCAGCATTCCTGCACAGCTCTAGGAAAGAGGTTTGTTCTGAAAAGACTGTTCTGATGAAATCATATTTTCCATGACAAAAATAAAGAGTCTTTGTCAAAGACACCTTGACAGCTCGCTCTTGGCTCTGCTGACTGGAGATGGAGCTCTTTCAGAAGCTCTTTCAGGGATTTATTGAATGCTTTCAGGGGCTGAGCAGAGCAGCTGCTCCTGTGCATGTCTGAGCTGTTAGCCTGGTTGGCAACCAGGTCTTCCTGTAATATCATGTAGGAAAAAGCAGTGCCTATAGGCATCCCAGACAGCCAGGACATGAAGCAGTGACATCCACAGAGAAGTCTTTCCTTTCTCTGGGTGAAGTTTCTCCGATGCAAGAGCCCACTTCAGCTGCACTCTCATGGTGGTTTCCTTCACTTTGGGCTTTTCATGAAAACTTCTGCTTTAACTTGGTTTAAAATCATCCTCCCCTATGGAGAGAGGCTGAGGGAGCTGGGCTGGGTCAGCCTGGAGAAGAGAAGGCTGTGGGGGGACCTCACTGCAGCCTGCCAGTCCCTGAAGGGAGCAGAGGAACAGGAGGGGAATCAGCTTGTTAAAGGGCAGAGACTGGCAGGACAAGGGGGATGGGGTGAAGCTGGAGGAGGGAAGGGTTAGAGGAGATCTGAGGGGGAAGCTCTTTGCAGAGAGAGTGGGGAGNGTGTAGCTCCAGGCCTGGAGGTTGGTGTCCCTGCCTGTGGCAGGGGGTTGGAGCTCTGTGACCCTTGGGGTCCCTTCCAACCCAGACCAGTCTGGGATTCTGTGATTCTATGATTCTTTTCCTTCCCTGAAGGGCAGGAGGCCATATGGTCAGAGCCTGCTGAACTGGGACAAAGCATGGATCCATGAGGTCCATCCATCCTTCTCACAGCCTGGAAACACAGTTGGAGCTGGAGGAGCAAAGGCCAGTTGGAGGTTACCAGCTCCTCTTGCTGTCTGTCCCTCAGCATTGGTGAAGCCTGATCCACCTGCCTGCCAGAGGCAATTTGTCCATCCTGTAGTGGTCCCTGAGCCCAGCCTGGCACTGCCTCTCTGCAGAAACGAGCAACAAGTGCTGAAGGGTTTAAAATAGCTCCTCTGATCCCTTCTTTGTGTGCATCTTCCCAAGTGACCTTTCCCAACACGCTTTTTGACATCACTCACAAAAAAAGACCCCTTGCATCTTCAGTGATGGTCAGGCAGATCCCAGCCTCAGGAGTTTTCTTCTTCATTTCCACCTTCCAGAGTTTCCTGGAAGCCATTAACAATCCCATCTCCTTCTGAATTTTACTTGATCTTTAAGGACAATCCTTTAGGAAGGTTCAGAAAAGGAAGTGGCAATTTCTGTGCACACAGGGAGTGCCCTGTTGCCATAATAGTCAGTAATGAGAAATACAGAAGGGCTGCTCAGGGTTTAAGTCAATCTCCTTTAAGCTGATCTTCAGAGATTGGATTGAGGCTTAGCATAGAAGTAAATGTCCTGCACCTGCTACCACAGGCCTTTTGCACCTTCTGATCGTTGTCCCTGGAGGAGCTGGGGCCATGTGCATGGGGCCTGTGCTTTGTGAGCAGATCCAGTGCCCAACAGCCCCAAGGGAAAGGCTGAGGGGCCACACAGCTCCCTGGCCTAGACACAACGATGCTTTTTGACCAGGACCATGGCTTTCCCCCCACACCATGGCCAGAGGGCTGAACTGGTTTAGCTGGACAACCCAGCTGTGCTGCAGATGTTGCCAGCAGGATCTAATGCTGTGGGATGCTCCTTGCCCCTCTGGCAGACTCACCCTGCTGTTTCTTAGCTCTGGGGGTCCATAAGCATGAGCAGAGGGATGAGTCCCCAGGTGGGTACAGGACATGTTCAGCTGCTGAGCATCACAGAACCCCAGACTGGTTTGGGTTGGATGGATCTCACAGCCTTCCCAGTGTCCCCCCACCATGGGCAGGGACAACCCCACAAGCCCAGGGTGCCCCAAGCCCCATCCAACCCGGCCTTGAGCCCTGCCAGGGATCCAGGGGCAGCCCCAGCTTCCCTGGGCACCCTGTGCCAGGGCCTGTCCCCTCCCCAGGAAGGATTTCTGCCTCCCAGCCCCTCTCCAGCTGCTCCCCTGGGCCTGGCCCTCCCTGCCCTTGGCACCAGCCTCTCTCCAGCTCTCCTGGAGCCCCTCAGGGGTCCGGAGGAGGCTCGAAGGTCTCTCCAGAGCCTTCTCCAGGCTGAACTATCCCCCAGCTCACAGGTTCACAGAGCAGTAGGGGTTGGAAGGCACCTCTGAAGACAGAACTCCCTGAGTTCCAGTTTGTGCCCATTGCCCCTTGTCTTATTCCTGGGAAGTACTGAGAAGAGTCCAGATCCTTCCTCTAGACATCCACCCTTTAGATATTGATAAGCATTAATCAGACCCTCTCTCAGTCTCCTCCTCTCCAGCCCAACTCTCTCAGCCTGTCTCCAAACCAGACATGCTCCAGTGCCCAGATCATCTTCATGGCCTCCTCTGGACTTGCTCCAGCAGCTCTGTGTCTGTTTTGTATGAGGGGACCCCTGAGCTGGATGCAGCACTGGAGGGGGATGTCTCACCAAAGCAGAGCAGAGGGGGACAATCCCCTCCCTTGGCCTGCTGTCAGGCTGCCCTGGGTGCAGCCCAGGACAGGGCTGGCTCCATGGGCTCCCAGTGCACACTGCCAGCTCATCCTCAGTACTCCCAAGTCCTTCTCAGCAGGGATGCTCTGAATCTCCTCATCCTCCAGCCTGTATTGATACAGGGGGTTTCTCAGACCTGTGTGCAGGACCCTGCACTTGGCCTTCTTGAACCTCATGATGTTCACCCAGACCCATCTCCCCAGCCTGTCCAGGTCCCTCTGGATGGCATCCTGTCCCTCAGGTGTGTCAACTGTACCACACAGCTTGGTGTCACTGGCACACCTGCTGAGGGTGCACTGAATCCCACTGTCCATGTTGCCAGCAAAGATGTTACACAGCACTGGTCCCAGGATGGACCCCTGAGGAATGCCATTCATCACTGAGTGGTTCCTCCATCAAACCCATGGCTCACTATTACCTCTCCACTCCCCTTTATTCCAGGTGCAAAACTGTGGTGTGCAACACCTTCAGAGAGGTTTCTCCACCATGGCTCACCATGCAGCCTGACTTTCCTCATGCTTTAAACAGGGGGAACACTGTGTAGTGTGAGCCACTGTTCTTCTTAGATCCACAAAGCTTCCTCCATCCCAGTCTTGGTCCCACATGAGCCTGTCCCCCCATTACTGCCTCTCCAAAGGGCCAGAATCAGTGTCCTGGGGATAAAGGGTAGTGCAGAAGTTTGTAAGCAAACAGCCTGGAGCTCCTGAACCATCTGTCTCTCCCTGAATGCTATGCAAGACAGAAGCACAGCCATCCTATTAGCCCCTCTGCTGCTGGCAGGACTCCCAGATCCCTCCATTTGTGACCAGCCAATATGCCTTTCTTTTTTTTTTCCCTCTCAACCTTCACTTAATGCACTTGGGAGTCCAGTGTGAGCACAGCTTCCAGATCAAAGCATCAGATGTAGGCATCAATGGGATCTCTAAGCATATGAAGGACAGAAGGTGCCCTCACAGCAGACCTGACCTTCACAAGCAGGAGCTGACAGGACCAGTAGTGGGTATGGTGTGGGGCAAGACCAGAGAAGGGGGCTGGTGAACCATGTGGGAGGAAGGGGAGGCACATGGGACCTCTTCTCCCCAGCTGGATCCATCAGGCTTTGAAAGGACTTGCTGAGGAGCAGGTCACTGGAGTAGCCTGTGGGTGAGAGAGGGCACAGACCAAGAGGAGGGAGGAGGTGAGGGGGATGAGGCAGGGAAATGCCAGTGGAGTCTGTGGTATGCCAGCTTTGGGGCATGACTGTGGGGGTGTGGGAGGGCAGGAAGGCTACTGCTGACTTCCCAAGGATGTGGCTCCTCATGATCATCACAGATGTCTCCAACCCTAATAAGTCCAACAGAAAGGAAGAGCTCCCAGCTCTGGGGCACCCTTCTTGTGTGATCTTGAGAAGGAAGCACTGCTTGTCCCTGCCTCAGTTTCCCTACCTACAAAACAGGACCTCCAGTGAGATCTTAGCACTGCGAGCTCCAGGGATGAGAGCAGCATCACCGTGATCCCCCCATCCCACAGCTCCTTGGTGCTGTGCACCAACCATCCTCACCTGGGAATTCTCAACAGCCCATGCCCAGGGCCAGCTGCCAGCCTGGCCCATCTCAGTGGCCAGTGAGTGGCCAGTGAGGGGNATTGTGATTATGTGCATGTGTATCTATTTAAGAGCTAACAGGAACATACCAGAAAATGCTCCTGGACTCTCTTAGCCAGATTTTGGTCCAAATTGTGCAGCTAGAAATCTAATCTGGGAAAGAGTTTTTAAATTATTTTTTTCTTATGCAGATCTGTAGCTGAAATGTGGTGTGCCAGGCTGGCTCCAGCCACATGGGCACATCTACCCTGGAAATAAAAAAATACCCTGGGATAAAAAAGCCAGGGATCTCCTGGAGAGAGTCCAGAGGAGCTATGGGGATGCTGAAGGGCCTGGAGCATCTCCCCTGTGAGGAAAGGCTGGGTGAGCTGGGGCTGTTCAGCCTGGAGAGAAGAAGACTCAGGGGGGACCTTATTAATGTCTATCAATATCTGCAGGATGGGATGCAGGGGGAATGGCCAGCCCCTTCTCAGTGTCTGTGGGGACAGGACAAGGGGCAATGGCTGCAAGTCAGAGCAGAGGAAGTTCCCCAGCAACCTGGGGAAGAACTTTTCCCCAGTGAGGGTGAGGGAGCCCTGGGACAGGCTGCCCAGGGGGTGTGGAGTCTCCTTCTCTGGAGAGATTCCAGCCCCGTCTGGACACCAACCTGTGTGCCCTGTCCTAGGGACCCTGCTTTGGCAGGGGGTTGGACCCCAGGGGCTCTGAGGGCCCTTCCCACCCCTGTGACTCTGTGATTCTGTGATCTCAGGGAGCTGCAGCAAAGGAGACACTCAAGCTGCACAACAGACACCCGGCTTTTCTGGAAGAAGGTGCAGTCTGGATTTGTCACTCAGCTGTGGAAAGGTGCCAGTTCCCTGGTGCCCGTTGGTTCAGAACAGTGTGTCACCCTGTCTGTCACCTTCACCAGAGCCCTGCAGCAGAGGAGTGGGGCAGGGGCAGCTCTTTTTCTTTCTTTAAGCCCTTTCAAACTGATTCCACCTCTCAGCTTCTCTCCCAGCATTACCCAATGTCAGTGCAGGGAGAGAAAAGCAGAACCTGGATTCCCAGTTCTGGGACAGAACCTTTTCTGGGATTCCAGTGGAGACAGTTGTCCTTGAGAAGTGACAGGTCTCTCAAAATGATGTTGCTGCCCTCACACCTGCTCTGAGGAGGAGGCTGGACACCAGCACAGACTGGTGCTGCAGACTGGCTGGAGTGGGATGTCTCTGGGCACAGCCTGACCCTGGGAAGCAGAGGAACCCAGCAGGCAACAGAGCAGGGAAATGCCTCTGCAGGTGAGTGACTCTGAATCACAGCCACACTCACATGTTCTCCTGCATCATTATCCTTTTTAAAAATTAAAGCCAGTAATAGGTGACTGTAGTTGAAAGTGAGATAATGGGAGATTTCAGGGAGATGAAATGATAAAGGTATCCAGGGAGAGAAGGGAGACAAGTGAAAGGGATTCATTCTGAACTTACCCTCACTTACAAATATTCCCCCAGGTTAGGACTTTCTGGTGTTAATAATTAACCAGAATCTTATGAAGGCTGAGATAACTCCAGCATGCAGGAAGAGCATCCCTTCAGCACCCAGCCTGTGCACAAACCTTGTCTCAGTTACTGTGGCAACAGGACAGCTGCTTCCCACAACATCCCTCGTTAATCAGTTACACCCAGGGGATACAAATAAAGTCTTGGAGGAATGGGGCCACAGGAGCTATTCCTGCTTGCTTCCTGCCAGTGAGTGGGACCATCTCCAACCACAGCAAAAGCCCACACGATGCCAGGCAGGGCTGTGTGCTCCCCAGCAGCCAGTCCATCCACAGCCCAGCTGGGCTTGGGTTATGTCCTTGTTTCAGTGGCAAGAGTGGCAGGAGGGAGCAGGGTCCTCAGGGGAAGGATACCTGGAGGAGGGATGCACTTCCAGAAAGGTGACTTTTCTGATGCTCTTTCTGTTTCTTGCCCAGTGGAGGCAAGCTTCTGGAGGGGAGCAGGGAGGCACCTCACACACAGCACCCAGGGGAGGCTGAGTGGGCAGGAGGAGGGCTTGCTGTCGCCCCCCATCTCTGCCTCATCTTGTCCTTCAGCAGTTGGGGTGAGGTGCAGCACCCTCAGCTGAGCTGCAGCCCATCCACCAATGCCTCCTCTGCCCTAGGGGGAGGAAGGAAGCATCACTTTTTGCCCTCAAAGACTAGCAGCAGCACTAGCAAGGTGAGCCATATCCCAGCAGAGCTCAGCAAGCCTCTTCCAGCTGCAGCTCAGCCCAGGGGCAGGCCTGGCCCTGCCATGGGCTTGGTGACCACCTTCCCCATCCCTTCCTGGACCCTCATCTCAGTGCTCACTACTTTACACAGCTCCTTCTCAGACTGAAGCAGGTTATTTAGAGAGTGCAAAGAGTATGAAAACAACTCTCCTGACTCTGAAATAACTCCTTTTATGGAGTACCCAGCATAAGAGAAACTGCATCCTCAGCGTGGAATTGGTACCTCATATTTCACTTTCTGTGTCAGAGTGTGGAGATGCTTCATTCTCATGGATCTGGGTGAATTTTATCTCCAGTTTACTGATGGACAGGCCATGTAACCCTCCCTGATACAGGTCCTACACTTGAAGGCCAAGAAGATCTCTGCTGTCTCCTGCTGAGTGCTCATGCACATTGTAATTGAGTCATCCCTTGCTTGAAAAACTAAGCAAATCCTTCCTTTTCCAACATTTTCTCCAGCTCTCAAATAGCTTACATGTCTCTTCAGCATTCTCCCCAGGTAGCCAACATCCATCTGGAAACATGGCCTGCAGGTATACATGTGCATCCCAGACAAGCTCACTGCTGTACAGGTGTGACATGTCCTTCTCCCAGCTGCTTGGGACCACTCTCCTTGTCACATCATTCTCCTCATGACTTGTTTGCCAGTGGCTCTCCCAAACCTTGTCTGGTCCCTGCTTTCCAGGAGAGAGAGCCTCAGTGGAGATCACAGCAGAGTGGCAAGGGGAAAGAAGGAGCAATGTGGGGCACAGGTCTTGCACAGAGTCTCTCCTGGAGACACCTTGTCCCTCCAGCCAGAGCGGCATCTTCATCTCATCGCAGAGGAACCAGCTCAAGACACCACCAGCCTTGGGCTCATGGTGCTCCGTGGATACCATGGCCCTGAACATGGCAGGAAGGAGTAAGTTCTGGTGAGATGGACCCCATTGTCCCAGGTGTATGAGCCACCCCTCTCTCCTCCTCCCAGGATTCCCTTATCCTGGGATTTCCAGGCCAGTTAATTTCAGTTAATTAGTAGTCACTGACACTGAAAGTTTCCATCTCACTGCAGCCCAAAGAGCCATAAAGATGAGAAGCAAGCCAGCTCCTGGGAAAAGGACTGGGCATATGTTAGAAACAGCCTGTTTCTGTAGGAGTAGCCTCAGACACCAGCCATTTGTCAGTGCACTTTGCTTCTACTGGTTCTGAAATCCCAGTGTGGAACTGATTACAACTTGCTCTCCCACAACTCAAACTGTTGTGGAGAGTAGCTTCAGCCAGAGGACCCTGCACTGAAGGTGCACCTCCAGCAGAGTGCTTTGCCCACCAGACATACCCCTGACTCACTTGGTTCACCTCCCACAAGCTGTTCTTCACCTGCAAGCTGACTCCACTGAAGCACTGAGCTCCCATTGGCACCAGGGGCCAGGCCAGGGGCTCCCTGGCATCAGCACATGCCCTGTACTGGTGGGCATCCCATCTTTCTGGTTACCTGGCAGGTATCGAGCAAGACTGAGGAAGGACTTGTGTTGGTGGGACTCTGCCTTGAAGTGCTTCTCTATGGGATGCACATGGCTGCAGGAGGAACATGGACCTTGGTTCCCACTCTGGGTGGTTCAGCAGGTCCTCAGAGGCCACAGTCCCCCCTGCTGCAGAGATGTTTAAAACAATCACATCAACCAGCAGGAAGGAGCCATCTGGGGCCTGGAATACCTTCCACTCCTTATCCTGGAGGGGCTTCAGGCTGTTCTGGTTCTATGAAGCACACACACCCTGTGGACTTTCTCACCACTGTTTCTTTCCTCCACTTCATGGTTCTCATCATAGCTGTACTGCCTGAAGGGTCCTCTGGAGCTCTGCATCCACCTCCCACTCAGACCAGAGCAGTTGCCAGCACCAGCTCATCACCCCATCTGTGTCCACTGAAGATGCAGACCCAGCTCAGCCCCAGGAGTCTGGGGGGGAGGGTCTGGCAGGATAAGAAAATGCCTTTGGCAATTGCAGTGTAATGGCCCCATGGGATGTCCCTGCCATGAGAGCAGTGGGTTGATTGCCACTGACCAGAAGGTGAGGTGTCACATGCACTGGGAGGTGACAGACCATCCTTCAGCCTGCTGCTGAGACCTGCAGAGGAGCCTCTCGTTACATCAGTGTCTGTGGCTGAAGAAAGGGATGATGATGTGGAAGGAAGGGACAGCAGGTACCTCCCAAAGGGTTAATCTTTAACCACACTGCAGCACAGATCACACTGCAGGAGCAGGACATGGGGTGGGATCATGGACTGTGGGGTTGTGGGTGTCCCCACCCCACAGAAGGATCCCCTCAGGTCTCACCACCATCTCCTGTGTGCACAGCAAGGACAGTCCCCAGGACCAGTTCAGCACCACAGCACATCTCTGGTGTCCCCATCAGCTTCTAGCAGAAGAGACAGACCCCCTCTTCCCCATGAACTTCTGTGCCCTGGACAGGTGGATAAAGGGAACCCAACCAAAGCCTCCTAGCAAACAGGCCATGCCTCTGCATTTCTCAGCCCTGGGAAGGGGGAACCCGTCTCTGCAGCCAGGTGCAGAAGGTGTCAGTACTGAGTCACTTGTTGGCTCACAAATTCCGTGCCATGGAGTGAGATGAGGAAGGGTTCCTGCAGATGGCTCAGCAAGAGAGGTACTTGCACCTTGCAGGCTATCTCCAGAGGGTTTTCCATTCCTAGATGAAAGAGCCTCCTTGGAGAGGGGAGATTGTCAGGAACTGGATATTTAACTTGGAGCCAGAAACTTCAGTTCTCTTCATGGAGACACAAGGCTGCTGAGAAGTGGTGCAGGGGTACCAGGGAAAAGACAGCAGCACACTGCCATTTCAGGAGAGCCTCAACTTCCCAGGAGCATCCTAGGAGCATCATTCAGCCATGTGCACCCCTATCCCAGCTGGGAGTTGAGGAGTCACTGGGACTCATAGAATCATAGAACCCCAGACTGGTCTGGGTTGGAAGGGACCCCAANCCAACCTGGCCTTGAACACCCCCAGGGATGGGGCACCCACCCCCTCTCTGGGCAGCCTGTTCCAGCCCCTCCCCACTCTCTCTGTAAAAGACTTCCCCCTAAGATCCAATCTAACCCTTCCCTCCTCCAGCTTCACTCCATCCCCCTTGTCCTGCCAGTCTCTGCCCTTTAACAAGCTGATTCCCCTCCTGTTCCTCTGCTCCCTTCAGGGACTGGCAGGCTGCAGTGAGGTCCCCCCACAGCCTTCTCTTCTCCAGGCTGACCCAGCCCAGCTCCCTCAGCCTCTCTCCCTAGGGGAGCTGCTCCAGCCCTCTGAGCATCTCCGTGGCTCCTCTGACCCCTCTCCAACAGCCCCACATCTCTCTTGTGTTGGGCCCCAGCTCTGGACACAGGACTCCAGCTGGGGCCTCAGGAGGGCAGAGTCATGAGTCCCAGTGAGTCTCTTGGTTTCTGTTCCAGTCCTTTGGGTGACAGCTCCGTGACAGAACAAGTCAATGGGAAGATGTGTTCAGGGCTACTGCACCACATCCCAGCAAGGCTGTGTGCTGGCTGCTCCTGAAATTTGGAAGTGATTCAACAGCCAGCACAAAGGAAACCCTTCTCTACCACGGCTGCAGGCACAGGGAGGGTTGGTCCCAGCTCTGGAAGCATCACCCTGGGCTGAGGAAGGAGAGGACAGGTACGTGGAGCAGCTCCAGCCAAGGAGCAGAGCACGGGCTCTGCACAGTGTCACCCAGCCCCTGGTAATGAGCACAGCAAATTAGACTTCTTTAAATAACCAGAACCTCTTCAGGAAAGAGAGTATGATCCTCAGATGGCCTGATCTCCACTTAATCCCTGCAAACACACACCTCTGATTAGGAGGATTGGTTTCTTCTGGCTTGGGGGGGGAGAGGGGAGGGTGGTGCAGATTGAGGTCTTTGCCTGGCAGGAGCAAAGCAGTGACATCTGGTGCCGTGTCTCCTAAGCCCCCAGAGCCCCTGACTTCTGTCCCCAATTTAATTCTCAGCCTTCTTGCTTTTCTTCCTCATCCCACCAAACCCCCATCAGCAGCACCCACCCTGCAGCATCCGCACCCGCCCAGCACAGGTCCCGCCGGGGGAGCCAGGGGGGTGCTGAGCCCCTGGGTCTGGAAGGGGCAGGCAGAGTGGGCAGCGGT
>VZTU01027695.1:58520-70497 GCA_013400835.1 Zapornia atra | reverse complement strand
AATTTTATTTTTATTTTTTAAATATTGTAAAAAAGTCATTTTTTGTTTTTAGCTGCCACCCATGACTTTGCCACATAGCTGAACTGTGTTTACTGGAAAAATTCAGAGGCCTAAAGTTTAAAAAAATAAATTCACTTCTGATGTTTTAATTAAAACCTTTGCCACATGAACTTCTCTGATGCCTTAAAAGTGAACTTCTTGGAAGAACTTTTGTGCTGTTTTACCACAGGCTTACACCACAATTGTTAATCACCACTTCATTTGGATGATTTCTGGTGTAAAAAAAAAATAAATCAAACAACAAACAAAATAACCCACAAAAAAAACCCCAAACCCACCCCAAAACAAAATAAGCACAAACCTGGTGTACAATGATATCACTCCTTTACGTGTCTCTGTTCTGCTGCACTCTGCCTTCTCCCCAGTCCTGCACTGTTTAAATAAGATAACGGTTTCACACAAAATCAGGATCACTCATCCTTTTTAAACATTTGGGGTTTGTTCATTTCAGTTTCTTGCTTTTCTTACAAAACTTTTTTGTAATTGACCCCTAGGTGACTGTACTTTTTAAACTGGAATGACCTCCGTTGTCTACCGTGGCTGTTGGTGCCAAATCCATAGAGAGAAACGTGGAGTTTTTTCGTGGGTTTTTTAAAATTGTTTTTATTTTTTCATGTTTTTAAAATTATTTTTTCTCGATTTTTCTTTTTTTTTAAAATGGTTTTTATTATTTCTTTTTTACTTTGCACTAATTTGCAAACACAGCACTGCGAATCCCGTTGCAAACTGCAGCAGAATGAAAGGTTTAACCAAAAAAAAAGGAAGGGATTTTTGAATTTTAATTTTTTTTTAAAATTAGAATTTTTTTTTCTTTCTGGGTGAAAAAAAAATTAAAAAAGCACATTTTCTTTTTAGTCAAGCTTTTATTAAAGGGTTTAAAAGAACGATACAGCGTATCGCAGCCGAGCCATGCCGCGATCACCACTAAGGCTTAGCTAAGTGGAAAAGCCTGAGAAGTCACTTTGGACCTGAATTGCCTCCGTTCTCTTTTGTCTGATGAAGGTTTCGCTCTCCAGAAGAGGTCACGTGTACATGTTAAGAAAGTTTGCAAGTTTTCTTCATAAATGCAACCTGTTTGTGTTTTAGATTACTTAGTCAATGCACTCATCGCTTCATTGTCTCCAGACGGAAAAGCTTCACTAAATGGTAGATTTTACTGTTAAAGACCCTACAATAAGATTGTTTTATCTGTACATTTTTTCATATATTTAACTGTATAAAAAAAAAATGTTCATTTTACACAATATTTAATTAAAGTATTTCTTGTCTGTGAATTTCATTTTTTTAGTAATTTTATCTGGTTTGATTATTAAAGAAAAAAGTGACTAAATGCAAAACAAAGGTGCACAAGGCTGGGGGTTTCATTTCTGACCATTGGAACTTGGAGTTGCTTCTTGGTTTGAGGAAGAGGGTAATCCTGGAGCCCTGGCACAGCCAGCCCAGGCAGCCCCCTTGTCATCCTCAGGAGGATGCTCTGCAGCCTGGCAATGACTCGCTGGTGTTTAACCAAAACTCTGCTTCAGCTGCCCCTCTTTGTAAAGGGAGGGTAACAGCAGAGTATTTCTGTTTGCTATTTTAATATGGCATTGTAGAAGTCTGTAAACAGGAAAAGTGACTTTAAACATAGCACAACCCAACTTTTCCACGCGGCGCTTCGACACCGAAGGTCGACATACTCGTCTTTTAAATGCTGATAAGGAAGCAAAAGGCTTTTGCTAATTATAATACTGAACACAATTGCTTCACCCTCCAGACTGCAGTATGTGTGCTGATGCCCCTATCATGTACCTGAAATGCAAACACATGAGGCAGGCACGACTCAGCCTCTGAGTTGGAAGGTGTTTTTGTGGGAGACAGTCACAATGTGGAGCCTGGAGCGCAGGGCTGAACTCCCTCTCCCTGATGCCAAGCGTGTGCTGGCACCCTTGGGTGCCCACAGCCACCAGAAAAAGGGTATTTGTACAGGAATACCGGGCTGGCTGCACACACCAGAGTTTTTAGACTTAGTTTTTTTATCCTGCTGTTAACCAGAGGGCTGCTGACAACTTCGAGAGGGCACTGAGAAACTCCGAGCTCCCAAGGAAATGGTTGTACTTGTGCATGTGTACACAGCGCCAAACGACGCTCTGTGTGCCTGAGCCTCTCCTCCATCGCCCCGTGTTTCAGCAGTTAAGTGATGGAGCGTGAAGAAAAAGGGGCAGCTCACTGCAGTCACAATTTACAAAGGAGAAAAAACAGGGTATTTAACTATGTGGCCTTTCTTCTCCAGCATTTCCATGGCTTTTATCCTCGAGGAAAAGAGATGTTAAGCATACAGAGCATTTTGGATTATTATTATTATTATTATTATTGTTCCACTTTGAGTATGTACCTGTGTATCATGTTTAAACAGCAGCATAACCAGATGCATCCCACAGAAAAAATCAGCTGGTTTATAGGGCTGGGTGCCTGCGTGGTGCCTGCTGGCACTTCTTCCTTTTAGGTTTATTTCAAAGCTTTGAATAATGAGCATCTAAACGGTTCCTCTAACTTCTGGCACAAAGGAAACACAGAAGAAGAAACCCCATACATTTTGCACTGGGAATGATGAGTCCTAGAGCAATCCACCACCTCCGACACATCGCTATCTGTAACGTGCTAATAGCCCTGCTGAGGAAATATGTTGGGTCAGGCTATAGTGAGTTTAGACCTAGGGAGATGATAAAAATTCCTTAATCAGAACGAAGGAATAGAGTCTCCAAAAGTATATGCCAATTATTGCAGAGCAGCTTTTTAAAGTCTTTCAAGCTTTTAAAGATTATTCAAAGCACTTGAAATAGGCTTCAATCTAATGCCTCATTTCATTGCATTAAACAGCCTAGTTAATAAAGAATCAATATATTCAAAGGGCAAGGTTATCTTTTGTCTATAAGGGGTGGTGTCATTCTGAACCTTTTATAGTTCAAATGCTGAAAAAGACCTCATGAAATCCATACTCATCAAGTGGGTCAACTAGAGCAATAAAGAGGCCTCTGAAAGAATGGCTGCACTCCTTTAAAACAACTATAAGTCTTATCTCCCCACATAGCGCTCGCCGGGCTCGGCCAGGAAAATGTCAATTTCTCATCAGGACGAGAGGCCCAAGGATAATTTTTTTCCCAGAGAATACACACAATTAGGAGAATGCAGAAAGGCCCCACCAGTGATTTGTAGCTTATTATGTCACCAGCAAGCTGCGATCCGCCGCTAAGCAGATAATAAGGGCTGTTGATAACTAAAGTGTCGATACGCCAAAGAGCCATTTTTGAATGTGAGCCCTTGTGCTTCTTCCACACCCCCCTCTCCCCTCCTCCTCCTCACACAGATCACAGGGCCGATAAGGGTGCATCTGCCAACCGACACCGCCCGTCGGACCTCACAATTAATGCTGGGGATAAATAGCACAAAAGAGTTGAGATTCTTTATACTCTTTGAGACAATTCCCTGTTTTACCCTTCAAGGAGTTCTTTTATGTTTGAATAAGGTTGCTTTTAATGAAATTTAAACTCATCAGAGGAAATCAAAACCCTCAAATCAGATTACAAATCGATTTTTTCTTCCTTTTTTTTTTTGGCCGCTTGTCATTACACAATGTGCCACCCTGAGCTTTACAGGAAAAGGAAGAGAAAGCACCTAGGCTGGAGTCAGAGTATGCAAACAAACTCTCCAAAAGCATATGAAGGAGGAATGCTCCTGAAGTTCCACAAGTAATAAACAAATTTTAAAAAGTTGGCATGAATCGTGTCACAGGTGATGGGTATCTTCACCAGTATCTTAATTCAGCTACTTTGGAACATTGCAAAGTTTTAAATAAAGCAAACTATGCTAGAAGCTTAAATTGTATGAATTAAACCCAACCTGCCTATTTATCTCTCATATAATGCTGAATTTCATCATTACTTACCCCAAAAAAATCAATTCTTTCCAAAAGTGCTCAGGTCAACGTTTGAGACCTCTGGGTCTGGTACCCCAGTTCAGCTGATGACATCACAAGTGAGGTTTGGCCAATCCAAGCACGATGGCAGCGATGGTCGTGTGGTTCTTGAGTTCTTCCACATGCACATAAAGGAACAGTTGTGCTGTAAGGGTTTCCCTTCCTCTTTATTGACTTTGTGCTCCCACTGAAAGGGCATCATGAGAAAGGAAATAAAACTCACAAAACGGTACGTTCTGGTGCCCACAAAGTTTTTAGAGGATTTCAGTGGCTACGTGACTCTTGTCTTGCATTTACCTTGAGATAAATTACACTGGTTGAGAAGGGACTTTGCAACAAAAGGAATCAGGTACCCTGAGAAGGGACCAAGTGAGGGTGGTGAGGGTGCAAGGAGGTTATCTGAAAGCTGCCCAGCTCCAACCAGGCAAAAATCACAGATTGCTGATTGTGTAAAATCTAAAACAATAAAAACAACCCACCCAAACCCAACAAAAAAGGGAAACTGAGGCTGAAATTGGTCTGGGTAATAGAGCCAACCAACTTCAAAGTTGCCCTGTATCTACGAGGAAACGGGATGGAGACACTGCAGGGAAGATGGAGAGAAGAAAGGAGAAAGCTGTGGAAAAAAGAATGTAGAATGTACAGTGAAACCCAATAAAGTTGAATTTAATGATCTCTTTCCTTGTGCTGTGGAGTTCTGTTGTGGGAACACGTGCTTGGAGATGGCTTTGCCTGTACACCCGCAGAGTGATGCTGGAGCCGAGGGGTCACCATGTAGAGGGGTCCTCTGCTGCAGTCACTGTCCTCCTCCATGCTACAGCTCCAGTCCCAAGGTTAGAAGGGAAAAGAAAGAAGAAAAAAGAAAAAGCAATGATTGCTGTGTGCTTTGCTCCTCAGACACAGAAGAACTTCAAAACTGCAATGAGTAGAAATCATTAGAAACAAACAACTTCTAATAACCACCTCACAAGGCTATTTGGGCAGGCCAAGAGTAGCTAGATGAAGGAAAATAAACACTAAAGAAGGTAGGAGCTATGCTGTAGAGTGGGAATTCCTTCCATGGTGCTTCCTCACCTTTCTGTCTTAGATCTTAGATCACCTTGTCTGATCGTAGAGCAAGTCATGAACCCAACAGGCACTGCTATAGTCCAAGTGCCTCTAAAAGGGCTTCCAAGATTTCTCCCTGACCATCCCCTTGCTTACATCATCCCTTAAGATACAACCTGGACAAATTGGCAAGGGTTGAGCAACCTGGTAGGGACCAGCCAGCAGCTCTGATGGACCAAGGGGTGAAGCCAGGTGAGGACCACCCACCACAGTCTCCATACAGGTTGCCAGAGCCGTGTCACTCAGCAGGTTAAAGGCAGGAAGGGTGGGCATGGGAGCAGTGGGGGTCCAAAACAAAGTGATGTCATAGACTTAGACACTTAAACAAATAAACCCTCTGTGTGAGGATAACACAGAACATACACTAATTTGGAAGAAAAGTTTCCAAAACCTACCCAGCATGTAGCATGGCCTAAAATGGGAATGACAATTGGGTGCATCTGGGGATGAAGTCTGGAACCAGACCGGGGAGGGGGCAGAGCAGTTTTGAATGGGCTCAGAGTTTCTCTCCTTCCTGGGAATCAATGACACAGAAATTGTAGGTGCTTTGTAAAATAAAGAATTCCTGGAAGAGGCATCAATGCCAAAACAAAACCCAGAAGGTCCATACACCCAATGTCTTGCTCATGCTGAGGAGGACAAGGAACTCAGAAGTACAAGACCTGTAATACAATCTTCATCCCTGAAGATATTGAAGAGAAATGACTGGATACAAAAACCAGTGGTTGGATGGGAGTAGGAAAGTAAGAAAATCTGCAGAAAAGGCTGAAACAGAGTTATCAGGAGAACCAGGTGCTAAGCCACAGGCTCAAAACTTGTTCTCAACCAGAAACCAGGATGGGGTGGAGGAATGGTGGTGGGGTTGAATGCTGAGTGCTGTTCTACAAGGAGGCCACAGCTCCACAGCAGCTCCTTCTCCCCATGGCATCACTGTTGGTCCCCACACTGCTCTGCAACAGAACTCATCACTACTCAGCCACTTCGGGGTCGTGTCGGTACCAAGTGCTTGCAGAAGCAATGGAACAAATGGAATGAGGAGGGAGGAAAACAGGAGAACCTCACTGATGAACTTTTAAAAAGTTAAATCAACTGGTGAAATCTTAACAAAACACTGTAATAAAAGGAGGTTGTCAGATAAAAATGGTTTGGGTTTTCTTGCAAGGACAGAGGTCTTCAACCATGGATCAGTGACTGTGTTTCCATTCCAGTTCTGCTTTGTTTTCAGTCTCAGCACCAGGTCTGCACGACTTGGGGACTGGGCACAACATTTTTAAGACAAACAATATCCTGAAAAAAAAACCCCTTCTTTATAGTATTACACATCAAGAGGTCCAAAGGGCTCTCCTTTCAACAGCTGTGAAACACCATGACCAAGAACCCCTGGAACAGCGTATTACAAGAAGCAACAAAGGTATGGAGTGGAGCAATTCCTGATGCAAATGCAGAAATCCACAGTAAACTATTTCAAACTTTTTTTTTTAAAATATATTTTTTTAATTGGCCTGGCAAGCAGTGAGCAGGAGCACGTCGTCTGCTTATGCTTTTCACATGCTGCCCCAAAGCATTATGAAAATAAACCCTGGGAACAGGTAGTTTTTACCCCTAAGCTGTGTGATGGGGAAGGAGATGCCCTCTGAACAGCCACGAGTCCATACAGAAGATGATGGGCTTGCAGGCTGCTTTGCCAGGGCTGGCAAGGCATGAGCAAGGACTCAGCAGTTTGGTGCTACAGGGATGCCACGTTTCCAGTCAAAGATAGGAAAATGAAGATTTTTGGTTTGTCTCTGTGCTGAAATTTTCTGTTCTTGATGGAAGGTGACACAAGTAATTCTGGTTTGTGTGAACTGCCTGTACTTTGCACTCCTGGAGTAAGTTCAAATACAAGTGATGAGAGAAAGAGCAGCTTTGGATGCTAAACTAAACATTTCAGCAGTCACAACTGCACATCCTCTGGGTTAAATTTACACTGTTTTCTGCCATGGCTTTCAAGTTTCTCTTTACCTTGATAAAAAAAGTACTTTGTCCTACATTTTCCTGCCACCATGTCCAAAAGAGCAAGCCTTTTCATTGTCAGACCCTAATGGCTATTCTGAACCCCATCTTTAATGCAAAGATTAAATGTCTGTGAGCTGCAAGCCTATGACACCCCCAAACTGGGAAGGTTTTGCTGCTGGTGAGACAGGAGAGGGTTGTGGTGGTGGGCTCAGGCAGGGCAATGCTGGTGGGGACTGACACCTGAAGGTACTGACTGCCACACACGTGGGTGTCTTGTGTCCTGCAGATTAATAAAATGGATAAAATATACTAAAAGCAAAAATAAGGGATTTCTGGGAGGCTCTCAAACTGTGTACCAGCCCCATTGCAGGGTGATTGTAGGTGGGCACGGCTCGGCCAAGGTGTGTGGACCCACCACAGGTTGAGGTTGGCATTGCACCCCTCAGTCTGGGACCACACAGAGGGGTGCCAGGGGAACACTTAGATGAACATAGATGAACACTTCAGATTAAATGCAAAACAGTCTCTGGGCAAAGGTACTTTTCTGAGAGCGTTTTGAGATCCCTGAGCTGGGAGAAGCCACCAGCTCATCACCCGGAGTCAAGAGTGTGCTGCAGAGATGAACTTGGTGATGGTCAATGGCAGAGAGTTGGGTTGGCTTTTCTTCCTTCTGCATTTTGATGTATTCAGCTAGTTCAGGTCAATGGCTAATTCACTCAAAACATGACTGGGAGTTGGAAGAGCAGAAAATGCATCTTCCTCTCCCTACCTATGAATAAAAAATAGATCTGAAAGGAGAAGAGCTGCTGGTTTTAGCATCTTCAAGGACGTGGTGATTGGAAACAACCTATTCCACTTTTTTGGACTGCAAATAATAATATCTCCTTTGCATATTAACTTTATTAAAAGAAGTTATTAACTTCAGGTGCAGAATGTGTAGAGAAACATGCTCCTTTCTTCTGCACCCAACACTGTTTTGGTAGGTCTACTTAGGTGATGAAATGAATTCCATTCTCACTGCAGTGTCACTGAACTCTGCTTTCCACCCAAAAAGAGCTTGAGAAGTTGTATAGTAAAAAAGAAATGTGAGATTCAGTGTTTTCATCCATACAGAGACCCAAAGAGCACAACCAGGCTATGAAACATAATTGGATACACGAATGTAAATGGATTAAATAACACTGGGTAGCTCCCTGGTTAGCCAAAGGATGCACATATCCAGTAGAACCTCCAGATTCGAACAATTATAGTTAAAATTTCTTGTTAATGAGAATAATGCCTCCTTAGGAGAATAAGCAGACCTTTTTGGAGGGGGGGAAAAAAAGAGAGCACACATTTTCCCTCATTTTTAGTGGAAATGATGCTTGAAAGACACCCAGAATGGGTTTTACATTGGAAGTTCTTGAAATATTGAGGGAAACAGACTTGTTTTAGAAAAGAAGAAAAAAAAAATCATCCCTCCATAAAGGTTTGGGTTTGGGTTTGCTTTTTAATTCCTTTTTTCCCTTGTCACCCCCTGAAGTAGGGGTCCAGAGCAGGGATGGTGCATGGCTGGATGCAGGGCGGGCGGCAAGAGGAGGAGGAGGCTGCAAATGTGAACCTATTCAGAAATGAAGGCACCCTACAAGCCTCAGCCTTTTGAGTCTTCCTCTCCTTTCACAGAAGCCCACCCTTCTTCTTCCTTTGCTTGACCCATATCTTCCTTAATTGGGATTTAGCAATTACACTTCTTACACTAATTATTAAGAAGGCCCCGCGTCCGCCCGCTTCCCCAGCAGACCCCTCCTGCTGCCCCTCCCTGCTGCTGGCTCTGCTGTTTGATCTGGCAGGGAGTGTGGAAACAGTAAGAGTTGGGATCAATACAGCCGTTTCCAGGAGTCCCTCTGAGGAGGAGCTGGGGCTTTCCCAAAGCTGCTGGAGGTAAAAAGCATCGCTGGCCAACTCTGTTCCTCTTTTGATAACATCCAGTACCAGGTGATGTAAGGGGGATGCAGTATCATCCATCTTTACATCCACATCTGCAAGCACAGGTGTGCTGCAACCTGTAGTAACTTCCTTACTACTGCTTTATTTTGATTTTTTTTTTTTGTGCTCTGAACTCAATTTTTTTCCAAAAACCCAACTTTTGGGGGGTTGTGTTACAATAAAGCAGGGCACAGATGCTCAGTGCTGATGCTGGGACGATTGGGTTTCAATGTGGGGTGGTGAGGCTTTAAATGACACTGGCTGATAGCCTGAAATTCTGGGGGTAACCCAGCCCAGCCCAGGCTTGGTTATCCAAAATATGTGAAATGGGCCATGTGAAGCCCCCTCAGACACCACCACAGCGAGGTACAGGCTCAGCAATTAGTAAAATCAAGGTGTATTTCCTACATCATGCAGCTGGGGGCATTTTGCAACTCATTTTGCCAGGGAAAACTTGTTATTTAATTGCCTTTGCTGCTGCTGGATCAGATTCAAAATGAGTGGGAATATCAGGTCCTGCCAGATATATTCAATCATATTACTGCTTTTTTTCCCTGAATGGGTTCGACGTGCCAGCGAGCAGTGAAGCAGTTAAAGACGGACGTGGGGATGCCAGCAACGCTGCGATCTCAGAGTTCACACCCCACCAAGAAGAAGGAGGGAAACCCACATCTCCCCTGATGCTTCTCTGTCTCTGCAGTGGGTTTAAGGGGGAGGTAATTCACCAGAGTTTCGGCCAGTGGCTACAAGTGGGATATTCCCTATGCATTCTGATAAACCAAAAGCAACTTCTTCTGCAGCCCCCAAATAAATGAATAACAGTAAAAAAGACTGCTAAAATTCAGAATTATGGGTGGGGTGAGGCCATGTTCTGAGAGGCTGGAACTGGTGGGGCACAGTGGTGCTGGGGACACACACACATGGGGCATTTCCAGCCACTGCATCCTCATGTCCAAGCAAAACTGGGTGGAGAAGGAAAAAAAGATATGTCTAAATGAGTCCAATACTGATTATTAAGTTCCTAAGAGGCAATCTAATTTAGCTATATAAAATCATGAAAGGGAAAGAATTAATTGATACTAATGAGTTATACGAGATAGCATCATAATTAATTCCTAAATAGAAAGAGGACATAGGCTGGAGCAAGGGGGGAGGAAATAAGACTGGCCTATATATCGTAATAGATTACAAAGGGTATTTGAAATGAGAGACAAAACTGCCAAAGTCAGAGCGGGATGGAGTTATGAAACCTTTGCCAGTGCAAACAGAAGCCTTTTCCACATCACCCTGGCATTCCCAAACACTGGGAAGCTCCTGTACTGCGCTGTGCCCGAGCTCTCCCAGGGCTGCTGGCAACCACAGGGGCAAGGGTTTACACCAGGGATGCCCTGGCCCACCCTGTCTGTCAGCGAGCACAAACACAAGACCCTTTGGTGGTTGCTAAGGGAACTACACCAATTGGATTTCATCCCCCCCAACCCCTCAATAACACCTCTGAGTAACTCAGTGAGTAATCCCACAGCGCGCGGCTCCGATATCGCTGCAGCAGCTTCGACAAAGAGTTTGGATGTGATGCTCAGAGCAAAGCAGCTTTTTTCCCACTCCATTTTGGACCTACTTACTCCTTAGGTGCATAAATCATAGGTGACTGCTCATATGCTGGAGGACAAAAGCCTTGATGAATCACAGAAACAATAAATTAGGGAGGGAAAGGGCATTATCTTTTTGGAGATCCCATAAAATCACCCGCACGTGTTGATTCCACTGTCACAAATGGAAACTAGAGGCTTCCTCCTGAAAACCAACATTAAAAGTTATGTCCAATTGGCATTCCCCAGTTTAGGCTCAGCTTTAGAACAAATCCAGCTGGCAGAAATGAAATTTCCATTGGGTTGCTGCATGATGAAGCCCAAAGTTTGCAGGTTTTTCAGCGCTGGTCACTTGTTTAGAGGGCAAATCATGGATAATTCTTTGGGAATTTATAGCTCTCAGTGAGAGAGGAAAGCAGTCAGAGGCCTACCAACATGTCATGAAAAGGCAGCTTAAGACAAACTGGTGAGGAGGGACACACTGAGCATCACCTTCTGGAAAGCAGAGAAGAATCCAGTGTCGGTGTCCTCCTTATGTGAACCAGCAGCTACTAAATGCCTGCACATCCCAGGGGAACCAGGAGCCAGCTGGTGCCACCAAAGCTGCAGGAATTTTGGTTGGGTTTCAGCAGGACTGGAGCTGAAATAAATAAATAAAAAAAACAAGGGGTTGGGAAGGAAGACGTTCTCCTGGGGGCAGCGGAGAGGAGAGCAGGGCTCAGAGCCTCCCATGGCCAGACCCATCCTGCCCTGCAAAACCCCCCCGTGTGCTCACTGACATCCTGGAGCTTCCCGGCCGTTCAGATGTTGGTGCTTTAGTGTGGGAAGGGGGGCAGTGCTGGGGGTGCCAGAGGCAGTGGGACCAACTAGGCCACAGCTGATGGATGCTCTGGTGCATTGGCTTGGGTTTAGTTGGGGTGAACTGGTCATTTCTGTGCCCAGAGGATTTTCCTTACAACCTTTCCTGCATCCAGGAGAAGAGCCCTTCCCACCCAGCAGCCACATCCTGGCAAAGGAAAATTAGTTTGTGGGATTGGGGTAACTTTTTGGTTACTGTGACAAGCCACGGACTTTGCCATGCACCACGCATCTCATGGCAGCTGGAGGCAGCGCCACGTGCTTCGAGTGCAGGCACAATGAGCAGCCAAACCTGTTTGACACCTGGCATCAAGGCATCTACTGGAACAGTAATTATGAGATATGAAATAACAGGGAGAAGGAAAGGGGAAAGGAAAGGAAAGGAAAGGAAAGGAAAGGAAAGGAAAGGAAAGGAAATGAAAGGAAAGGAAAGGAAAGGAAAGGAAAGGAA
>VZTU01027695.1:29082-58464 GCA_013400835.1 Zapornia atra | reverse complement strand
AGGAAGGAAGGAAGGAAGGAAGGAAGGAGGGTGTCTGGGGCTGCCTCTGCACGCAGACAGTGCTGTGTCAACAGCGCGGCGAGGGTGACATTTCTCTCTCTCTCAATTACACGGGAGCTGTTCACCGCCGGTATAAAACACACACCGCGCTCTTGCAAGATTCATTGTCCTGAGGTCAGCTGGCACTTATTGTCCTTGTTGCCTTGGAACAAGACAAGTCTGACATCTGTAAGATTTGCTGTTAAATAATCCAAAGCAGGAGCGGGACGGAGCCACGCAGAGAAAGGGAAGCGTTGGAGCGCCCTGGTAGGAAATCAGTAATTTAGATACAAGGCGCTGATGCTTGCCGGCCTGGCATGCCCTGGGTTTGCTATTGATTGCTTGTCCTAACATTTAACTTCATCCTTTAAATACTGCCTATCCTGGAAGTTTTGAGACCGTGCTTGCCTGCTAATCTTTTCCCCGGTATAAATAAATTAAACATTAAATGGAAATAATCTCTGGACTCCCAGCTATCTTTCGTTGGGTTCGCCTCCTGGTTTAGTGTTGCCACTGGTACTTCTCCCCCCCCATCAAAATGCATCTGCAGTGAGGTTATGTACCAAGCCAGAGCGAGCTGTAAAGCCATTTAACAAAAAATAATTACACCTTGAATGTCTTGGACAAGGCAGCACGTTAAAACCAACACGAGCAAGAAAAATACTTGGGGTGAAGAAAAGCTGAGGTGTTAGACACAACCAGAGCCAACCCAACAGGCTCCTCGCCCAAGCCCTGCTCGCAGGTGGAAAAGCCACTCGGACGCAGGCACTGAGCTCTCCCCGAATGAGCTGCTGATAAATCTAATCCCAAAGGATTGGAAATGAGGTAAAAGAAATTCTGATGAAAATTATGTACATGTACTCTGACAAGCTCATAAACACTGCAGCCATGATAAGTTTTCTTATATATATATTTTTTTTTTTTTTTTGCTTTTTTAAGACCTGACACAACTGTATAAGCCCAAACTCTAATTTTTAAAGCCCTGGGTTTGGAGATCTGTCATTGGGAGATATAATGGAAAGAATAATTGCTTGGTGGCTGCACAAACAGGAGATGTGTTGTCAGCCGGCAGTTTGGAGGCTACATCTGGCTTCGGAAATGATTGATGCTGTCTCTGTGTGTGATTTGGGAAACCATTTTTTCTTCTTCTCCCCCCTCCACCATCACCGGCCCTCCCCCCCCACTCTGCTAATGCAACCGCCACGCTGAACCCTCGCGCAGCCGCAGCAATTAAATCCTTATTAATGAAAACTTTGTATTTATGCCTTTTGCAAGGGGCAAGGCGCAGCCCCTCGCAGCGAAGGTAAAGCATGTGATTCCAATTTGAAATTAAAAGTCATGTCTGAATAACAGAACAGCATTCTCATTTCCTAATACTCCGCTTTTTACTACTTTGCATTCAACTGTGAAAAGTCTTTTAAAACTCTGAACAGCAGTAAAACTTGAATGAATTTTTGACCCATTATTGCATAGCGGGTGCGCTTTCCAAGTTGGAGAGACTGCCAAGTTCTCCCCACCTAATATTTCCACTTTAATTGTGCCACTTGAGAAATTTACGTGCCTCAAAATATGGCATGAATCTTACGCTTATTGCAGTATCATTAGCAGCAACATTTAAGCAACATCTGTGTGCTATAGAACTAATTGAAGTAGCAGAAGTGGCAGCTGTAAATCCACAGGAAGATGGCAGTTTGCACCCAGCACTGCTGAGTTAGCGGGTAACTGTCAGCCTGTTCCTGCAATCTGCTCTCGAGGACTATGGTACAGGCACACAATGTCCAAAAAAATACAGCGAGTAGGCTAATGATCCTATTAACCACTTTGCTGCACCAATTTGGCTGTTTTTCCAGTTTCCTTGTTGAATTTCATTATATATTTCACTGTTCCAGTAAAAAGTCCAGTGCGAGACATGTTCCCTTTTGAGCCGCTTACTTAAGGGAGAGAAGCTCCTTCTCAGTCGAATTAATGGGCAAATGATCCCCCCCTCCCTTCCCTGCTTTTCAATTCCATGTATTTCTCCATCTTTTCCATTGTTTAATTTTTCTTCATCACACACATGCCTGGGTGAAAAAGAACTTTTACCAACTGTTAATGCTGGTATTTAAAGCAATGACATTTTCCTCCCCGGGATGTAACATTTTCAATAATCAATAAAGCCGGGAGGAGGAGGAGGAGGGAAGGCTGAAGTCTTTTTTAGGTGCGTGGGTTAAAGCACATCTTCATCCAAGCTGGGGATGCTGCGTGCGTGGCCTGCAGCACATCAGCCCAGGGAAATTTTACTCATCGCTGGTTCCGAAAGGTGGAAGGTGTTTGATGGAGCCTGTCCTGGCATCGCCCTGTCATCCCAGCACCAGGGTTGACGCGTCGTGGAGCATCACCGTGACCATAGAATCATGGAATCACAGACTGGTCTGGGTTGGAAAGGATCTCAAAGATCAACCCCCTACCACAGGCAGGGCCACCAACCTCCAGGCCTGGAGCTACACAAGGTTGCCCAGGGCCCCAGCCAACCTGGCCTTGAACACCCCCAGGGATGGGGCACCCACCCCCTCTCTGGGCAGCCCCCTCCAGCCCCTCACCACTCTCTCTGCAAAGAACTTCCCCCTAATATCTAATTTAAACCTTCCCTCCTTTAGCTTCACTCCATCCCCCTTGTCCTGCCAGTCTCTGCCCTTTAACAAGCTGATTCCCCTCCTGTTCCTCTGCTCCCTTCAGGGACTGGCAGGCTGCAATGAGGTCCCCCCGCAGCCTTCTCTTCTCCAGGCTGAACCAGCCCAACTCCCTCAGCCTCTCTCCGTGGGGCAGCTGCTCCAGCCCTCTGATCATCTCTGTGGCTCCTCTGACCCCTCTCCAACAGTTCTACATCGTTCTTGTATTGTCCATCTTTTTGAGGAAGGGAGAAAAAGGGGGGTTAAGAAATCTTACAACCTCCCTGTTTAAGGTGGGGAGTATAATTAAACCTTAACTAAAAATGCTTTGGTGTGACAGCAGTGGGTTACTGCTCAGTGCATCCCCCCGCTTCCGCCGCCTGCCCCAGCCCCGCGTTGGTCCCCCGGCCGTGGCACAGCCCCGGGGAAGGCGCCGGGGTTGCCCCTCGCCGCGGCGTGTTTGCCAAGAGCCCAAGTTCATTAGAAGCCCGTCACGTCCTCCTGGCCACCATGTGACAGGCCGGGAGCCGCCGGTATTTGTTGTCTTAATGCAGAAGTACTCGGGGACTGAACTGATCAGGAAAAAACTGCTCTGCATCTGCCGTGCTCCACGCTTAGGGTGGCATGGGCCGTGCAGTATTGAAAATCAATAGTCACGTGGCGGTTTGAAGGTTAGAGGTCTCCTGAATTAACTTTCTAGTACTAAATTACCAGCCCTTGGGTTTTTTGGGTTGGTTTGTTTATCTATTTATTTCTCTCTTTCCCGTTTTGTAATGGCTGGAGAGATGCACGGGCTTGGAGAAGAGGTTCAGCTCACGCCTAGGCTGCGCCTGGAGCAGACCACAAAGCCTTTCAATACTTGGTTTGAAGATTGAGGTGTTTTCTTGTGAGCAAATTCAGGCGGCACCGGGAGGCGTGGGGCAGGGTCAGACATGGTAACGGAGCCATGTGTGGTGTGAGGGGCCCGAAAATGGGAACACAGCTCCGGTCTGCTACCTCACATCTCCCCACTGCCTGTACTTGTAGGATGGGTGCTGTTACCTTAACGCCTGTTTTGTTTTTAACAGTGTCTAGAAAGTGTAAGGTAACAGTACTACTTGAGATGTGGGTTCAGCAGGAACAAACAAAACCCTAACGCCACGGATACACAGAGCATTGTGAGTTGGAGCCCATGGTAACTTACGTGTTGCTGTTCACCCACCAGCACAGGGCACTCCCAAGGACTGCTCCAGCGTGTAGCTGCTCGCACGTGGAAGTGCCTTTGCTCTGCTGCTCACCTGGACCGCAAACACCAAATCACTTTTTTATTTCATTGCACAGAGTTCTTATTTGAAATTATCCCAACATTTTCCTTCCCCTTGGTTTCATTCCCCCAGGTACACCAGCAGCTTGAATTTCAACAGCGAGCATTTGCAACCTGGGTTAGTCTTCATGGGAAGGGCTAACAGGGAGTCAGGTCTCAGCAGCCCGATGGAGTGAGCACCATGGCTGTGGGTACTTTGAAGGGGGCTAACCTGGTGGGATGACCTTAACCGCCTCTGCTTGAAACGGCCCTGCAGCAGCAGCACCAGGAGCTGGGGTTCCCCAGGAATGCTTCACACCCACCTCACTAGGAGAACATCCTGAGGGGCATCCTGGGGTTGTGCTCCCCTTCTCCCTGGATGTCCACCCCAGGTGACCACATTGAGCAGAGATCTGAAGCAGCCACCAAAGCTTTGAAGGAGCAGGTTAAGGAGATATAGCAGGATAAAAAAAACCTTCCAGGAATTTCAGACATCTCTAAAGCTTTTTCTTTCTGGGTCACAGACGCTTCCCCAAAGCCTTATTTCTAGAAACACTGAGCTGTTTTAAGGCTTATCGACTGCATGTGGCTTAAATTTCATTTCCTCCTATGCCAGAGTAACCGTACACACGTCCCAGCCAGACACTCGTCTGACGGGCTGGGAGTGTGGGCTGCAGAGCCATGCCTGTGCTGTGGCTACCTGTGTTGGTCTGGACCAGCCACGGGTCTCAGGCAGGGCTGGAAACACGTGGGAGCGAGGGGCTGTGTGCCAAAGGACACGCGTGGCTGGATGTACTGATGGGTGAAACCCAGCACCTACTTTTCAGAAGTGTTTGAGTGTGTTAAACATCATCACCTCTGTGCATGCAGAAAGAAATAAGAGGCTAAAACACAGGGGAGAGATCAGAGGTGACCACCGAAGCCTGAGCACTGACCTCAGCAGAGGAACGGTTTGCCCGGCAAACGCTGCATCTCCCATTTTAAAAATAAATGGTGAACTTAAACCTCTTCAGCTCTGGCATCTGGTGCCCACAAAATTTACACAAAAATGGGGTTATCACAGTATCACAGGGGTTGGAAGGGGCCTCCAGAGCCCATGGGGTCCAACCCCCTGCCAAAGCAGGGTCCCTAGGACAGGTTGCACAGGTCGGTGCCCAGACGGGGCTGGAATCTCTCCAGAGATGGAGATATATTGAGGTATAAACCACAAAAAGCTTCCTCTGTTCAGCTGAGATTTCTGCTATCAATCATAAGCTTTGATTAGACAGTGTATATGCCTAATCAAATCACAGATGAAAGTTTCCAGTGGAGTTTTCCCTCAGTTGCTGTATTCATACAGACCTACAGATTATGGGCGTGTTGCAGGGGGCACAGCACTGTTATGGGGGAGGGTGGGTTTCTGTGCAAGAGGGAGCTACAGTTTTAAAAGCATCACTTTAAAGTGGAGCTGGAAGTAACATTTTTCTGGCTTGTGCACACACAAAATAATCCTATGGAAGAAATGTTAAGATTCATTTGTTTTTTATGACCATCATTCCTAACTAGAGCACAGTTACCTTGGTGCTTGTTTCTATCAGCGATCTTATTAATTCCCATACTACTTCTGGACCATGCTTGCACTACAGAAATAATTTTAATTGAACATTTATTAAAATAAATGCTTTGTCAGGATATACCCCACTCCATCTGGCTGCACTGGACAGGCATTATTTCCTGGATGTGTCTGCTTTATACAACGTCCTCTCCCACAGCTCTCACTGACTACCAGAGATGATGATTAGATTGTTGTGGGTTTTGCTCGGCAGCCTTTTCTGCCACAGCCCTTTCTGCCTCACAGACATTAGCTTACATGCACACTGTCTGCAGGACTCTTCCTCTTCTGCTGCATGGAAGAGGGTTTATTTAGGAAGAGCATTGTTAGCCCGCCAGGCTGGCAGAAGGTGGACATCTATAAATAACCGGCCCTGTGAGGATGGACAGGCTCTGTCTGATGGGGTTTTTTGGGTGTATGTGCATGCTCATGATCAACAGAGATCAGAGTTTTACTAAGAAAACATAAATTGGGCTCCCAGCGTTAAATTTTTGCCCTTGAAAAGAAAATAAGAGCAGTTTTCCCCTTTCCACCCTGCACACAAACAGATGCTGCTGCTGCAAAGCCCCTTTTAGCACCCTTCACAGCCCCATGTTATTTCTAGGGCTGGTGTCACCAACACACAGAGCACAAACACAGAGTTAAACACCCAGCAGCAGTGTGCAGCTTAATCCCTGGTTCCCTGCTGAATGGAAGCACTGGGGGAGCGCTGGGCACTCTCCTCAGAGCACATCTCCTCCAGCCCCAACCCAGCACACACGCTGCTCTCTTCAGTCAGGTCATGGCAGATGTAAAGCTGGGAACTTCTTGCAAGAGGGGAAGTGGTGGTTTCTGAAACTTCAGAATACAGCCCAATATCCCCTAAACTGGTTGGCTCCTATTTACTTCTCATCCAAAGCCTGTACAGTCTCTACCACAGTAACTACAAACACAGCATCACCCCTGACTTTTCAAATTCCTTTTCTGTCCACCGGCCATTTGTCACTCTCTCTTTGACAGCCTTGAGCACATACTCCATGAATATCTTTTTGGGGAGGTCCTTGCATCTTTTCACCTTTCTGGACTGTGTAAAAGTGCCCTGTGACCACCAGGAACTCCCCACAAGCTTGTGTGGTGCCTATGAGTGCTTGCATGAGGTGCAAGGATCACCCCGTATTTTGTGTTCCCAGCAGCACTGGCACTGGTGGGCATCACAGGAGATGGGAGCTTTGCTCCTCCCAAGGATGGCACATCTCCTCCTGCTGGGATACAGTACCAACAATTTTGGGAGGCCACATTAAGAATCTGAAGTGTCTGTGGTCCTTGTTTAAACAGTCAAAGCAGGTCCACCACAGGGAATTGATCATTTCCTCACGTTGTTTCCTGGTTTTAGGGTTGCTGGTATTGCCATGGCCCTTCTTGAAGCACGAAGAAATACTTAGTGTCAAAAGGAGGCTTTGAGTCAGGTCAGCAGCTCCAAGCTGGTGATCAAGTGCCAGACACAGCTTAGCATCCATGGTGTCACGAAGCACTTTGAAACAAACACGTACAAATTATTTGGGGATCCCAGATATGGGTGAAGAACAACCACCAGCTGTACCCTTCTTCCTTCAGGAGTACCTGGCTGGGCAGCACTGCTCCAGGAAGGTAACTGAGCTTTCCCTTCTTAAGGCTCCAACAGCAAAGTTTTAGCAAGTTTTGGTCCAGGATGTATCAAATCCCCACCTCTGCTTCAGCTGTGACTGCTGCAGCCGGGGTCAGACCTTTCTCAGTGGATGGATGTGCCTTTGAAAGCAAACATGAAAACAGGGGGGTCTGTAAATGGGGTGGGTTGAGTCTTTTGTGGGTGGGAAACCACGAAGCTATAATCAAAAGGAATTAATTGAGAGCTTCAACCATGACTGAGCAATGCCAAGACATCCAGCACAGCGTAACGATGGGATGTCTCTGCAGGCTGAGGAAGCTTTCGTGGGCTTTTCAACCTTAGCAGGTGGTCAGGTTGGTTTAGGTCCAAGAGCAGAAATGAAAACAGTGTAGCAGAGCATCTGATCTAAACCCCAGAGGTCTCGGTCCCCAGCAGACACTTCCCATTGCTTTCAAAGCTCAAGCACGAAGAGAACCTTGTGCAGAAGATGACTCAGATACAGGAAACGTTGGGATGCTGGGTGACGTGAGGGGAGACGTGGAATTATCCTTACCAAAGGAAAAAGGTGGTGGTGAACACCCAGCACAGATGTTATCCAAACCTGGGGATTCAACAGGGACCAGAGCTCACTTCCAGGAACTTGGAAGCAAGATCCAAGCAAGGGTAAGCTTTGAGTCGGTCAGTATTTCGGGATAATATACTAACAACTGACATCTGAGCACAGCAGTTACACAGCAATTTGCAGAGCATCTAAGTTGCAATATTCCTACCTATGAGGATTTAATTTGAAAACGATGGAATAATCTTAATCTAACAGAATGTCTTCACCCATGGGTGATACACAGTGTTGCAACAACCACCAGTCTGTTCGGTTTATTGACATCTGCCCTCGGATGCTCGTGGGTCACAGGCACTGAGCACACACTGTGTGTCCCTCTTTTCTGAAAGATTTTCTGCAAAATATGGCTTGAGTCTCCCTCTGTCCAAGGAGGTCATGAATTCACTCCAAAAACTTGACATTAATTATTATTCTGACTGTGACAGCAATAATGAGGCCTGGTATTCCCCAAAGAAGTGCAGATAAACATGACTTCACAATTACATTTTCCTTAATAACCCATTGATACGTTTGCTGGTGGTGAAGTCACAAAGATGGGTTCTGAGGGAAGATGACCCTAAGCCAGAGATGCAAATGTGGGGACGGTTTCCAGCCTAAGAATGTTCAGACCTGGGACTGAGGCTCAGGGCCATCACTGGTTTTGGTTCTCAAGGTGTGTATTGAGCTACAAGAAGGATCTGTGTCCTCATCCAGCTTCTCTGCAGAGGAATGGGGTGGAACAGGGTGAGTCTATAGCCAGCCCTCAACCACATCCTCATCTCTCCCAGCTCCCTGGGGCTGTGCCAGCCTGACTGTTGGATGGATCCTGGGACCCAAAAGATGCCACCATGGTGTACAAAGGACCTGCCTTGAGTTTTGCTGCCTTGCTCACCAAGGCAGGGGCAGATAACCCACTGCCAAATGCTTCGGCTCTGGCACTGAATGCTGAAGTCAGCAAGTTGGGCAGAAATTACACACGATTCCAGCCCATGTCTGGCAAACCCCCTGAATCACAACATCTGCCAGCTTATTTTCTTGAAGAGAAAAGGCTCCTCGCTTAAAAGGTTAAGACAGAAATTTAAAAGGCAACTTGCAATGAAAGTCAAGGTGTGGAGAAGGGAAAAAAAAAAAGGAAAAAAAAAAAAGCAAAGAATCCAAGAGGCATCCCTGAGGAGAGGAGGGAGCACAGCAATGTGACCGCCAGGCACTCATGTGTCAAGAACAGATGATCTGCCCATCATAATTAAAGAGAGAGACTTAAAAAAAAAACCTCTAGGAACCAGGAGATGCCAGGAAAACTTCAGTGGAGCCGTAGCTTTTCACTCAGACAATGGGAAACGAGGAGGAGAGGAGTCAGTAAGAGGCGGTTCACAGCAGGGACAGCTATCCTGAGCTGACAAAACTTCCCAGGCTCAGTGTTCAACCTGTGATTAATCGCCCAGACACACAAAGCACCGGCTGCGACCAGGAGCCATCCTCCTAATGCATGTCACAAACTTCATAATTCCACTTGGAACGAGACAACAGCAAGTTAAATTCCTGGATCACTGTCACCGTGTCACTTACAGAAGAAGTTGCACCGGGGAACAGTTGGCTCGTGGAGTAATTTGAATGGAAATGTCAGTTTTCACAACCTGTGATTTGAGGTAAGTGCCCTGCTGTTATGTGGCAGCTCTGTCAGGTTGAGTGCACCCCGCCACCTCCTCTGGGCAAACACCCCCAGCCTCGCTCCAGCCGCCTCCCACAACCCCCAAAAAGCACCATTTCTTTCCCTGCAGCACCCTTCCTTCACTCAGACAAACGTTCCCGCCACGTCCTCCCACATCCTGTCTTGATTTTTGTTTCCAGTTTTGCATTCCCTTCAGAGAATCATAGAATCCCAGCCTGGTCTGGGTTGGAAGGGACCCCAAGGATCACAGAGCTCCAACCCCCTGCCACGGGCAGGGCCACCAACCTCCAGGCCTGGAGCTACACAAGGTTGCCCAGGGCCCCATCCAACCTGGCCTTGAACACCCCCAGGGATGGGGCACCCACCCCCTCTCTGGGCAGCCTGTTCCAGCCCCTCACCACTCTCTCTGCAAAGAACTTTCCCCTAATATCTAATTTAAACCTTCCCTCCTTTAGCTTTAATCCATCTCCCTTGTCCTGCCAGTCTCTGCCCTTTAACAAGGTGATTCCCCTCCTGTGTCTCTGCTCCCTTCAGGGACTGGCAGGCTGCAGTGAGGTCCCCCCACAGCCTTCTCTTCTCCAGGCTGACCCAGCCCAACTCCCTCAGCCTCTCTCCGTGGGGCAGCTGCTCCAGCCCTCTGATCATCTCTGTGGCTCCTCTGACCCCTCTCCAACAGCCCCACATCTTTCTTGTATTCTTGTATCCAAACACAGAGTCCCCCCCTGCTCCCCTGCAGCATGCCCCAGTCGTGGCCCCTGTGAAACTGCAGTGTGCAGACCTGACCTAAAAAGTGATGGAAAATAGAAGCAGGGAATAGTGGCTGTGAGCAATCCTGCTCATGGAAGGATGGAAAGAAAAGGGGAGCTACCCAGAAGGGCAAAGTTGTTGGGAGATGTGAGGGACATCGCTGCCACCCCTTTCCGAGCCAGCCTGAGGGATAACCCTCAGTGCTGGGGCCCTTTCTGAACCAGCGGTGCCCATCTGTCACTGTGTTATCCTCAAACAGGTACAGTGCTCCTACATCAGCAGTGGGAACAAAAAAAAAGGGGAAATAATTGACCCAATAGATCTTTTCTTGCTTCTGGATGAGTTTACTGAGCTCTGGGAGCTGTGCTGGTCCTGGGATGCAGCAGTGGGGTAAGTGGGTGCTGTGGGTTTCTCCTAATAAGGTTGCCTTATGTAAAAAAAAAAAAAAAATCATAAAAATTCAGGTTGCTCAGAAGATGGGATGTGGCAGCAGGATATTTGGGCTTTGCTGTCCTCTATATGCTGTGCATGGCAAAGAAACTGTTCTGCTGTTTATATATCACCCGAGGTGCCACTGACGTCGGGGTATCTCTGGGCAGAGTGAAGCAGGATTACTACTATTACTTTTACTTTGAAAGGAGTGGCTCACTGAGGGGGTAAATATATATTTATTTTCTTTTATGAACACAAATATGTTGGGAGAAAAACCCTCCTGCAAAACGTGAAGCCAAAGAAATGGCAAACGAGCCAAATTTAGATCTTGCCCCCAGGATAACTGATGAGCCAAGCAGCTTCCCCAGCTTCAAACCAGCTCCTGAGATCACAGGTGGCTGTATCCTTAAAGGGTAGAAAGCAAAGCTGCCTCTTTTCTTTTCACAGTATCCTTCTCAGGCATCCCAACTCCGGCGCAGCCGCGCGCGCGGGGAAGCAGAGGCTGGATCCTGCCTCCTCAACACTCTGTTGGACTATAAACCACTGGTATTTGCTTTACCTGTGTGCTATCATCTTCCACGGAACAAAACAACATTTACATCTGGGATCAATTTGCTTGAAATTAAAGTGCAGCTGCTATATCTCTTCTGCATCAAAAGTATAGTGTTAAGGCCATAACGTACAGACAGTTACACATTACTTTGCATTGTAATATTTAGATTTGTGTCATTTTCCATCTGAAGTAAAAAGCGTCTTTAAATAAATGAGTGATCTTATGCTACATATTTTATGGGCTGTGTACTCAGCGAGATATATCTACATTTGCAACGTGCACACACATCGTCTCCAGCTTCAAACTGCGTATGTAGACCCGGAATTTTAATGCCTAAATGGAAATGCAGGGTAGGGATGACCCAGGCTGTGTGCTTGGAGAAGTCCTGCTGTGTGTGGGTGAGAGGGGGAGACCAGTTGTCCTGTGCCCAGTGGTAAAATGTGAGCATCCCCAGCTCGTGACCTTTCCCCTCCTCTGTGCTCACTCCCAACAGCCCGCCCTGTAAAGCAGTGGGGCACAAGCCTTTTGGTGGGGGGGGGGGTGTCACTCTGGCAGCTGGAGGGCTGGGTGCAATTACCATGTGCATTTGCATATGTGTACATACATCTCTGATGAAGAGATGGATGCTTGGGGTGTTTATTTGTCACAGGCTCTCACCAAACCACAGAATCACAGAATCACAGTGTGTTAGGAGTTGGAAGGGACCTCGAAAGCTCATCTAGTCCAACCCCCCTGCCAGAGCAGGATCACCCAGACTAAATCACACAGGAACACATCCAGGGGGGTTTGAATCACTCCAGAGAAGGAGACTCCCCAACCTCTCTGGGCAGTCTGTCCCAGTGCTGCATCACCCTCACAGGGAAAAAGTTTCTCCTTATGTTCACATGGAGCTTCCTCTGCTCCAGCTCGCTCCCACTGCCCCTTGTCCTGTCACTGCCATCCCTGAGCAGAGCCTGGCTCCATCCTCCTGACTCTTGCCCTTTACAGATTGATAAACATTAATAAGGTCACCCCTCAGTCTCCTTCAGGCTAAAGAGGCCCAGCTCCCTCAGCCTCTCCTCATAAGGAAGGGGTTCCACTCCATCACCTTGGTGGCCCTGTGCTGGGCTCTTTCAAGGAGTTCTGTGTCCTTCTTGAACTGAGGGGCCCAGAACTGGACACAATATTCCAGGTGTGGTCTCATCAAGGCAGAGGAGAGAAAGAATGGACACGAAGAGGAAGAATGGGCAAGAACTGCTCTTACCTGGTCACCTGAGAGCAGTTTGTCCCAGGTCTTGCTGGTTGACATCAGGAGACGATGCCAAGACACAAAGTGTCCACCTCCAGCGGTGTCCTGCCATGCTGCTGGTGCCGTGGGATGGGTAAGAACTTGCACAGGGTCCATGAGGATGTTCACCAGGGGAAGGGAGCCAACCTGTGAGCACAGAGACAGGCCATTTCCCGTCACTTTAGGTACCACTTACCCACACACGACAGCCCACACGTGTCAGCCTTACATGGCAAAAGGCAACATGCAACTACAACATGCCACTTTCTGAAGGCTGGAGACAATTTGGCCCCAGGGTGCCAGTTTTACCCCAAACTACTGCCCCGTAGCAGTCAGGGTTTGTACTTTAATCCCTCCCCATCTCTCCAAGTCCAGTAGGCAATCAACCAATGCAATCAGAGGAAGTATGTAGGAAACACAACATACTCCAACCCCATAAATGAGCAATCATCTGAAAGAGGTTTTGGTCCTCTCCAAGAGTTCTGTGGGCTGTTCCCCCGGGTTCTGCTGTACCCCCAGTTCTCAGGCAAGTGACAGGAGACGTTCAACAATAATAAAATCTGTTGGCCCCCTTTTCCTTTCCTTTTTCTTTTTCCTTTTATATAGAAATAAAGCTATGTGACACTGGCATCTCAATTTTCATTGACTTTTCCACTATAGTTCCCAAATGGAACTTCTGTTTTCCAGAGTGAGTGGTCTCTCCAGTTCACAGGGGACATCTAACTCCACACCTCTCATATTGTTTTACTGGCAATGGCAAGAAGCAATTGCAGAGAAAGCCCAAGAAAACAACTGGCCAGAACAACAGCTACAGAACTCAGATCAACGTGTGGCTGTTTCTTTGAGCAGCAATCATTGGTTCCACAAGTGAGTCACGCTGAGGGTTATTTTAATTAAACACAACCTCTGCCTGCCTATCTAACCTTGGTGACTAAGTAGGGCTGATCCCCATCCTGGAGTGCTCCCCTTGGCCAGGCTGGGCAGAGCCCCCCACTCCGTGCTCAACCCTCATCTTCCTCACTCTTTGACTCAGCAGGAGCTTTGCTTTTGAACTCCACGGGACCTAAACACAACGTGCAGCAATAATTTCAGCCAAAGAAGAGCAACGTCACATCAAATAATGTACCTTAAGTAATGCCAGCACGGGTCCAGCTTGACAGGCTCTGTGTGCTGCCTGGGCACCTCGAAGCATCCATGGGTGAGGCGGAGGTGATGGACCAGCACATGATGGACCAGCGCGTGATGGACCAGTGTGTGATGGACCAGTGTGTGATGGACCAGTGCATGATGGACCAGCATGTGATGGACCAGTGCGTGATGGACCAGCATGTGATGGACCAGCATGTGATGGACCAGCGTGTGATGGACCAGCGTGTGATGGACCAGCGTGTGATGGACAAGCAGGTGATGGACCAGCGTGTGATGGACCAGCACGTGATGGACCAGCATGTGATGGACCAGTGCGTGATGGATCAGCGTGTGATGGACCAGCGTGTGATGGACCAGCGTGTGATGGACCAGTGCGTGATGGATCAGTGTGTGATGGACCAGCACCCACTTTTCTGCAGGTTAGATGAAGATGGGTTAAGGAGAAGAGCCCAGGAGAAGCTCCCCATGCAGCACTCCCAGCCTTCTGTCGTGCCCAAGGACTACTCACCGCAACAAATGAAAAGCCCCATTTAAAGTAACGAAACACAGCACTTAAAGAGGCTTTAAAAATTGATAACTAAACATACTGTATGGGATCGATCTTAATTACTGCCCAGGTGGAATTTTTGTCTTCTGGCTTTTTTCAAGTGAAAAACCCCAACCACCCAACCCGGCCATTAATGAGAAACATTAAAGGCTCGTTAACAATATCCTTTCATCAAGCAGAGGCGCTGCCAGGGCGCCCTGCTCACGTCAATTTTCACCTTGTGGTCCAGCTACCGCATCTCGCCCCTGATGGAGCCCAGACCCATCACTGGCCGCTGCCTCTGGCTCCATGCAGGCTGTGCTGTCCCCCCTGCAGCCCCCCCAGCCCCCCCTGGCCCCCACTTTCAGCTGCCACCCGCACGTTACTTCACACGGGCTGGGGGCTGGTCTGGATCAGGCTCGGGGAGGGGGGAAGAGAGCGCGTTCTCCACCACTGCATCCCCTCCCTGGACTGGGAAGGAGTGGGAATGGAAGTGGTTTTCTTCCCTCAATCTTCAGTCTGCAGTGATGGGGTGCCCCTCCTGGCTCACCCTGTAATAATAATTTGGGGGAGGGAAAATGGGGTTTGAGCACTGGAAAACACAATTAAAATTAAAAATTGGGCTTGCTCCTGGCTGGAAATGGAGCACAACAAAAAGACGGACGTAAAAAGCTGATCATCAGGAAATCCCAGACTTCAGGACAGGGAGACATGAAAGGTTGTGTTAGGGCAGGTCTCCTGGAAAGCAAAAAAGGACAAAAAAAGAGTGAAAACCTGGGAAAAGTGCTCTTTTTTTTCAAGGCACAAATTAAACCTATTTATTTGTTACTCATCCCCCTACGCACGCTGTTTGGAACACCAATAGCACAGAGTCCTCTAACCAGGGGACATCTGCACATCAGTGTAACTGAGATGTCCTGTCTGCTTTAGCAGCAAGCAAGATTTCCTGTTGTTTCCTGAGCTGGGCACAGCCACGTGGAGTGGGGGTACAGCTGCATGGAGTTGGGGAACAGCCGCATGGAGTTGGGGTACAGCCACACAGAGTGGGGGCACAGCTGCAGCAGGGGCAGGGGAGCAGGAGCAAGGTGCCTTCGAATGCTGTTTCCATTCATAACACAAAAAGAATTACAATTAAACCTGTAAAGGCAATTCTTTGAGGGTTTTTACATTCCTGTAAGATTCTTACCAAGAAATGACTCTTGAAATAGTACATAAATCTCAGGGGCTCCCCTTGGGTTCCGATGCTGGAAGTTTTTAAGCAATCTTTCCATAGGTTTGTTCTCTTGTCACATTGTTCTTTAAAGCAGCAGGTCTCCAGCACCACCCTTTGCAGTAAGCAAACACTTTAATAGTCAGTGGATCTCCCTGTCCTGGGTGCAACACGTATCTATGGCCAGAAATACCACAATGAGGAAATCTTGGGAGGAAATGACTGGAGGCATTAAACCCTGATGTTTCTAGAAGAAATATCCGTGAGGTTGAGGGGAGCAGCAGTTTAAAATCACAGGGTCACAGACTCACAAAGCTGTGACTGGGGTTGGGAGGGACCTCCAGAGCCCATTGGGTTCAACCCCCTGCCAAAGCAGGGTCCCTAGGACAGGGCACACAGGTCGCTGTCCAGACGGGGCTGGAATCTCTCCAGAGAAGGAGACTCCACACCCCCTGGGCAGCCTGTCCCAGGGCTCCCTCACCCTCACTGGGAAGAAGTTCTTCCCCAGACTGGGGGGGAACTCCCTGTGCTCCAACTTGAGCCCATCACCCCTTGTCCTGTCCCCACAGACACTGAGAAGAGGCTGCCCATGTCCCCCTGTGTCCCACCCTTCAGCTATTGATCCCCATTGAGCAGATCCCCTCTCAGGCTTCTTTTCTCCAGGCTGAACAGCCCCAGCTCACTCCGCCTTTCCTCACAGGGGAGATGCTCCAGGCCTTTAATCCTCTTCATAGCCCTTGTCATGCGGAGAGTGATAGTACTGTCCTGCCAACGTCACCATCCCTTACTCAACCGCTACGCCGTACAGCAAACACCAGCTACGGCTTACGAAGTGCTTGAGAACTGCTCAGAAAAATCAAATGGCAACTTTACAGCCCTCAAATGGTGACTTTATGGCCCAAACCTCCCGTGCCCTGGTCTGATGACGAACTCCTCCAATTCCAAACGAAGAGGAAACTTGGGCATGTATCTAAAAATGTCCCTACTGCAATAATGAATTGGTTTTCTGTTTCAGAAGCTTCCAGTATGAGCTCATTACGCTGCCAACTCTGCTGGTGTGACAGCGCTCTGTAACTGCCCTCGAGCCCGGGGCCCTTCCCTGTTCGGGATGGATGCGCAGGGCGCAATCGGCGCTGTGCCCCCCGGCACGACCAGCGCAGCCACCACTCTGCTGCCAATCTGGTGCAGGAAATACAACGCTCTCCTTTGGAAATACTTCTGTTGGCCTGAGGCTGGCTGCAGAGGGGGGAAAACCCCCCCAAAACCCAACCAGGGATGGGGGAAGAGAGAGTGACCCGCTGCAGAGTTCGGTTTCATCCACGGTCAAGGGCATCTATTTGGTTACAAGCTTCGTTCCGCCAAAACAAGTATTATTTTTGAACCTTTCATTCTGCGGGTCCCTGGAAATGGGCTAGCCCAGCATGTGCCGGCATTAGCTGCCGCAGAGCCAGCTGTCGCGCCTGGCTGCGCCCTGTCTCCATGTCAGCAGTTCAAAGCGCGGCGAGGCCCAAGGCTGGAAACTCGATAGCTCGGAGGAACCCCATTCCAGGCAAGAAGCACATCGCTGTCTCGCCCAGGCGGGCTCCATCCTTCCCGTACGTGCCCGCATATGCTGAGAGAGGGACACCGGCTGCTCGCCACCGGCCGCTCGCCACCGGCCGCCGGCCTCTCCTATGTCCGCCCCGGCTCCGGCATCCCCGAACGCGGCCGTGGCCCCGCGCGGAACATCCCGGTGCCGGGCAGGGGGAGCCGAGCCCGGCCCAAGCCCTGCGGTTCCTGCGGAGCCTTTCATGTTATCTCACCGCGCGTTTCGGTTCGTTGCTGCTGGCGCGGGGGCGGCCCCGCACCCCGGCCGGGCAGCGGCCGGTTGGGCAGAGCGCGCACAGCGCTGCCCGGCCCGCGGGGCCTGTCCGGCTGTCTGTCTGTGCGTCCGGCTGTCTGTCTGTCCATCTGTCCTGTCTGTCTGTATGTCCTGTCTGACTGCCCTGTCCAGCTGTTTCTGTCCTGTCTGGCTGCCTTGTCTGTCCGGCTGTCCCTGTCCTGCCTATCTGTGTTGTCTGTCTGTCCATCTGTCCTGTCTGTATGTCCTGCCTGACTGCCCTGTCCGTCTGTCTGTCTGTCCTGCCTATCTGTGCTGTCTGTCTGTCTCTCTGTATGTCCTGTCCTGTTCGTCTTATCCATCTGTCTGTCCTCTCTGTATGTCCTGCCCATCTGTATGTCTGTCCTGTCCGGCTATCTGTATGTCCTGCCCATCTGTCCTGTCCATCTGTCTGTCCCTAACCTGTCTGTCCTGTCTGTATGTCCCTGTCCCTCTGTATGTCCTGCCTGTCTGTCCTGTCCATCCTGTATGTCCCTGTCTTGTTCCTGTCCTGTCTATCCATCCCTGTCCTGCCTGTCCCTCCTACCCCTGCCCAACCAGTGCCCCTGCCCTTCCCCAGCCCCAGGGTCCGGGGAACAAGCCGCCCGTCTCCCTTGGAGTAGTGTCACCACCCTGAAAGCCAGCGCTCCTTCTCACCACACCCAGAGATCCCCAAAACCTCAAATTCCTTGATAAAGCCAGCTAGGGGCACGGACGGGAGAGAGAGGTGAAAGTTTGCACATCCTCTCCCCGGTTCCTTTGTTGGTGGTGTGCATTCTAAAAAAAAAAAAAATTAAATAAATAAAATACACCCAAACTGTACATATTATAAGGCTATATTTTTATCTCGGGGTTCTGGTGACACGTACAAACCACTTGAGCTTTGCTTTCGTGGTTTATATTGCCACCAGAAACCCTTGATAAAAATACAGCTTTATATTGCACAGCTGGGTATAGTTTATTTTCCCCATATATCATGCGGCGTGTTTTATTTATAAACATACAGGAGGACACTCGTACATGCAAAGCAGTTCTTTTATTGAAGTAATTCTGAGATATCAATAACCCCACATTAACTAACGCATCGGAAGGCGGGAGCTTGTTGGGTTAGTGGTGGCCCCTTTCTAAAGAGGCGCCCATGAAAAGATGATAAAGCACATAAAAGGAGTATCAGTATTTCCATCTTGGAATTTACGATTCCCAAACTGAAAATTTTTCAGCTGCTGGTGGCTCACGCTCGCAGAGAACCCTGCTTAACCCCCTCCCACCCCCCCCTCAAAACTTGGCTTTAGTATCTCTTGTGTCCTTTCTAAGGAAGAGGCTATGGGAAATAAAGCTTTGCCTAACGGAGGAACACCAAAAATCCAAAGGAAGAACCCATCAGGTCGCACAGGGAGATGTGCTGCTGAGAAAGGGGGTGGCTATGAGGAGCTTTCCAGTATTGTGGCCAAGTTGTGCTACTCCAACCGCGCGTTTACCAACCGCTTCTCGTCCCCTTTTCCAGCCCCTTCTCTTCCTCCCACTGCCTGCGCCAGTCACAAGGGAAAAGACTTTGACTTCCCACCATTGAAAAGAAAAGCCCAGAGCAAGCCATTCGACTTTTGAGGGCATTCCACTGCATGCCCGTGACTCCCGCAGCCGTACACACGAGGGTAGGGGGCTGGCAGGGACCCCCGTGCCAGCAGTGGGCACAGGGCTGAGGCCCACTGGCCGCCCTGTCAGCGAGCCAGCTGCTTCCTCAGGGAAGCCCACACTTCGCATTGTCCATGGCCTTCCCACTCCCTTATCCCTACCCTTTCACAGGTTCTCAAGACCAACACAGCTCTTAAGAAAAAATAAACACAGGCAGAAGTTTCAATACACAAACCCGATGTAAAGCCTTAAAAGGATAAAGCCCACAGATTAAACCCCCCCAAAAAAAAACCTCCACGGGAAGCCAATGTCCCTGCCCTGTGCCAGCCCCCTCTGGCAGCCAAGACCTCAGCGCCCAGGGTGGGTGATGGAGACTGGCAGACCCCAGGTGCTTTAACGGACATGAAAAATAGAACAAAACAGGGCTGGAGATGGGGACAACCCCCCCCCACAACGGGCCTGGGCTGCTGTGCTCATTCTGCCACAAAATGTAGAAAACAAGAAAGGGCAGAGGAGCTGCATCCCTCAGGACGCATCCCGCTCTTCTAATATAGTGGTGCCACCGCGCATGTCACTTCAGATGCTGCACTGGATTTCTGTGTCACTCAAATATTTACCGTTTTTCTGAATTCTGCTGGGTGATCTGAGAGCTCGTTATCAGCTGGGTACCCGTGGCTGTATGTCTTGGCTGGTTAGCAGCCAGGGCTGAGGCACATCAATATGCTAACTTCTCTTTCTGGAGCTTCTCGTGCGACAGAAGCCACTCTTTCAGGAGGCTTCCTCCTCCGTAGTTGCCGCTCCGCCCGCTGCTGCAAATCACCCTGTGGCAAGGGATGATGATGGGGATCTGTAAAACACACCGGAATGGAGACAGGAGCATGAGAAAAGGGGACAGTGGAGGGGAAGATGCCTGTAAATCCACTGTTAAGGCAGGACTCCTCCACCATGGGACCGGTGGGGACAGGGATGGCGGTCCCCGGGCTACGATGTGCACACAGTGCTGATCACGGGTTCTCAAGACCAAACCAGCTCTTAGGAAAATATAAATGCAGGCAGAATTTTCAATACACAAACCTGATGTAAAGACTTAAAAGGATAAAGCCAGTAGATAAAATCCCTCCCCAAAAAGCTCCACGGGAAGCCAATGTTCCTGCCCCACGCCAGCCCCCTCCGGCAGCCAAGACCTCAGTACCCAGGGTGAGTGACAGAGCCTGACAGACCCCAGTGCAGCGAAGG
Organism: Zapornia atra; assembly: GCA_013400835.1. NCBI lineage: Eukaryota > Metazoa > Chordata > Aves > Gruiformes > Rallidae > Zapornia > Zapornia atra. The sequence goes on along the minus strand of VZTU01027695.1, from coordinate 38,403 downwards.
GACAGGATGGGAGTATGGGATGAGTGTCCATCACCATCATCACCATCCCAGGACTGGAAGAGGCGATGAGTGGGACTTCCCAAGCCCCAGCTCCCTGGCAAATCTCCCCTGGCTGCAGCACCTCTACGCTGCGAAGTCCTGCCTAAGAACAAGGCACTATTTATTATTTAACAGCAAGTCAATCCAAAATGGGTTGAATGAATCTTTAAAACCTACAACAGGAGAGATTTAATTCACACCTAACCCATTTAAGAAGTGTTGTTTTCCCGGTGCTTTCTGCTTTGTATCATTTACAGCCAAATGCCATGGATTCTGAAAAACCAACACGTGGAGATACAGAATAGGCTGGTAACTCATGGACAGACGTAACTGTGCTGGGTTTGGGGCTTTTTGAAATATTTGTTATTACAGGTGATTATCATAGTTGAAGTACACACCATAAAAAATGCAATACATCATCTCTAATCACGCCCTGTGTGTTTTGGTAACCGCGTAGTAATTCGATCGTAGGTAATCTGATAGCTGTGGAAACAGCAAGTCACTCAAAAGCCAGGTTTTCACAAATTTGGGCATGTTACGTCAAAAAAAGCAGAGTTTAGTTACATACAGACACACAGGCGAATCCCCCACTTACTTACTTAAAATATGGGATGTATTTTAATCCCATTTAATAGTTACATCAACGTAGTTCAAGCCGTGCTCATATGTGAGCCCAGGACAGGCAGAGCCCAAAGGAACCAGACAGCTACTGACCAGACCTTTGTGAATTGTTTATTTTGGGGGAATTGGTTTGGTTTTGATAGGTGGTTTCAATGGCTTCAAATTAAAAACTCTCCATCTCAGCCCACAGGCTATCACGTTAACCAGGAATACACATTGGTGCTTATTGTTAATCAAGGTTTAATAAGCAAAATGCTTGGAATAGCTGCTTTATTTGGGGTTGACAACGCCACGAGTGAATTATGCATCCCCAACTCCTGTGAGTAGCAATAAAAATCCTTACTCTACCCCGTGCCATCCTGTGCTAGCTTTACAGCTTCTTTAAAGTTGTTTTTTTTGCAAGTGTTTTCCTGTTTTGGGATTTCTCCATCTTTACCATCCACGTGCACAGTTACTGCAGGCAGATTGTCTTGAGTGACAAAGCAATAACCAGCCATAATAATACACTGTAAAAAAAGAACCCCTCCAAGGTTAATTTGCAATTCTTTAAAAGCAGAAACAGTAAATGGGGATATTTTGACTGCAAGGCTATAAATCTTGCTACAGACAGGGGCCCAAATCTCTTCCTGAGCCGGTTCCCTGCAGCTGCTCAGCCGGGGTGAAGACACTTGAGCCGGGGCAGGGGTATGTCTATGTGCTGGGGACTTCGGTCAGGGAGATAGGTCGGTGGCCCCAACTGGAGTACTGTGTCCAGTTCTGGGCTCCCTGGGATAAAACAGACAGGGATCTCCTGGAGAGAGTCCAAAGGAGGCTACGAAGGGGATTAAAGGCCTGGAGCATATCCCCTGTGAGGAAAGGCTGAGTGAGCTGGGGCTGTTCAGCCTGGAGAAAAGAAGACTAAGGGGGAACCTTATTAATGTTTATAAATATCTTAAGTATGGGATGCAGGGGGACATGGGCAGTCTCTTCTCAGTGTCTGTGGGGACAGGGCAAGGGGCAATGGCTGCAAGTTGGAGTATAGGAAGTTCCCCCCCAACCTGGGGAAGAACTTCTTCCCGGTGAGGGTGAGGGAGCCCTGGGACAGGCTGCCCAGGGGGTGTGGAGTCTCCTTCTCTGGAGAGATTCCAGCCCCGTCTGGACACCAACCTGTGTGCCCTGTCCTAGGGACCCTGCTTTGGCAGGGGGGTTGGACTCGATGAGCTCTGGAGGTCCCTTCCCACCCCTGTGATTCTGTGATTCTCCTCCTAAATTGTGCTAGAAGATGGAAGGTGTGCCCATGTGAAGGGAAAAACCAAGGACTTTAATTCCAGGTGGTGTGAGCTGGCACGCTGCGCTCCCGGATGATGCCCGGATCGGTGTGGGACCTGTTCATGAGCACAGGGATGAGTGGCTGAGCCTCTTGCCATGGAGTAAGAAGAGGAGGGTATGAAATCAATGGAGCTCTTTCCATGCCCGAAATAAAGGATTTCATAGCCAGTACATGTGGTACTGAGGCTGTTATCAGTGCTGTAATTTAAAAATATTGAATATTGCTTCAGTTTGGCTTAATTGTGGTGACAACTTTCAGACTACTAAAATAATTAAACCTGCTAAAATTTATTAGGGCCCTAAGGACATTTTAGAGGGAGCACTACCCTAGTCTGGAGCTTTAATGCCTCGGCTACATTTAATGTAATTTTTATCAATAAACCAAGCAGCTCATAATATTATAGCTTCACTGAAATCCTCACGCTGTGAAATCTAATTCATCTAATACATGAATCCATCACTTACACAGACCCTACCTCAAACGCTATAAAACTTCCAAACCCATAGATTTGTCTCCAACAAAAATAACATGAAGGGGCCCTCGGATCAATAACGGAGTCCCTCTGATTCGGGCAGCAGCTGAATATTTTCTCCAACTTTGCTTTTGTTCTTCTGGGTAGGAGCCCACAAGGGAAAGAGCTTGTTTTCACTCGCAGCCTCATCAATACCTAAATCCTGGTGAACAAGTGACACTGAGAAGCTGTAATCAATAGCTCCCTGTGCGTTTTTTCTTCTGGTCAAATGGTTCAGCACTACTGACAGCCCTGACACTCAGAACATGATGCTAAATCTTTATCAACAGCCATCTGGGTGACTGGCAGAACAAGACTCGGGCGGTCATTAACGCTCGTGGCAATCTGTGAATAAACTAACTCCTCGATAAGGCGTTTGTTTAGAAAGAAAGGTGGGGAGGGAGTGGGGAGGGGGGGGAGAGAGGAAAAAACCCCTCCCCATGCAAGGTATTGATTGCCTTTGAACTGCATTTAGCAAATTCTGAGGACGGAGCGGCACTTCGCCGCGGCGCTGCGCCTCGTTAAAGAGTGTTCAATTTGAGGCAAGGGAAACCTGACCGTCCCATTATCCTGCTGATGGGCTGGAGACCTCCACAAACTGCCAAACTGTCACAGCCAGATCAGCTGGGCTGTGGTGGAAACAGCTGAAATATCAAGTTATAACACACAACAGGAATGGCGCCCCGCAAGGAATAATCTGTCCCTCTTCTCGTGTCCTATTGCTGCTTCTCCCCATCCTCCCTGACAGGAGCAAAGCCTGGGATGGTCGTGACCCGCTGTGAGCTCTGGGTTATCACCAGCCACCAGAGGAATTGATGCAAAGGAGCTGGATGCGGCTGTAACGCTTCAGATCCACATGTCCTGGTCTTCCCATAAACATGTGGCTCCTCCTTCCAATCTCCAATGTTTAAAAGGTTTTGGCTGAATAAACATCCTCAACGCTGGATAGATCGATACCAGCATCGAGTGGTACACTCAGCTGGGCTTGAGCCCGAATGGAAATGGAGAGGGTATCATAGAATCACAGAACCAAAGGGGTTGGAAGGGGCCTCCAGAGCCCATGGGGTCCAACCCCCTGCCAAAGCAGGGTCCCTAGGACAGGGCACACAGGTCGGTGTCCAGATGGGGCTGGAATCTCTCCAGAGAAGGAGACTCCACACCCCCTGGGCAGCCTGTACCAGGGCTCCCTCACCCTCACTGGGAAGAAGTTCTCCCCCAGATTGGTGAGGAACTTCCTATACTCCAACTTGCAGCCATTGCCCCTTGCCCTGTCCCCACAGACCACTGAGAAGAGGCTGGCTATTTCCCCATGTATGCCATACTTAAGATATTTATAAACATTAATAAGGTCCCTCCTTGGTCTTCTTTTCTCCAGGCTGAACAGTCCCACACATAAAACACAACGTAAGCAGCTATGGCTGCCATTAGCAGATCGCTGAAGACGTCTTATTTAAGGCACAGAACAGTCATTTAGGATGGCCTTGGACTAATCAGCCCAACATTCGACATTTCCCATGAGTCTCTGTGATTTCTTTTTGATCCTCCTATAGTAGTCTAATGAGATTTTTAATTGAACTTTATGGGTTCCCTTTGAGGACCACAGACCTTGCAATCAATCTGAACTGCAGTAAACTATTTGAAGTTTCTCTTGCAAAAGGTGAGCCATCCCCACCATGTCCTTGGCATAAATTGAGGCGAAGATGTCGCATCTTTCAGCTGCTGCTGGCACCTATTCCACCTTCTCATAAAGTTGAAGGTCATCGTATGAATTATGTGAAGCAACCCGACTACAAAGGGGAAAAAAACCTGTGGAATGCACACTGCCAAAATCAAAGACCATCCAGGATTCGCAAAAGGGAGAAACGCTCTGGTATTTTGTGGGAAAAGGAGAGATCCATGATTTTAGCACCGTGTTTAAGGAGCAAGGCAGTGCCTGGCTTGGGCTGATTTCCAATGCTCCTTTTGACTATCACTATCCGCATTAAATCACGCCTAGGATTCAGGCACGGTGTTTATAATGTAGTCCTTCAGCTGATGGGAGCGTCTCAGGGTGCTAACAGATACTCTGCTGTTGTGTGCAGTGGAGGGATTCGCTCTTCCTTCGATTCCTCAGCGCCAGGACTGGCCAGTGCCAACTCCTCTCCCGTGAATGAAACCCCACGGCTCTGCTGCCTAACAGAACCTCCTGTTTCTGCCACAACTGCCAACCGACTGCTCCCCGAGCCCAGGACCTGCATCCTTATGCTCACGCAGCCTGCGCAGAGGTCCCGAGTGCTGCAGCTCTCTGCATTCCATGCTGACATGTTAACGATGCCCCAGAATCACAGAATCAATCACAGGGGTTGGAAGGGGCCTCCAGAGCCCATGGGGTCCAACCCCCTGCCAAAGCAGGGTCCCTAGGACAGGGCACACAGGTTGGCATCCAGACAGGGTCCAGCCCTGTCTCTCCAGAGAAGGAGACTCCACACCCCCTGGGCAGCCTGTCCCAGGACTCCCTCACCCTCACTGGGGAAAAGTTCTTCCCCACATTGGGGGGGAACTCCCTGTGCTCCAACTTGAGGCCATCGCCCCTTGTCCTGTCCCCACAGACACTGAGAAGAAGCTGCCCATGTCCCCCTGTGTCCCACCCTTCAGCTATTGATAACCATTGATCAGATCCCCTCTCAGGCTGCTTCTCTCCAGGCTGAACAGCCCCAGCTCACATGTTCACCCCCCAGATGATGTGTGTGGTTTAATGAAGTGTTTAGTCAGATCCAGAGCTCAATATCTCATCTGATAAACAGACCGTGGGTGTGTTTATACGTGTCCAACCTTCACGGGGATCCTCACACATGCACTCACATAATGCCTACTGGGTTGGAGCCTCTATGCTCACTAAAGCAGCACACCCTGATATTCTAAGTGTCTATGGGATTTCCCTATGAAACAGCTCCTAGGAGCAGGGTGAGGCTGCGTTCCGTGAAGACGCTGCATTGTACTTGACAATACAAACTATTTTAATGTGATGGAGTGCTTCCCAATATAATCCAGTGTACATTAAGATAAGGCAATAGAATGCAAACCTGCAGGAAACAGTTCTCAAAGAATAACAATATAGTGTTGTGCAAAAGGATATGTAATTGCTATCGCCTCGAAATGTACCCGGCTTTGCCCTCAGGCTGCAGTGGAGCAGCAGCATCCAAAGTAGTGGTAACAGCAGGTTGTGGTGTGAAAATTCCTGCTTGTTCCCCTGTGAGGAAGGATGAAAATAGTTCTGAAAATATACAGCAAAGCCACTGCAATTTTTTTTTAAATGGGGTCCTACCTTATTATTGCTATTTCCCATCCCATCCCACGGCTGCAGTGTTTTCTGGCCTCAGCAGAACAAAATTTAAGCGCATTATAGATAATAATGTATAGCTTTAGGGAAAGGGAGCTATATTAATATGATACTGCCCCAATATTTCACAATAGAAAGCTGACGATAAAAAATCCTCGGCGCTGTAATGACAGCCCTGCCCGTTCCCAGCCACGTGTTTATCCCTGCACATCTCCCATCCTGAGCCTGTCCTTCCATGGCTGTTCCACAGGCAAACACACATGGGAGTCCTCACATACTCCAATGGCAGCATCTAATCACAGAATCACTGGGTTGGAAAAGACCTTTAAGATCATCAAGTCCAACCGTTCCCATCCTAAGCTAAACCATATCCCTAAGTACCTCAGCTACCCCTTCTTTAAACACACCCAGGGAAGGTGACTCAGCCCCCTCCCTGGGCAGCCTGTTCCAGGCCCTGACAACATATGTTGAAGAAAAGCCAAAAAGGCCACGACAATATTAACAGCAATCAAGGGGGGGTATTTTTTTCCAAGGCAAGTAGCAAGGGAACAGATGTGCAAAGACAGATGCAGGGGCTCTGCGCCCGCTCATCCTTCTGTTTGCACCGCAACTGCAGCCCCGGTCCCACACCAACCAGTGTGATTCAGGTGCACAAATACACCTGGAAATCCAAACCTGGCCACCTAAGAGGGAAAGATGATGACTGGGAAGATAGACAAAGGGCCCAAGGATTATAACATCCTGTTTTTCCCAAACTCCACTGGCCTAACCAAGAGCTTTCTCCCCTCCAAGTGCTTCAAGCTCAGGTACCCTCCCTGTCAGAGAAATGCCATTTACAGCTGGCTAGGAGCATGCTGACGCTCAGGGATTTGATTCAATCGTGCACCTACGTGATGTAAAATCCCTTTTTTTCCGTGTTTCCAGAAGCCTGCCCATGCCAGAGAAGATGGACACAGCCAAAGCCACTCATACCCTGTAAATGAGGTCTGTGTTGGGTGATGGAACATTCCACCCCCCCTTACAATATGTAAGAAAGTTTAAGAACAACAACACATGTGGAGGCTGATGAATTAAAAGAAGTGGAATGTTTCTCTTTCCAACACCATAAATGGTGGGGAATAAATCACGTTAAACTGGGTTGTGCATTACTGCTGATTAAAAACACTTACTGACCTTATTACTCATGGTAGACCAGTTTTCATAGCAGATAAATTTAATCTAATGACATTTAGCCCTCAAAGCTCTCTAAATCCACCACCTTCCATCAACTTTATTTCAAAGTTGATGTGGACTTACAGGGTTGCTCCTCATGGCTCCTCCCACCGCTCGCGCTGCTCTGCTGTTGCCTGCAAGATGGGCTAATTGCTTGTAGGAAATGGCCTCTCCAAACTTCACGTCTCTCAACAGGGTCCACAAGACTTGTCCGGTGAATGAGTCTGCAAAAGGTGACCAAGAGCAGCTCAGAAAACCAGGATCACAGAATCATAGAATCACAGGGGTTGGAAGGGGCCTCCAGAGCCCATGGGGTCCAACCCCCTGCCAAAGCAGGGTCCCTAGGACAGGGCGCACAGGGCGGTGTCCAGACGGGGCTGGAATCTCTCCAGAGAAGGAGACTCCACACCCCCTGGGCAGCCTGTCCCAGGGCTCCCTCACCCTCACTGGGGAAAAGTTCTTCCCCATGTTGGTGTGGAACTTCCTGTGCTCCAATTTACAGCCATTGCCCCTTGTCCTGTCCCCACAGACACTGAAAAGGGGCTGGCCATTTCCCCCTGCATCCCATGCTTAAGATATTTATAAACATTAATAAAGTCCCTCCCTTAATCTTCTCCAGGCTGAACAGCCCCAGCTCACTCAGCCTTTCCTCACAGGGGAGATGCTCCAGGCCCTTCATCATCTCCGTAGCTCCTCTGGACTCTCTCCAGGAGATCCCTGGCTGTTTGATCCCAGGGAGCCCAGCACTGGACACAACACTCCAGGTGGGGCCTGAGCAGGGCAGAGCAGAGGGGGAGGATCACCTCCTTCGACTTGGTGGCCACACTCCTCTTGATGCCCCCCAGGATCCCACTGGCTCTCTCAGCCCCCAAGGCACACTGCTGGCTCATGGCCACCCTGTCATCTACCAGCTCTTCTCCAGCAGATCATCCCCAGTCTGTCCTGATTCCAGCAGTTATTCCTTTCCAGGTGCCAGACTCTACACTTGCTCTTATCAACCCCCATCTGGTCTCTCCCTGCCCAGCTCTCCAGCCTGTCCAGGTCTCTCTGGATGGCAGCGCAGTGTCCTGTGTGTCAGCCACCCCTCCCAGCTTTGTATCATGGTCACTTGCTGAGGGTGGATGCTATTCCCTCATCAAGGTCATTGATGAAGATACTAAACAGGACTGGACCCAACACCAGCCCTGGGGAACACCACTAGTCACAGGCCTCCATTCAGATTCTGCTCCACTGATCACGACCCTCTGAGCTTGGTCTGACAGCCAGTTCTCAACCCACCTCACTGTCCACTCATCCATCCCTTGTTCTCTCAGATGAAACATTCCCAACACCTCCACAGCAGCTTTCTAATTTAAATGTAAACAGCCCCGACGCCCTGTCCTGTTATTGTATCCCATATTACTACATTTAAATACTTGATTATCAGAAGGAGCGCTCTCCAAGTAACTGATCACTATAAAAAAGGATTTAAGGCTTTGATTTTCCTATATTTTTAATTTGCTTCAAGTACAATTATCCTGTTAACTCATACAATGTGGTTTTTCCATTAAATTGGCAGAGTATAAATTAGCATAGAGTCAAATTAAAAAGGGAAGAAATAACCAGCTCTACCTATTTTACAAAGCCCTTGCATCTCCAGCTAATTTCCAACTTCAGCTGGGACACGCAGCAGAAGAAGCCCTAGAGCCAGTGGACTTGGTATTATCCTGGCTGACTGCATTTTATAGTCGAGACCCCCGAGCTACTGCTCAGCATCGCAGACATTACCAGACGTAAGGACTAGCTGTGACCTTGAGCATACAGCACAGCCTTAATGATACAGGGCTCTGAGAAAAAAATAGATATATAAAATAAGGTATCTTCCATTATTTGAATTTTAATTCACCAGCAAATTGCTTCTAAGTGTTGCGATTGCTGGGATAATGAAGGAGGGAAGGCATTAGGAGCAGCTTGCTTCTGTCTCAGGGCTTTACCTTCCCAGCCCAGGATCACTTCACAGAACAGAAACTGAGAGTTGTGGTTGGGTTTGTGTTGGGCTGAACACCTATGGCTCTTTCACGGCCCTTGGAAGAGCTCTGAAGACCTGAGGAGGGAACAACTTACTGAGGGGAGTGAGATGGGGAATTAAATAAAAATAAAGGAAAAAAAGACAAAAAAAAAGGGAAGGGAAAAGGGAAAGGAGAAGGGGAAGAAGGGAAAGGGGAAAGAGAAGGAAAAGGGGAAGGGAAAGGGAAAGGGGAAGGGAAAGGGAAAGGGAAAGGAAAAGGGGAAGGGAAAGGGGAAGAAGGGAAAGGGGAAGGGAAAGGAGAA
>VZTU01027695.1:25000-28862 GCA_013400835.1 Zapornia atra | reverse complement strand
AGGGGAAGGGGGAAAGGGGAAAGGGGAAGGGGGAAAGGGGAAAGGGGAAGGGGGAAAGAGGAAAGGGACCCCTTGCCCCAGCCGAGAGCTTCGGTCTCCTGCTTTGGCAAAGAACCAACCTGCCTGGACCCATTTTCTCCCTTCAGCTGCTGGAAGAGGCGCAGCGTTACACAGGAGCGCAGCGCACCGTGGCTCTGCTCTTAAAGGAAACCCATACACCATGATGTGTGTGTTAAATAATAAAAATCACTTCTTAACTGAAGGGAATGATAATCACTTCAGTGAAAAAATCTGTTTAGTCTTTATTATAACATTAAGCAAATTAAACATCAGCATAATCCAGGTGATACGAGAAAAGGGTCATCAAAGAAATTAACTTTGTTGTTCATTAATTTACATGGATTAGTAGAGGGCAAAGAGATAGCAAATCTGCTCTAGTTTTTTATGATATAATTTCAAACTGTACACCATTTGTGGCAGTAGGGTGACTTTGGGGTTAATCAGACTGATTTGTCCTTTTAATTGCTTTCTATTCAAAGAAAATTCATTAGATAATGTTCTCTTCAAAATTCATGAATCAATTTAACTGAAGAAACCACATTAACAGCTTTGGGTTCATTAGCACAAGCAGTTGTGTTACTGGCTGATTGCTAGGAGGGCTTCCTTAGGCAAACACATTTTGTTTACTATGATTTCTTCAGAAAAGGTTTATTTCAAATCAGATCATCACTCTTATTTTTTTAACCTTCTTTCTGAGCCAGCAAGCTTAGTGTTAACCTCACTGACTCAGGGGTCCCGGGGAATTATTGCCTGATGTCATCTTTTGAATCAATGAAAAGCAGTGATTGCATCTTCCTGGGGCCCAAGTCCAAACAAATCCCTGTTTCTGCCCTCATTTTTGGCAGGGGAGCGTTTTGGGGTGCTGGGATGTGACAGGTCCATAACTTTCTGAAACCTGCAGGAATAAGAGAGAAGGACAGGGCAGCTCTGGACCCCCCCCCAAGCAATCAGACCACTGTGCCAAGCGATGCCCAAATTAATGAGCAGCTTTTAACCCTCTAAAAGAGGGACAGGGATGAGCCTCTTCTGCCAAGCTGGGGGGCTGAGATCGTCCTGTCCTCTTTCCAAAGCCACCAAACATTTCTCACAGGAGAGTATACACTGCCCTCTGCGCCCACACAAACCACTCCAAGTTCTGGTTCAAAAGCAGGAGCCATTTAGCCATCCTGCACATCATTTTATAAATGTATCTGAAAACTCAATTTCATCCTGTAGGGAGCAAATGCATTAATTAGTTTAAGCAGCTCTACGAGACAGTGCCAAATACTGTTATTAAACTGTCTGCAAGTGTGAGTGGCTGTAAGCATAACCTGCCCAAATTAGATGGCTGAACTTTCACCAATTTTCAGCGTGTGCCAACGTTTTATGCTGTTAAATATCATTATAAAGTGCACATAAAGATTAACACACACACACTAATTCTCTCGTTACAGCAAAACACTCCTGCGAGCTGCGGATGCCCACGTCATCCTGGGGTGGGGGGGTGCCAGCTGAGAGGTGTCTGATCTGACCCAAGTTGTGGGAATGGGAGTGCTGGAGGACTTCTCCTTCCTCTGCACCCACCCACAGCACCCACTGCACGGACCCCACCAGGGCTCTGGACTGTCTTCTTGTTACGGCCAACTGTTGCTAGATGCTGTGTCTTATTTAAGCAACCAAGGATTTGCCAGATTTTAGATAGAACACCGAGCTGCTGTGTGGTGGGCAGGCCCCTCAGACCCCCTAGTGAATCCCTGCCATAGGCAGGGACACCCCCCCCCAGCCCAGGGTGCGCAAAGCCCCATCCAACCCAGCCTTGAGCCCTGCCAAGGATCCAGGGGCAGCCTCAGCTTCTCTGGGCATCCTGTGCCAGGGCCTCCCCACTCCCTGGGAAGGATTTCTGCCTCCCAGCCCCTCTCCAGCTTTCCCAGAGCCCCTTAAGGGACTGGAAGGGGCTTGGAGGTCTCCCTGCACCTTCTTCAGGCTGAAGCACCCCAGCTCTCCCAGCCTGGCTCTGGAGCAGAGTGGCTCCAGCCCTCGCACCATCTCTGTGGCCTCCTTGGGACCTGCTCCAGCAGCTCCAGTCCTTCCTGTACTTTATTATTTCTCACTGCCATACCCCTTTACCACAGAGCCCAACAACAACGTTGTGTTTCTGGTGCATATTTCTGTGGCACCACCAAAAAGGAGCGACGCTCCTTGAAAATGCCTGGTGCTCTTCCCCACCAGAGGAAACATTCCACACTCATTCTACATCTACCTGGAGATAAATGAAGGTCAACCACGATGCATTTGAACTACAGAACGAGCCACCACTCAAGCAGATGTCATTAACCCCAAACCAGCCCAGCACGTAGCTCTGATGACAGAGATGCAGGCTGAGGGGATCGCTTTGGGAACGCTTCTAGGTATTGCTTCTGCATGTGTGTGTGCCTATGGGATGTAAGACAATATAAACACAGCCATGACTTGGAAACACGTGACATATCTGTGTCACCTCAGTGGAGAACGTGCCACCATGTGTCATTTCGATACCAGTAACGCTGGGGCTGGTTTTAGCTGTGCTAGAACCCAGTTAACAGGAGCTGCCTCTGATCTGTAGTTTAACAGGGTTTTAAACGCGGTTCCCTTCGGACTGTGGAAGGGGTTGTGGGGCCAAATGCTATCCTTAGAAGCAAGGAACTCCCCCCGGACCTCATCCAGCAGTATTTCTTCAGGTTAAACTCCCTGGAAGTCAGTAGGTGTTTTACTTGAGCCATAACTGATATTCTGACCCATTTTTTGTGTGGTGCCTTAAGAGCAGCTTTCAATGCACTTAGACTGCAATTTTAGGGAAGTGAGGAGATGGGTCCAGTATTCAGCACCAGCCCTTTACGTGGCACACGGCAGACCTCTCCAGTTCCCCACTTCCAAACTCAAACCTAAGCAAGGCCTTATGCAAACTCACGACTCCTTAAGCATTAGTAACTCCTCCTAAGCCACGTGCTTGTATGGGACTTGGAATGCCACCGTGTCCCTGAGCAGGCTGGGGCTGGGTTTTGGAGCCCATGGACCAGTAAGATGGAGAAAACCACAAAGCACTCGACATCTCCCTCCTGGGCTATGGCACAGAGGGTGCCACTGCTAGGTGAGCCATGCAGCTGGCTGTAGCTGCAGTACAGTCGGATGAAGGAGCCACCTGGTTATCCTCCACGCTGTAGGTAACACCCCCAGCTGCAACTGCTACAGGAGAGCAGAACAAATACTCTGGATGCAGAGACAGTGAAAGCACGAGTCTCTTCCCAGCCAATGAAGCAGGGCAGGCAGGTCTTTTGCTGCAGGGGGAGTGGAGGTAAGCATAAAACCAGTTTATTGTTCTCTGACATCAGTTCTATGCTGGTTCCTGAGAATCCACCCCATTTTCCTGCAGACAGGTTTCCCTACCAGACCTGTACTCAGAGACCCAGAGAGCCACTTCCTCTTCCTCCTCCTCTGTATTATCCCCTCACATTTCCTTTTCCCCACAACCAGTTGCAGTTGGTCCCAATGATGCTAAATCAGACCCTAACTACTGTCACAGACCTGTCATGACCCGCTCAATGGGCAGCAGAGGGGAAGGGTAGGGTCCCCCCCATCCTGTGATGCACCAGGTATCTGCACATCTCAGCCTCTTCTAAGTCCCCATGGGTGAAGAATTCCAAGTTCCCTCTGGGACTTTTCGCTGAGCCAAGCTGTGTCCCTGTGGGATGGAATGAGGAAGTTCAGGGGCACAAAGCCCCTCACAGCACATGGAAATGATGCACGGCCCCCCAGCCGCAGCAGCTCGGTGTGCTGGAGCACAGTG
>VZTU01027695.1:17500-20000 GCA_013400835.1 Zapornia atra | reverse complement strand
CCATTGCTTTCTGAGAGAATCCTGCTTTTGGGTGTTCTCAGTCCCCCACCCAAGCACTGACACAAGGCTCAGCCGGCATCCCGGCGGCAGGACCCCCTCGACAAGCTCAGCTGAAGGTGGTACCCAGCAGCAGAGATGAGGCATGGAGACCTTTCAGTGCATCCTTGTGCAAGGCAACGCTGAGGGGCTTAAATTTGGAAAGCACTCAGCACTTTGCTTCGGAGGTGGCTAATTCTTTGCATTATTATAGCACTGCAGGCATGGCACAGGAGCAAGGGGAGTTTCAAGATGACAAGTGTCCAGTCTGGAGGTTGGACTTGATGACCTCTTGAGGTCCCTTCCAACCCCTATGATTCTGTGACTCTGTGATTCTGAATCTGCAGGCACCTCCAACAAAGACCTGTTGGTATTGCTACAATGCCATAACTACAGGTTTACTGATGAGGTACAAGAACCTGCTCCGGGCTCCCACTCACCATTCAAAAAAACCTCCTTCTAGCAGGAAATGTTTTTGCTTTGTTTCGAACACATCGACTCTGGGAGCAGGGAATCACTGTGCAAGGTGAAAATAACTTCTTAGTGACTTCAGGGATACCCTCAGTGCACAAAAGAGGTACTACAAATATACACACAAGAGACCCACAGGCCAGGGTAGCTAGGAAACATCAACCACTGCCTCATTTATGGGTAATTTTTTCCTATTTTATCATTATTTAATGCAACACAATCTTTCCTCTCCTGCAAAGGACACAGAACAGTCCTTCCAGAGACACCATGCACCAGCTCTGCCGCAGTTTCTAAGTGACTGGGCCAGAAAATTAAATTTGTGTTTTCCCACTGAAGATGGAAATAAATGAGGGACTTGTCTCCATTGCACTTCGCCAGAGAGCTGGTACTCTGCAAGCTGCTCTACCTGGGCATCTTTGGAATTCTCCTCATCATCTGCAATCTGCAGACCAAGCTTGGGAACTGAACCCTGCTCTCCTGTGGGAAAATCCCCTCCTGAAGGGCCATGGGTGACAACTGACCACAACTGGCCAACATCTGGCTTACACATCTAGAAGTTCCTGCACGGGTATGCTGAAGTGGATCTGGAAGGGAGCACACAAACAGGAGAGGAATCAACTTTTTGAAAGGGTAGATAATGGCAGGACAAGGGGGAATGGATTAAAACTAAAGGAAGGAAGGTTTAAATTAGACATTAGGGGGAAGTTCTTTGCAGAAAGAGTGGTGAGGGGCTGGAACAGGCTACCCAGAGATGGGGTGGGTGCCCCATCCCTGGGGGTGTTCAAGGCCAGGTTGGATGGGGCCCTGGGCAACCTTGTGTAGCTCCAGGCCTGGAGGTTGGTGTCCCGGCCTGTGGCAGGGGGTTGGAGCTCTGTGGCCCTTGGGGTCCCTTCCAACCCAGACCAGTCTGTGATTCCATGATTCTGGGGTTCTGGGATGAGATCTTTGCCTGTTTAAAATAAAACCAGAAGTTTCTTTAGACTTCTGTGAGGTTCTCTGTAAATGTGGGAGTTAAAAATAATATCTGCTAAATTGCTTATCTGCAGGAAAATGTAACTCTTTGTGTATGGCATACAAATTAGGCCGGTATCAAAGTCCTGCTTTTCTTTTTAGCTTGTATTAATTTATCATTCAATTATAAATATCTAATGCAGGAAGCTAAACACTTACAGAGTGCTTGGCAAACACTAATTCACAAATGATGCAACCTCTTTTCAAGGCACATATATGAAAGGAGTGGCAATTAAGTCCTAGAATTTTCTGGCTTCTGCCTCAAAGTTCGAGGTTCTCCTTCTTCCTGGAAGGAGCACGTGTTTAAGCAGTTAGGAAGAGTGATTCTCATGGAGTTGCTCAGCCTCTTGACTGCTAACAGTGCCATCACACACTAAATTTGAACTCCTGGGATTCAAATCATTTAAACAGACCTCCTGGAAGCAAACAGAAGAGAATTCCTATCAGTGACCTCTGATGGTCTTTTGGAGTCTAGGTTTTGCTAAATTAATTGGCAGCCTAAAGTAACCATGGAGGTTCTTGCAGGTAATCTGCCAGGAGAGGAGGAGTCTACAAAAGCATGGACAGAAATTCTGGGTTATTTGGGGGGCAAGAAGCAGGTGGGGTGGGGAAGATGGAGGGAGGTTCTTCTCTTCTGTTCTGTATGGGTGAGGCCTCGTCTGAAATACTGTGTGTGGTGCTGGTCAAGGACAGGGAGCTACTGGAGAAGAGACAACAAAGGGCTAAGGAGATGCTGAGGGGATGAGAACATCTCTCTGGCACAGAGAGGCTGAGGGACTCGGGGCTGCTCAGCCCAGAGAAGACTGAGGGGGATCTTCTCAGTGCTGAGAAACCCCTGAGGAGTGGGCTCAGGAAGACAGGTCAGTCTGTGTTCAGGGGTGCCCAGGGACAGGACAAGGGGCCATGGGCACAAACTGGAGCAGAGGAAGTTCTGCCTAACTCTGAGGAGGAACTTCTTTGCTGGGAGGATGGCAGAGCCCTG
>VZTU01027695.1:0-12500 GCA_013400835.1 Zapornia atra | reverse complement strand
TCTCTTCAGCCAGGGGACAGGAGATGGGACAAGGGGCAATGGGCTCAAGCTGCCCCAGGGCAGGGTCAGCTCAGCTGGGAGGGCAAAGTTCTTCCCTGGCAGAGTTGTGGGGCTGTGGCCCAGGCTGCCCAGGGAGGGGGCTGAGTCCCCAGCCCTGGGGGTGTTTAACAGAGGGGAGATGAGGTGCTCAGGGATCTGGGTCAGCACAGGACAGGGACGGTTGAACTCAATGAGCTTAAAGGGCTTTTCCAACCTGGTGAGTCTGTGATTAACAAAGGCTTCCAACTCACACAGGCTTCCACTGAAAGTGATGGGAAGTTTGCTCCAAATTGGGATGAAGCAGGTCAGCAGGTTTTGGTTGGTTGGTTGGTTGGTTGGGTTGGGTTTTTCTTCTTCTGATACAAACAGCTGATACAAAGCGATGGGCCAACTGGGCTGGAGAACGAATTTGAGACTTAAAAGTAACTGGGCGAGTTTTTGGGTGAGTTCTTGTCATTTCTGAAGGTTGGGAAGGATTGATTTCTGTTAGAAGAAAACTGTAGGGAAGTATTGGATTGCAAAAATCCATTAAACATCCAGCAAAACAGTGTCTTGCTGCTTATCAGAACCGTTCTCACATGAAGTGGTGAGAAAAGGAGCCGCTGGTCGCTGGAATTTGAATTCTGTGTTGGCAGACAGAAACATGAAAAGCTTGTCATCTCTTTCCACTTGAGTCTGCCATGTCCAGATATGTGAAGCACTAAGGGTTTTGAGCAGATTATTGCTTTAAAATTACACTTTCTGAAAGCCCAAATAGAAACGTATTTGCATGTCTGATGAAGCTGCAGAAAAAGGGGAAGTCAGAGAAATTCTTCTGCTTTTTTTTTTTCCTTTAGAGAACTGAAACTCCACAGCAAAATTAAGAGAATTTCATGAATTGCAACGTAAATGACTGCCAAGAATGACATTCTGTGCTTCTCTAGGAAAGGGCAAAGCTTGATGCCTCCTCAGCAGGTCACCCAACAGCACAATCCAAGCCTGAAAAACCCAGATAGAACCTGGTGATGTGGGTGGATTTCAAGTTGAACTGTAATGGATTTTCCATTTTTACTGGAAATAGAGGAAACACGGGCTGGAGCAGCTGCCCTACAGAGAGAGGCTGAGGGAGCTGGGCTGGGTCAGCCTGGAGAAGAGAAGGCTGTGGGGGGACCTCACTGCAGCCTGCCAGTCCCTGAAGGGAGCAGAGACACAGGAGGGGAATCAGCTTGTTAAAGGGCAGAGACTGGCAGGACAAGGGGGATGGAGTGAAGCTGGAGGAGGGAAGGGTTAGAGGAGAGATTAGGGAGTTCTTTGCAGAGAGAGTGGTGAGGGGCTGGAACAGGCTGCCCAGAAAGGGGGTGAGTGCCCCATCCCTGGGGGTGTTCAAGGCCAGGTTGGATGAGGCCCTGGGCAACCTTGTGTAGCTCCAGGCCTGGAGGCTGGTGGCCCTGCCTGTGGCAGGGGGTTGGAGCTCTGTGATCCCTGGGGTCCTTTCCAACCCACACCATTCTATGATTCTATGATACTGGGACAACTTGGCTCCTGAAGGTCTTTCTGTAGGCTGAGAATTTCCTACTGAGGATGGCTTTGCTTTGAATATGGGAATCACCAGCCGGAGGCTGGGTCACAGCATCATCCTCACTATGCTGCTGAGGTAGAGCTGTCAGCCCCACCACACCTCCCACCCAAACCCTATTTATTTTAAATATATATGTATACACTATAAGTCAATATATATAAAAAACCATAATACTTATTTTAATCAGTATAAGTACTATATTAACATAATTTCCTACAAATACCTCCCACCCAAACCCTATTTATTTTAAATATATATATACTATAACTCTCTCTCTATATAAAACCCTAATACACATTTCAATCAATATTAATATATTAACATAATTTACTACAAATATATCTATTCATACATGCACACATGTATCTAAAACAACAGAAGAAAATCCCAGGAGCTGGTGCTTGATTTAACATCTGCTACTTCCAGCCTGGACTTTAAGAGACTTGAGAAGAAAGATCTCCATGGGACTGACTCAACAGGCTGCCCCTGGACACGTATGTACCCATGATACGAAAATATGAACTTAGAAAAGTTGCAGCCAAACCCAAGAAACACTTGCCTTGCTTTAGCCCCTCTCTGGCTGCCTATCAACCTAGTAAGGTCCAGGCAGTGAGTGTATTTTCGAGTCTTGTGTCTGGATTGATGTATATTAGATCATGTTAGAAAAGTCATATAAGAGCAAGTACAATACATTTTAAAAGGGCAAATAAAGTTATGAGTCATACACAAGAAAGAAGAGAATTAAACCTTCTCAGGATTTGGATATACATCTCTCTAGATATGTCTCTCAGAGCCACAGACCACCACTTTAAGGATTACAAGTTAATAAAGAGAGTAAAATTGTGCAGGCATCATTCACTTCACCACTTACTGTCCTGCTAACACCATGCAAATATCATGTGAAGAGTGAGCAGAAAGCTTAAGCTTAAAACATACTGAAAACGCTTGTGGCTACTTGTTCTACTAATGACCCAAGTTCTCTACAGTTCCACCAAATCAAACATGGGTCAAACTCAGCCTCTGGTTTCCCACCTGTGTCACCCTTTACTTCCCTTTTCTCCTGTTCTCCTCAAGGCTGCTGATCACCCACACAAGATGTTGTGTCTCATTTCATAGACTCATAGAATGTGTAAGGTTGGAAGGGACCTTTAGAGGCCATCTAGTCCCACCCCTGGTTCTGTCCCCACAGACCACTGAGAAGAGGCTGGGCATTTCCCCCTGTGTCCCACCCTTCAGATATTGATAACCATTGATCAGATCCCCTCCCAGGCTTCTTCAGGCTGAACAGCCCCATCTCACTCAGCCTTTCCTCATAGAAGGAAGCCAAGTCAACGATTTTCTGTTTGCTTTTTGTCTTTTAAAAACATAAACCCCATTATTTAAATCAAGGGAAACTAGATCTGTGTTCACTGTAATACTACAGACGCTTTTCTTATTTAAATAATCTCTATCTACTGAAGGAGTCTTCAGCTAAATTGTATGTGAGAAAGATTTGCTCTGAGGATATACCACACATTGTAATCAGGGTAAGCAGCACAGTCACCAAACCCAGTTCTTTCCAGTGTAAGCGTTCCTGGGATGCTGAATTTACCCTCCCAGAATTAAGCAAATTAACCACCCCGTGATCTTCAGAGGACCTGTGACTGGAGCGCTCCCATCTCAAGAAGGAAACAAAAACACTGGCCTTTGCTGACTTACAGCCAGAACACAGAAAACCTAACTTGCTGTCTTTCTTTGCTGCAGGTTTATTTTTAAAAATGGTTTGGAATGTGCAAACCCTGTAAAACAAAGAGGTGGCACCACGTGCCCCCAGCAGGAAGGCGTCGCGTAAGCACGATGCAGTCAACAAGAGCATTTTCTCTAGCCGTGTTTTCCAAAGGGAGGATACAACAGCCCCAAGGAGGACAGATAAGTGCGCTGGGTGGGAGCAGAGGACGATTCTGACCCCCCACAGGGGTGACACAAGAAAGTAAACAGCTTCCTCAGCCCATAACCAGCATCCTCCAGTGTGCTGCACCGTCCTTCAGCCGGGACTCCGGCGGTTCGCTACCCTGCGCTGCTTTGGTGCGAGTCGCTGAACGAGAAGGCTCCCAAGGAAATCACAGGGTAATTATTGATTACAGGCCTGGGTAGGAGCGGAGTCATCTTGAAGGCAGAATGGAGGTACGACCGGTTCCTTTGAAGACTCTCCGCTCCCATTATGTATGAGGTGTTTCATCGATATCCCTCCGTGGATGAATGACATGCACTATGCACAGGAAATTCCAGCTACGAGCCTGGTTTGCAAAGCTCAGGTCTCCATCCTCGGCTTGTTCCTCCTCCATCTTTTCTTGCTGCTCTTCCTCCACCTTTGCTTCACAAGGTGATGTGGAGAAGGCCACTTGTAGACCCACCAAGATGTCCCTCCTCACCCCACTGTGGCAATTCGCAGTTTATTTGATGAAACAGGGTGGCTGAGCTGAAAGACAGAGCTTCGCTCCAGGTCTGCATGGCTACCCAGGCCCGACTGAGCTACTCCAGACTCAGAGAGTATAAAAGGAAGGAGTTGCAAAGCTGAAGGACTTCACACAGTGGGGAGGGCGGCGTGGCAGGGCAGGGCAGGGCAGGGCATGGCACAGAGCAGAGCCCCAGGGCTCCGGCCTGGAGCAGGGCAAAGGAAAACTCTTGTGTGCCTCCAATTTCCTCTGCTCTTGTTGCTCTAATGAGCCATCTGGTCTGCAAACACCACAGTGCCCAGCACTGCGATGCTCTCTGCAGCCTCAACCACTGTGGTTGGAGAGCACAGAGAAGGATTCACAGCTGCCCATCACCTCTTCCACTGCACAGACCCACAAGTCAAGAGGGTTGCTGGAAGGTGCTTGGCATTCAAAGGAGGACTGGTGTGTCCCTTCCCTGAGAGCCCAGCGAAGCAAAGCACACAGCCACATGGCTCTCAGGCAGCTCCTCCATCCGCCCACGCCGCGTTTGGGATCCTGAGGTGATGGGCTGCATGTCTAGCACCTGCCCCAAGAATTGAAAGCACCTGATGGCTTTCCAAAACCATTCATGGCATTTCCCTGCCACTCTGGGTGTGTTATCTCCAAGTTGTTTGTCATTCTTTCCATCTGTGTGAGGAAGTGCCTTATTAGTTGGCACAAAAGGAGCTGCAGGAAGTTTCATCCCGAAATCACTTCACACTCTTTTGTTAAATGAGGAATCTTCTCAGCGTGTCTGACACAAGCAAATTCATTCCTCTCCTCTGATGATGTCCCCACAGAAAATAAATCAATTTGATAAAATAAATACAGGAAATAAATAAATTTGATACGAGCACTGATTAAGAAAGGAACTATCCAACAACCAGCGCCTATCACAAAAGCCTCGATGATGAACTCGAGTCCCCCAGTACCAAAGAACCACACTCTACGTGGTTGTACCTGCAGAAACGGGGAGAAAAGAAGGGCCAAAGGTTTTGATGGTTGGTTGGAAGAGCTGCTGATGAACAGTGACATGTAAGGAACGCGGCCTGATGAGCAAAAGCCTTCCTGGCTGTGGATCCTCCCGCTCCCGCTTATGTTTATTCTGCATTTTTAAGTGCCTGGAGAAACGAGTAGGCACTTTCAAATGTAAATGTGAAAAAGTAAATAAATACCAAATTCCTAATTTAGCATTTCTGCCTTCCTGACTCACAGAGAAATTGAAATGTGCAATGCAAGCCGTCAGAATGTGGTTTTTACCCTACTAAATAACTTATAAAAAAGAGTTTCTTCAGATTTTTGACATGTATTTCCACTTTCCTTCTATTATTCCAATATAATTTTGGTTTTTATTATATGAAAGTATTATTAGGAGAAGGCAAGAACAGAAATGCTATCACATCACTGTGATTTGGGCCAATTAATCCTTCGTTAGCATTTCCTTTATGTGCCTCCCCCCACAAAACACACTGCCCTCATCATACAGACCAAACCGTCCTCTCCATACACAAGACCAAATCCCACTGGGACCAGCGTGTGGCCAGTAGGACCACCAGCAGCATCCTTCCCAAAGCCATGGGTGCTGCAGGGAGACCCAGTGCTGATGCTCACGATCACTGGCTGCATCCCGCCCCATCCCCGCGGGCACCCCTCACCTGGTTTTGTGTTTGGGTGGTACTAAAGAGCTTTCCTTCCACCCCCCAAAACTCCAAGGGTGATGACTGCTTTCCCTCAAGGGGATTCCCATGAACAAATTTACTTATTTTTCTTCTTTTAAGTGATCTTCAGACTCTTCCTGTGCGTTGCCTGCATGGGAGGGTTGCTGCCCAGGGAAGGACTGTGTCCCTGCACACTCTCCATCAGTCAAGGTTAGATGCCTCAGGGCCAAACCCAGCAGCAGCTCCAGCCCCATCAGCACTTGGACAAAACCATTTCATTAGCCAAGCTACAAAGAATTCAGTAGCCCATTTCACAAAATTAATCAAAGTAAAAGGGTTTCCTTTACAATCTTTGGGTGGATAACCTGGGAAGTAGAATCCCTTCCTGCTGTTGTTTAGAGATGGAAGGAAAAGCAGCAGTACCCATTTCCCAGCCTGCTCTGCCCATTCATGCTCACCCCAACCCTAACGCTTCCACAACACGGGTCTTAATTTCATCCCAGCTAATAAAGAGAGTCCTCAAACAACACCCAAATCACTTAGAACGCTGAACTTCATGAGCATTTTGACATCATTAGGGCTTACTGTCCCACGTGTTCACCAGATGGATTCACTGAAACTTCTCAATGTAGTTTTTTAGTAGCTGATAAAAATTACATTTAAAGAACATAGAGAGACAGCGCAATCCACACCTGAGTTTAAGAAGTAAACCCACCCTGGGATCTGACTGGGAAGGATGTTGCACTGAGGATTTTCACAGCAGGGAAGAGCAAGTGGAGAAGTTCAGCATTCAAACAACAATCCTGTGCAAAGCTGTGTGGCTCCCCTGTCCGAAAGCAGCAGCCTCGTTATCCGCAGATGCTCCGCACCAGAACCGCGCTTTGATTTCCTTGTCCTACTCGCAGCTGCCATTTGCTAATTAAGAACAGGGACATGTATCAGCAAGGAGAAACCTACTATTTATAGGAAGTTTAATACAGCCAGTAATTAGCAGTGGAGAGAGGAGAGCTCTTGCGAAGGGGTGCCTGTCAAACAGCCCTTCCTTTGCAGAGCCCGACCTGGCTGGTCCTTCCCACAGGGACTGTTGTACAGTCCCTGTGCTGTCTAACACAAACCCCTGCACCCTGGCTGAAATGGAGTCTTTCTCCTTGAACCACAGAAAAAGTAGTAGTACATATATAAGTATTAATATTAACAGAAGTAATACATATATAGTAGTACAAAACTCGGTGCTGTCTTATCTCGGGTAAGGCAGAGGATGCTGGTGCCTTTTCGCTGCTCTGTTGTTGTGGAATCTCAAACCATTAAAAAACTGACCGACTAAATGGGAGATTTTATTTGTGGGGAAATTATATTCATGGACAGAGCAGAAGGCACTGCAGAAAGCAGACTTCTGAGATTTTGTTTTTAAGAATAAAGATCTGTTTCACTTCAAGTGACAGACGTCAGTAATGTGGCCATTAAATGGAGATGGCAAGGAGAAGTTTTTCTCAGGTCTTACTTGGATCTAAATACTTGAGCATCATAATTTCTTTGTAAAAATCCTTTTTCTGTGTTTTAAAGAGCCCAGGCAGTATCTATGAGAAGTGTGAGGACTCAAAGTGCTGCTACCTTAGGCAACTTCTCACTCACAGCTTGCATGGGACGGGTGAGGTGTCTGTGCCGACAGACAGGGCTGCGTCTGAGCCTCTTTCCCCCTGTTGCTGGCAATAGCCTAGTTTAAGGGAACAGTGACCTTATCCAAAAGCTTACAGCCCTTCTAGCTTATTCAGCCTGGAGAAGAGAAGGCTGTGGGGGGACCTCATTGCAGCCTTCCAGTCCCTGACAGGAGCACAGAAACAGGAGGGGAATCAGCTTGTTAAAGGGGCAGAGACTGGCAGGACAAGGGGGATGGAGTGAAGCTGGAGGAGAGGAGGGTTAGATGAGATCTTAGGGGGAAGTTCTTTGCAGAGAGAGTGGTGAGGGGCTGGAAGGTGCTGCCCAGAGAGGGGGTGGGTGCCCTGTCCCTGGGGGTGTTCAAGGCCAGGTTGGATGGGGCCCTGGGCAACCTTGTGTAGCTCCAGGCCTGGAGGTTGGTGGCCCTGCCTGTGGCAGGGGGGTTGGAGCTCTGTGATCCTTGGGGTCCCTCCCAACCCAGACCAGTCTGGGATTCTATGATTCGGATGCATTCAAACCCTTCACCCAGCATCTCCCAGGAGCTGAACCATGTCATTTTTATCGCTACTGACTGAGATTTAGGGAGCTGGAGGGGCTGGGCACAGACCTTGCTGGAGCAGCGGGTGGTGGAAGGCTGGCACGGGAAGGCTGTCCACCCTCGCTGGCTCGCAGAAGTAGGCGTGCAGCCAGGCCGAGCACTGCTTCAGCGGCTCCGTCATCTCCTCTGCACCTTCACACACCTCGCAGGAGGCCGAGGGCTCTGCCCCGCTGCAAGAGAGAATTGTCAAAGTATAAGCATAAAAGCTATAAAAATGAATATTCCTACTCCTTCCTTTAGCAGAAAAATGTATCAGCTCAGAAGCATTGGGCCTGGAGTCAGACTCTGTCCTTTTCAGGCTCTGATGAAGGCGAAAACAATAAATAACAGTAATAGACTAACAAAAACACATCCTTGTCTCCCGTAGAAACCTGATGAGGGCACGAGGCTGCTCACACCCATCAAAACCTTCACACAAGGCTGGTGAGGGGAAAATGCACAAGATGGAAACTCCAGGGAGCAACACAACCACTCAAGCCCATGGTAGGCAACGCATCCTCGTGCTCCAAGGTGGATAGAGGTGAGGCTCTTCCACCACATCCCCCCAGGGCACAAGTCCTGTGTCCCCAGGGACCATCCCCAGGGAAGGGAGGAAAGGAAACGGCTTTCTGCTGAACCCAGGCCTTCCCCTGCCCCGTTTCCTTCCAGCCACGGTGGCAGGTTTCTGCTTTCCTCCACTTATTGAATTGGAAGGAAGCAATTGAGAATTCATTTGATTTTCAGTGGCAGCTCATGCTTGCAGGACACCGAGGAGCAGAGCGAGCAGACAGCACCTGCAAGCAGAACTGCACTTCTTCCCACAGCACTTCTTCTCTGGAAGGGCTCTGTGTGTACAGGAGCCACTGAAATGCCAACACTGGATTCCCAAACATCCATCCATGTTTGCCGGCCTCGGCAAGGCAAAGCCGTGCAGGTGAAGGGGTGGTGCAGCTCTTAACCATCTTGCAGTGTGGTGGGTGTCTCTCTGATCTTCAGGGACCAGTTTCAGAGTACCAGTAAACAAACAGAGCAGGTGCACCCAAGGGAAACGATAGGAAAACCAACAGGGAGCCAACATCAAGGGTGACTGCCAAGCAGCAAGCCCCACCAGCAATGCCCTCAGAGCCAGGAAGAGCCATCCCAAGGATCACTGCAGCTCCTCCCTGCATCTGGGAATACAGCCAGAGCCCAGAGCAAGAAGTTTCTCAGTAACATGATGCTGGAACTCAACAGCACAGTCGTCTGGTGAGAAGGAACTGCAGAAAGATCCAAACACACTGAGAACCCCAGACTACAGAGAAAAGAGAAAGTGAGGGTAGTTCTGCTACCCAGGTATGGGGAGAGCAAACCAGCCTGGGTTCCCCAGTACGCTCGAGCACGCTGCAAGCCAGCAGAAGTATTCGTTAGCCCCCTCCTAGCTGAAAGCTGAAACGTGTGATGGACGTAACGGCACCTGGCACCTCTGCCAACACACTGAACACCTCCCCACGCTCGATCCACCACAGCCCGTGGAGCTGAACACGCCGGGACGTCGGTGGCATCAGACAGCAGCCCCGGCTCTGCCTCCGGACAGGATAAATGATGTGCAGGCGGGAGCCAGGGCAGGGCTGCTCTCAGATGCGGAGCCCTCGCTTGCCTTGGTGCATGATCAAACGGCCCTGCCATCTCCCCCAGCCCCAATTCATTTCCTGATTAATTGGTAACCACTGAAGGCCACATAATTACTGATGAGAAAGTGGCAGAGAAGAAGAGGGACGCAGAGGAGGACAATTAAAACACTCCAGTCGCACAAGGATACGAGTCGATGGCTCGGAGCAGGGGAAAACCTACCTGAAGAATCAGCTTTGGATCCAGGCTGCTAGAAATTAAATGTGCAATTTTATTTCTCTTTCCATTTATTCACCAAATTAACGCTTTTGATTTGCTTCTTTCTGTGTGCATGCGAGCTAGATCAATTTGCTTCATGCCACTGATGCCTGCTTGGTGTCATTTGGCTCTTTAATAATCTCTTTTCTAACAAAAACAACAAAAAAGGGATGAGGATGCATGCATCCAGCTTTTTTGAGGAGTACATATGACCACCACGGACCCCAAACCAAGCTCTTGGCACCACAGATAATCCACTATTCTGCCCATGTACGACGCTCAGCAGAACACAGCTTGGTTTTACTGTGCATTGTTAGAGCTACGACAATGTAATAACCACAGAATATAATAATGCCTCTGAAATCTCCCAGAGAAGTTGGGAGACTTTTCTGCTCCATTTACCCGGAGGAGCAGGGAAAGCTCTCCAAACTGCAGCAGCCTTATGGTTTTCACATCATCTTGTTTCACGTTCTTGGGAGTCTGGAAGTGATTTGGACTGTAATATCATCATAAAAACCCGAAAGGCTTCGCCTCCTCGCTGCTCTGCAAGCAAACAGCCCCAGACACGGGCAGGCAGGCAACCCAGCATCCTCCTGCTCCAGGGAGGCACCCAACTCCCGGCGTTGTTCCCCAAAACAGGCATTTTGGTGGGGTGCTGTGCTGCCGAGGCTGTGCACAGGCTGCTCAGGGCTTCGCCTGAATGTACCCATCAGGCCATCACCTCTGAACTGAAGGTCCATCAGTCTCCACAACAGCACAACCTGCCTGCCTGGGGAGCTGGGGGGCTGCGGGGACAGAGTGGGGTCATCCAGCCCAATGATCCCCCTCCCATGGCATTGCTCACTTCCACCAGGTCTCCCTTGGCAGGGTTGCTTGGATATGAGCCTTGGTTTTTATTTTCATTCACTGCTTTTAAGAACAGCAACAAGATGTTGCCGCTGAACATGGCCAGATGTTTTTAGGGAGAGCGTGCTGCCACCACTTCGACACCAGGCGCCTTCACAACATCTGCCACCTGCATGGCCACCTCCAACTTGGTCAAGAAAGCAAAAGCTCTGCAAGACAAGAACTCCTTGCTTTCTAAGAATGCAGGGCCTTCTCTTCCCCAAGGATACAAAGTCTGTTTGCCAACACACAAGCGGGGAGCTTCCAACTGGCAGAGACTTAACCCCCCCTCCCCCTTCATATTAATTTTGCTTGGCTGGAAATGTTAACATCTATTCCTGGGAATTTGACAGCATTAATAAAGAAAAAGAATGAACATAACTTATGCATGGGTGTCTTGTACAGGCCCTCTGCCCGTCCCTCCCCTCCTCCCCTTTCTCTTTCCAAAGTTGCATAGCAGTGCTCCTTCAACTGCAACTGCCTCAGCATTAAAAATTCAACTTACACCACCAGCTGCCTTTCCAAGGATTTTCTCAGGTTCCAAAGCCAGGCTTTGGCCAAACTACACCATACACGCATTTTAAAAAGCAAGGCAAAGCAGTCTCCAAACCTCCACAAGAAGGAAAGGAGCAGATGAGTTACAGCATGGGAAACATCCCCCTCCCTGTGACACTCCTCTGCTCAGTGTTAGGCTCCCTGGAAGGTTCCTGAACACCCCACTCCACGTGTTGAGCTTTGAGCATCTCTAACATCAACAGCCAGGACAAAGTTCATTAGATCCATCAGAAGCAAACCCCCATCTAACGCTGACACTAACTGCTGTCTCTAACCTTTAGCAAGGAACAAGAAATCAGGGACACTCTTTTTTCAACATCCTGCCCTTGGTGATGGCCATGTGGCCTTTTGTTCCATGCTCTGCCTAAGGAAAGCTCATGTCCTACACCTGCGAGTCAACAAGACGTAATTCTTACTGTTATACTACAAGAACATTCATCCAAAAATGCAAGAAACCAAAGAGAAGGTGTAAGAAATCAGATGGGCTTTGCTGCTGCTGCCCTGGAGAATGTCATTATCTGTCCTTAAAAAGTATCACCACCTCCTCAAAAAGTACCAGCATGGCTAGGATAAAGAGAAGCAATTATTTAAAATGCAGCAGTCAGATTTAAATCCCATTTAAAGTCACATAAACACTTTAATCAGAGACCATCACTGCTCTTGTTTCCACGAGTGAAACCTGCTGGGTGCTGCCCAGCCCTTCAAAAACTTTCAGAGCAGGGGGTTGTGTTTTCTTTTGGCCAACAGGTAGAATCATTCCATGAGGGGTCTTTATTTGGGGCTTTTTTTTCTAAATTACACTATTCTGCTTCCATAGATGTGCCAGCCACTGAGGTGTGCAGCAAGGTGTCTGTGGTGGTGGCACATGGACGTCTAGCTGCAAGTGGCCAGCTCATGCACCCAGCCTTACAACGTGATGCTTAATTAAAACTAGGTAACCCTCAAACAGAAAAGAACTTGCTTGGTTTAAGCTATAAAACCCAAATATCTAAAAATACTTTTTTTGGGTTTTTTTTCCCTAGTTGGATGTCTCTGAACAGGAGACTCAACAGGAGTGTCTCGACAGAAGACTTCTCCTCAGGCCAGGGAACAGCTGCTGCTGCAGACCTCAAGCCTGCACGTTCAGCTCTTGGTGGTGGTGGTGAAATCCAAATGGGAGAGTGAAACCTCAAGAAGCTGGAATCAAAACTGCCCAGCCTTGGTGACTCTGAAGCAGGTGTCTTTACCTCAGTGCTGGGCACACAGGGCAT
>VZTU01027692.1:0-19692 GCA_013400835.1 Zapornia atra | reverse complement strand
CAGACCAGGCTGGGATTCTGATTGTTGCCTATTCAGTTTTGAAGGATGAGCCTGATGAGAACTGTTCAGTATCTTCCTTTCCATCTGTAACTTTGTCAACGAACCGAACTGTTTTCCTTGCCACCAGGAAATGTTTGATGTGATTCTGGATGAGAATCAGCTTGAAGACGCTTGCGAGCACTTGGCAGAGTACCTGGAGGCGTACTGGCGCGCTACCCACACCACCAGTAGCACACCCATGACTCCTCTCCTGGGGCGGAATTTGGGATCCACTGCCCTGTCCCCGTACCCTGCTGCCATCTCTGGATTACAGGTAGGAAAAGGCCTTTGGGCCCCGACCAGCCGAGCGGATCAGGTGGGTGGGTTTATTCTGTGGGCAGAGAGCTGGAGATGTTTAATGCAGCGTGACTTGTATTTGCTTCAGTGCTTCTTCCTTGCTGTTTGGCCACCACCAGCAGCAAGCTGAGGCCCGTGGGTGGTGAGGTCGGTGGGCGCTGAGGCGCTGCGACCGCTCCTGCATTAGCGGGAAATACAGGGACCCTGAGTGAGTTCCTGTGGAGGAGGAGGAGTTAAATGACACTCCATGGAGTGGTATTACAGCTGTGCTGGGAAAAGGCCTTTCTGGAAAAAAATGTCATTGCAAAATGAGCCCCCATCAGCTGGAGGATAAGCACTAAGCACAGACAGTGTGTCACGGCAGGTGAGCAAACAGCGGCTGGGTTTAAGAGCACAGAACAGCGTCCGTAAGGATCCCTTTGATTCCTGCCCTGCTAACTTCACAAAAACCTTCCCTTCTGGGTGGAAAACCTCCCTGCTTGCCTCTTGTATCAGCAAATTGCCTTCACCTTTTTCAGTTCTTTGAGTGTGAATAAAATACTTTTTTTTTTTTTTAATTTATTTTTTTCTTTACCCATTGAAAAAAATTCTGACCCTTTTTTTCCACAGGGATAGCTCAAAAACGGCTGAACTTTGAAACTCCAAACCTGGCATGTAAATAGTCCTTAATGAGAAGTACGTGCTTTACTAAGTTTGAAAACAAACCAATGTTTTTCATTAATAGTTGTGAATGCTTGAGAAGATCAGGACTGCAGCCAGTCTGCAAGTCGGAGGAGGAGTTGTGTATGCGTGTGGCTCTGTAGGAGTGTGCTGCTTTCTGGTGTGTGCCAACAGGAGAGCTGAGCAAATTACCTTTAATGAATAATTCACCTGACAAATTTAACCTCTGTTCTGCTTGTAGAGTGTCTGGAAGCAGGTAACAGTTTTGAAGGAAATGATTCATTGTTCAGTGTTTTCAGTTAACACAAAGCTGGTTTTTCTGTGAGTGGATTGCACTTGGCCCAAGGTGCATGGTACTCGATGCTCACATCCCTAATGCTCTGCTTGATTTTGTTAGGATCAGTAAGTCACTGTTTCCCAACTGGCTGAATGCACTATAGCACTGTTCTATAACTAATAACTTGCACATGTAAAATGTTGTTTCCATTTTCACTTGCCTTAAAATTTCAGTTTTCCATCCCTTCATGACAATAAAAGTACCATCTGCAGAACTTTTCACCTCTTCAGTTTCATTTTGAAAACTGGGTGTATCCACAGAATTTTTTTCAGGCATTTATTTCTCTCTGATCAATGGACACCAGCAGTGACTGTGAAATGTTGCTCCATTTACTTAGGGAAAACTCACACTGAAGATGAAAATCACCCCTGTGCAGTGGGCTGGCTGAAGGTACGCATCACTTAATCCCCACTTCACCCTAACCGTGAAGGCTTAGATGGGACTTGAATGGTGCTAGTTCTCTGCAGAGGGGTCAATTTCTCCCTGAGCCAATGATGCCTGCCTAAGAGGCTGCAGAATTTGGCTTCTGGTGCTGCTTAAGCGTTCAGGCCCATCTAAAGAGTTGTGATGTTCTCCCTGGCTCCCTCGCAGTAAAGACTCCCAGCATCCCAAGTGCTTCTCTGCCCAGAGGTGTTACATCAATCCAATCCTTTGGAAGCACCGGCATCAGTTTTAACTGCAGTGCTGTGACATGGTAATTAAAGCACTAGGAGTTAAACTAGCTTAGGTGGTTATGATATATTAAGAGTTTATACTTCTTACGACCCTGTGATGACTGCTGTCCTGGGGAGACTGAATCCCAAAAGCCCAGAGCCCCACGTCACAATGATACCTGAGAAGGGCCCATTTGCTGGGACAATCCGTATGTCCTTCACCTCATCAGGATGTAGGTGTTTTTTACTCTCTTGCAGCTTGGAGTTTCGTTTACTGAGAATGGAAACTCCTGTTTAACTTAAATCTTTGGGCTTCGTGAAGGTCATCAGAGTGGAGTTAAATGGCAGAGAGAAGGAAGAGAAAGGCAGGGAATGCACAGCAGCGTGCTCCAGCTGCATCCTGTGGGATGTTGGTCTGTGGTCAGACCTTGCCCAAAGAAAGAGATGCCAGTGCCGAGCTCTGTGTGCTTGCAGTCCTGAGCAGGAGGAGTACATTTGGCATGGCTAACTCCTGGGGCCTGTGGTTCGCCCTCATCCCACCCCCTGGTTACGCAGCGACGTAGCGTAGTCTGATTTCAGCAGAGGGGGTTAAATGCTGGGGCTGAGCGTTGGGGATATGTGTTTCTTAGGCTCAGGGGAGATTCACACTTTTAAGTTGTGAAAACTTAATGCAGCTTACTGAGATTGTGCTGCAGGGTGAGAAGTTACTTTGGGCATCAGAGCAGCGTGCAGCCACACTGGTTCTGTGCCGTGCCTGACCTCTCTGGGGTGGATAGCAGGATCAGAAGGAGAGGCCAAAAGCAGGTTCCTAGAAGGGAGCAGGTTGCAGCTGGAGGGACCAGGTCAATTCCCACAGGGAAGGCAGAGTGCAGGAAGGTAAAAGTTCAATTGAAATGACTGTGTATCAAAATTGTATGCCTTGGGCAAATCTCAGAAGTATAGCTTCTGAGAAAAGAAAGGAAAGAAAATAGGGAGATTGGGCATATAATCAGTACTAAAACACGGTGCTGGGAGGAAGACTTGGGAATACCGTGGTGGAAGTTGCTGCCCAGGGTGTGTGAATTTGCAGAAGGGCACCTGTGCCGTGCCAGCTCCCAGCGTGGCATCTCTGGGTGAGTAACCCCAGTAGCACAGATCCACAGACAGGGATACGACACGGTATCGGCTGTGCTGTAAGCGTACACCCACCCGCACAGCGACCGCCCTGGGCAGGCAGGCCTTCTGCTATAAATTATGCAGCTGCTGTACAGAGAGGGTGTAGCAGTAGGAGGGGGTTGTAGCACAGAGTCATGGCTGGGATATCAGACCTGAGAGAAGCAGACGATGCTGTCTGTGTGCGTGAACCCTCAGCACAACCGTGGCAGCAGCGTTGTGCTGGCAAGTGCAGGATCAGAATGACATTGAGTGTGTAATCTAGAGAAAGAAAAGTACTGGGCAGGTTTGCCCTGAGTGTAGGGATAGACGTGGTATCGAGGGGCTTCATGTGGGGCGACTGCACACAGAACCCTGGGCGTAGGTCATTTCTTCATCCTGCCAGATTACCAACAAAAAATGAGAATTCATTTGATTCATGTGACAAGTGTGGCAGGTTATCGCTATGGGAATGAGAGGATAGCAAAGACTAAACCTTTTCATTACTAAACTATCCTAGAAAAGGGTTTTCTGTCAACATATTTAGAATATCAATGAAGTTTTAGTGGGAAGAATTAGTTAACATCTCAGCATTCCAGCTCCCCTTAGCTGCCTGGTTAGCAGTCTGCCCTTTGGTCACAGGAAGGTTTTAAACATGGCTCAGAGCTGCCCCTGGATAAAAACTGAAGAGCATCTTCAGATTGTTTTCTAAACCCACCTAAACCAATGCTCAGAATTTGCCAAGCAGAAGCATGAATGTTACGTTCATGATCAGAGAAAAGTGATAAATGCTGAATACATCAGCTCACTTTTCATGCCAAACGGCCTGTCCTGTTTAACAAGGTGAATAGTACCACGAGGTACACACTGCGATACTGCCTTTGGTCTGCTTTCAGCTCTAGGAACCAGACTATACAGATTTTAATATAAAATTAATAACAGAAAAGTGGATGGATTCTGAAAGACCTCAGAATAAGTCTCAAAGCAAGCTGAAACGGGTGAAATACTCTTTGTTTGTATTAATGCTTGGATTCTTTGGCCCTCGTAGAGCCAGCGTATGAGGCACAGCAGCCATTCTACAGAGAACTCTCCAATTGAGCGACGAAGTCTAATGACCTCAGATGAAAATTATCACAATGAAAGGGCTCGGAAGAGCAGGAACCGCTTGTCTTCCAGTTCCCAACACAGCCGAGATCACTATCCTCTAGTGGAAGAAGAATACTCTGACTCATACCAGGACACTTACAAACCCCATAGGAACCGAGGATCCCCTGGAGGATATAGCCATGATTCACGACATAGGCTTTGAGATCAAGAACCTGGGGAAAAAAATAGCATTCATCGGTCGCTAACTTGCCATAACGTAGCTAGGAAAGGGAAAAAAATCACCTTAATTTGGCAGGTGTAACACAGTTCCACTGGAGTTGCACTCTGCTGCCGTTCGACGTTAAGTAGGGGGCAAAACAGAGTTACCACACCCTTATGTTTATGCCCAACCATATAGATTGTTTTTTGGGGTTTTATTTCTTTTAATTTTTGGGTTTTTAGTACAGCATTTGCATTTCTAGCCATACTTTTTCTTGTCGTTAGGTTGTTAGACACATCCGTTTGTAATTTAGGGTACTTATCGAGGCACTTATCAAATAATTTCCTGTGCTGGAAATTCCAAATGACCAGTTCCAGTTGGAACCAATTTATAAACCAATTCCTGTTGGAATTTGGGTGAATTGACTGGAAAGTCGACTTGAGCATGTTGCAATCAATTGAGACAAATACAAATGAAAAAATAAAAAATATCCAAAAATTACCAACCACTGGAAGCCAGAAGGTCAGCTACAGTGTTTCTTTGCTGGAAGCTCAATTTATGTTTAAAGTTAGAATAAAAGGATTTATTCTAACTACTGGAATAAAAGGATTTATCCTAACTGCTTCTTTCCAGAATGGCTTTTTCAGACAAACCAAACGTAAAACTGCTGCGAGTGCCAAATGTGACAAATTATTATGAAATAACTTTCCAGTTTGAAATTATTTTTAGACCTGGTGTGAATGTTGGGGCAAAAGGGTTCCTTTTAGTTCAGCCAGTACTGACATTTGTGTCGGGGTCAGCAAATCACAAGCTGTGACTGGATAAGGGGACATAGAAACAGGGAAAGGAACCAACTCAGCAACAGTTTGAATGGTGAGAGGTTGAGGATAGTCTTTTTTTCCCCTCTTGTTTACCTGAATACAGCTAGCAGGCCCAAAATGGAACATCAGTGTTCTAGACACATGGTGTTTTTTTCTCCCTTTTTAAATATTCTGCCTTTTTAAAGGGAAAACGGTACACTCTTTTTACCCAGTGTGTAGAGTACCTACATTCCAGTACATCCCAATACCTACCTGTATGTTCCATCTTTCTAAATCCACCTTTGAATGTCTGAAAATTCCAGCACCGCACAAGAACTCTCCAGAAGATGAGTTGACATTTCAGGAATGACCTCTGAAGGAAGGGAGAAGGGGTTAAATACCCCTCAGTGCTGAACGTTGCAAATAACCTATTGGTCAGAATTAGCTTGCAATAAACAGAGTATTGGAGAAAAAAACCTGCTCCCAGCAGAGTTGGAGAGCTGATACTTTGATTCAGAGAGAATCTTTGGAGATAACTGCTGCCTTACTTCCTAGCAATCGCTTCTTCTCACCTACTGAGTCTTTTAGTTTCTTCAGACAGATGATACGTGATCAGACCTTGTGTCTCACACCATCAGTGAAGCCTTAGACCCCGACCGTTTGGTCCGACCCAGTAACGCCTGTAAGCAGAGACCCCTGGAACTCCCACTGCACGCTGGCTCCAGACCTGGCAGCCCCGTGCTGAACATGCAGGGTTGGGTTTTTTTTTCATGCAGGTTCATGTCAAAACTGCTTTTCCAAAAATGGGAATCATTAACTTTTGTATTTGCGTATTTTCTCCCCAGCCTGCTGAAAGTGGGCTTTAAAAGCATGTAGCACCAGAGGAATTTCCTGAATATTATGGTTTCTTCTACTTTCTGGACCAGTTAGCAAAGATAACTGGTATTTTCCACCACCATTGAGTCTAGTTATCTTCTTGCTGTTAACAATGAGCAAAGTAATTCATCTCCTATCTAACCACAAATGATGTCCATCTCTAGCAGCATTAAAAGATTTGTGGATGCATGATTCATTATTTTAAACGACTTGACTGCCTAAAAGGCAGCCTTCAGCACCACTCTGTGATTTGAATGGGCCAGTTACCAAGGAAAAACCAGAAAACCCAAAAAATAACTATCTGCATCCATTGGAGTACAAGAGTTATGGATACAACAGACCTGATCCTGCTTGATTTTCTCAAGCTGAATGCCTGCAGCTTCCAGGAGGGCATTGAGGCTGAGAGAGCGCAGTGAGATCTGGTCTGGGAATGGCAGCTTCAGCTGCCTTCTCTAATAATTTTCTGCTATAGCACAGTGGAGCATTCTCCAGGAATTTTTACAGATCTTTGTTCTGTGTATAGCACACATACCTGCATGAGAAAGGAGGCATTAGGCAAAACATTTTTTTCTATAAGCTTTAATAAGTTTCTTGTTTGTGTGCATTAAAGTATTAATTGCAAAGGATGCACTGAGATGTATAAACCTAGATTAGACAGCTGTTTATCTTTATTCTGTAGTAGCATTAGGGATCAGATCATTTAACTGCTTGAAGATATTTGCATTTTAATGGCAGGTACCTGCGAAGCACCTACATAGATTTTTCTAGTAAACAAGGTTACTGCTTTATCATTTCCTAGACAAAAATGGCATTTATTTCTCGAGCCTTTTGGAGCCTTGTTTTTAAGTCTTCCATGTCATGCTAGCAAAGGGAAAGACCTACACAACACATGCACAGATCCCATCACCTGCCACATCTGAAGTGCCAATACAACTTTGTTTGGTCTAGTAACAAGCTTCTGAGGGAAGGCATGTATTGTCTTGAAAGAACACACCGAGTTCCTTTTTGAGGTGGGTTTAAGTTTACTCTGGTATGTAATTAGTTTGCCCTCCCCTCTCCCACTGCCCATTCCACTTCAATGTAAGAAACCATTTAGAGGTGATCCAGCAGGTCCCCCTTTCTTGCTGGGTGTTTTTTATTCTTTGAAGATAGATACATCTTTAAGTACGAATATAGATTATTAATTTACTCTAGACACAAGCTACAGGAACTCTTAATTTTAAAAAGTAAATGATTTTTAGGAAACATATCAGTGAGCAAACGCTGCAGCATCGATCCAGACACGTTAACTCACAGTATTTGTATTAGAACTTGAGCAGTGCTAGCAGGCTGTGTTGTGGTTTGTTACACAACGGCGCTATAGAACATCATGAAGTCCCATCTATTCCCAAATGGATACAAGTACGACTAATTTTCCAGTCCTCATACCATTTCTTCTTCTAATGAAAATATTGCTAAAGAAAGGAGTTCTGTTCCTGAGCTCTGCCTTATACAGAGGATTGTTAGAAACGTTTATAAATGTGTTACCTGAGATTTTCACTGGGATGCTTTGGGATGACAACAACGATCTTCATCCCTAAAGACAATACATGTCAGCACATTCCTGGGCTTGGGAAGGAACCAGCAAAGTGTTTTGAAAATCCTGAAGCCACTTTAAAAACAATTAATTGCCAAACTTTTCATTCAAAGTACTTTGGCGAGTTGTATTTACCAGATGCAGAGCTCCACAGATGAGCACTTACCCCTTGGGCTGTGCAGCTCAGGGCTGGTGATGCTTGTGATGCTTTCTAACCGAGTGCCTATGGAAGGTCTGTTGACAGGAACGCAGCTGAAGCTGTTCCCTATCAAATTTTAGTTCCTAAACAGTGGGCCAAGTTAGGTGATAATTCTCTAAAGTTAGGTGATAATTCTCTAAAGGGGTTGGTCTGGCACAAATCAGTTGCTCTGCTTGAGAACTGATAGTGCAGTACAGCCTGACACCTGGGGTTTATCCCATAAAAACAGCTTGCCCCCCAATCTTGTCCTTGATAGGTGAGAGCAGTGTAAAGCTGTTGCTGGTGGCCCTACTGCTCGGCCTGCTTCTGGCACCAGGCAGTTTGCCTGCACTCCTGGCCCCAGCCACAGGACCCTGGGATCAGAGGTGGCTCCGTGACTCACAGCGTTGCTCTTGGGTGCGCTGCAATCGGAGAAGCACCACGCTGTGTTTGCTCTGGGTTTGCAAGCTGCTTCTGGAGGTGGGATTTGGGGGGTTCATCTCTTTGCTCCTTGCTTTTAAAACAATGTTTAGTACATACTTAAGGGAGAGAAAGTTACGGGGAATCAGTAGCGGTTAGGATTAGCAGTTAGGAGTAGCAAGGTGGTGGTAGTTGCTCTGGGTGTGTGTAGGCTCCTCACTTCAAATTCAGTTTGGCTGCAAATCTTCTGAACTCAGTTTGGTCTCAGTACCATACAGACATCTCTGAAACTGCCCAGGACCTCACATCTTCACTGGCAATACCAATCTCAGAGTAATAGTGCTAACCTGATCGCTTCCTAGCATGCTGGTGTGAGTAAGTTCCAGCTTTCATTACTCATTTCTTCTCTGAGAAAGTATTAAAATCCATCCTCTGCTACGTTTTGCTTTACAAGTTCAGTGCTTGTGAGGCCTGCCCTTGATTCCTTGGCCTTCAGGGTTTTTTTAAAGTAGAAATAACTGGAGATACAAGTGAAAAAAATCAGATGAGAATTTGTAAAAATAGCATTTATACAAATCTGGTTTTGCTCCTAAAAATGTGTGTTGTAAAGTGGAGTCATAGAACCCCTGTTGGGGTTAATAAAAGTCTGGGTATGCGAGGTTCTGCTACCATGTATTTTGTTGCAGTTTCCTCTCATTCCTTCCATTGTGGTTCTACAAAGAGTGACAAGGCTGAAGGTACTGTGAAGTCGCCAGTTTTAACTCTGGGGAAGTGAAGTTCCCACTGTCTCTAAAATGATGCCAAAATAGAGCATAGTAATTCAGGAGTTGCCATTCAAATAACCTGTGTTAGATTGTTATTCGATGTGTTTTATATAGAGAAATAAAGGTATGTCTTTAAAAATAAAGGGATGTTTTAATGTTGTAACATACTTGTAAGGAATTAACTTGGGGAAAGAGCTGAAAATGCAGCCTAGTCCTGAAATTTGTGTTAAGATCTCTTTCATGATTTCTGGAATCCATTGAGAAATACTTTAATTGAATCCTTACAGAGAATTTGGGGAGAAGGTAGAAATCATTTAAAAATGTTAGTAAGAGTGTGTCCTGCCTTTATTCCTCTGGAAGTGGTGAAACTGGGAGTAGCATTGGCTTGGTCTGGGCGATGTGTGGTAAACTTGCCTTTTCCCCCCTCACGTTTCTTGGCAGTGAGTTACTACCTAGTTACTACTAGATCCTACAGACACCTACTACTGGACACAGTGGTTATTACTGTCTATTACGGGCAGCGTTTGCAAGGTGCCATCGTAAACGTCACACGCTGATGATCATATGCCTTATGAATATTTCCTGAAAACCAAAATGTAATTAAATTTAATCCCCCCAGTCCCCTTGCATACGAATTCTATGCCATATAAGCAGCAGGAAAATCCATATAGTCAGAAAAATACATGGTACAGGACAGAATAATGTATTTTGCCAGTGAGGTCAGAACAGAGCAAGGAGAAAAGAAGCACATTTGCAATAGCACAAATGTACAGTAACTCCACTCCTGCGTTTGGCTTCGCCTGTTTGAGATAATGGGCAGATCCTTTGATCCAGCATCAGTGGATTTATTGATTTATTTATTGCCTTTTTGATCTGTTTAACTTGCTGCCCAATACTTCAGCAGTTTATTTCCAAGCTTTATATTTTGCATCCATGATTAACTTGTGTTCCTTCCCTATTAATTAATGGGGGGGGAAAAAAAGAAAGCCTTTTAAGATCAGAAAGTCCACTGCATTCATTCCTGCCAATTTCCTCCTCAAAGCTGAAATGACATGAATAACTCCCAGTTTTGGCCAACATATAGGTTTTTGGTGTATGACTGATGGACATACCACGAATACATTAGTAGCCTAAGGTTGGGAATGAAATACTCCCCGTAAATGAGTTTTTGGGGCTACAGAGCTACTGGCTTTCATGTCTGGGGGCAGGGAGCTGGGGGGAGAGAGGAATGTTCAGCCGTTAGAGCTGTGGATGAGTTCACCCACCCAAAATTTTGCTGCTACTGCTGAGAATTCAGACCATACAGTGAGCTTAAGGACTGCATGCTTAGGCCCGAGGTGTATTTACGTTTGAAACGCCCGGTTCTCTTCTCATGCAGAGAAAGTCGGTGACGGCACAAGAGCAGCATAGGAAGAGAATCAAGCAAAATGCAAATTGTTTGTATGAGTGAGAAGTGAGAGGGGTGAAGAAAGAAGATGAAAACACTCAAACTGCAAGCTATGGACCTTGGGCTTCTCAGATCCCGGAAAGTCTCTGTTTCTCACCCAAACTGGTTCCCAGTGATAGCTTGGCAGCGTTAGCTCCAACCTCACTGGGAGCCAGTTCAGAGTCACGCTGGTTAATTACTGCCTTTATTAAAACAAATAATAAAAATACCCTCAGATTCCTGTTTTCTGCTGATTTGCCCCATTATGTTTTTACTTCTATAGATACTGTATGTGTAGCATTCTACAAGGCATGCTGGGTAAAATATACTATGCAAATGTGTACAGTGTTGCATGCTTTGCTCTCCCTCTGCTTTTAGTGGCTTTCAAAGAGAAACAACAAAAAGAAAAGTGGTGTTATTTTTGTGATCAGAATCATTTAAAAGAAGACAATGCAGACTGCATGCTGATAGTATCCTCATTTCTATGGATTTGTTTTATGGAATTTAGATGTACAAAAATGAACTGCATTACAATAACTTTTCTACAATAAATGAAAAAAAAAAAAAAAACCCAAACCCCTACAAACTGTTTAAAAGTCTTTTAAGTCTCTTTGTGTTCTGCACGAGCTCCAAAGAGTCACTGGGGAAGAACCGCTCCGGGTGCTGCGGTATATTTATTGTTTGCCATATAGCTTTTGGCAGCAGCTTCATGTGTTTGCATTTTTAGTCCAAATTAATGAGATCCTGAAGAAAGAGATGCATCTGGTCTGTGAAATGAATGGTGTTTTATTTTTAAATCTATCCACTCTTAAATAGCTGTGGCTCTGAAGTACATGAATACATCTCATACCTCGCTCTTCCGTGGCGAAGTAAATCACTTCCAGCCAGTTGCTTGGATGAAGGAAGCTCATTGCCATTAATGGTCTTTGGATCTGGTCCTCAGTATGATCTCACCTTAAATTAAAATTGGTTCCTAGACAGAATGATGTGAGGTATTAAGGGCTGAATGAATAATTAAAAGAAAATTAAATACTGTTTATAGTATCTTGAAAATGGGAAAGCACTGAAAGATGCTGCCTGTAGCAAGGAGTTCCATAGTACCTCTTCCAAAGAGTGAGTAACAGGGAACCAGCAACCTAACAGAGATGCTGAGACCACCAGAAAAACCTGGCAGGGCACTGCTTGCGGCCTCGGTACGGCAGTGGGGGACCAGACCAGCTCTGTGGCAGCTGGGGCTTGTTCAGAGCCTCACCAGACCAGTAAGGGCAGTGACCTGTGGGGCTCCCAGCATGACTGCCCTTCTCTTTGGGTTCATGCCGGAGGGGAGTGCGGTGATGCATCATCAGCAGGGCTTGGGCCTCTTTCCCCTTTGGTGTGTGCTATCCCCCCAGGCCTGGCAGCGCCCAGGTAACTGGTTGCACAGTGTGCTTGCTGCCTTCACAGGGCAGAAAGGCAGCGACCAGGGAAGCTACATGGCACCTCCAAATTAACGCCAGCTTTTACTTACCTATTGCAGTTTCAGTGTTCAGGATCAGATAGGAGCGTGCAAGACTTGATACAAGCTGTTAATACAGAGTTTACGGTCTTTTAAATAAATATAATGGAGCAAAAATCTATTTTGTGTGGTTCTGTATGATCCTAGAAGCTAAAAGTTCATAAGCCACTGGTCTGTGTCCCCGACAAGCTGAGTTTCCTCTGTGTAGGCTTGTTCAGCCTTGAGAAAAGAAGGCTAAGAGGGGATCTTATTAATGTTTATCAATATCTCAAGTGTGGGACACGGGGGGAAATGGCCAGCCCCTTTTCAATGATCTGTGGAGTGACGGCCTCAAGTGGAGCACAGGGAGTTCCCCCCCGATCTGGGGATGAACTTCTTCCCAGTGAGGGTGAGGGAGCCCTGGGACAGGCTGCCCAGGGGGTGTGGAGTCTCCTTCTCTGGAGAGATTCCAGCCCTTTCTGGACACCGCCCTGTGTGCCCTGTCCTAGGGATCCTGCTTTGGCAGGGGGATGGACCCCATGGCCCTCTGGAGGCCCCTTCCCACCCCTGTGATTCTGTGAGTCTGTGATTCTGCAGCACAGGAATGCTGGGCTGACACACACAGCTGCTCGGAACAACAGGTACACAACCTGAAAAGGGCTTTTTGAATTTCCAGGAGGAAATTGTGCAACTGTACTCGTGATCAGCTACACCGCTTTGAGTGCTTCTTAGAAAGCTTCCACCAGCAACGGGGAGCCCAGCGATAGTCTTGGCAGGTAAAGAAGCAGCAGCACAGTACTGGCTAAAGCAGGCTGCCATACAAACAAATGGCAATTTAACTTAACAGAGGGAAGACAGAGATGCAATAATAGTTTAAATAATAAATA
Organism: Zapornia atra; assembly: GCA_013400835.1. Lineage (NCBI taxonomy): Eukaryota > Metazoa > Chordata > Aves > Gruiformes > Rallidae > Zapornia > Zapornia atra. The sequence continues at coordinate 6,868 of VZTU01027692.1, read as the reverse complement.
ATAGCTAAAATACACCGTCTATTCACCCATCTTGTAAAAACATTGCTGCATTTTTGCAGCTGTTATGTACAACCACACTGTTGATAACTTGGGGTTGTTATGTGGCAGGACCAATGGGTGCTGGCAGCAGTGAATCCTGTCCCCCCTCAGTCTGATGTGGCTCAAACAAGTGCTGGCTGCTGATCTTTGAAAGCTGCTCCAGTAAGTCACAAGGTTGAAAAAAAATAACCCCAAACTATACACAATGAGGGGAACCCAATGCTCCTCTAGTTGAAGAAACAAACTAAGTGGTTTAATTGAATTTTGCTACCCTCTCAATAGTTGTGCAACCTACCTAAACCTGGGAGGAGCCCACGTTTTTCAGGCTGCCTCTGGGTTTACACCAGACCTGAGACCAGCAATGAGTCGGAAGCATCTGAAGTCCTCAGCTGAGGTAAGGCAGAAAGGAGGCTGAATTGCTGGTTAATGAGTAATTCCATCGAAGGCTGAGTGCTGAACTTTTGGAAAGGATCACATGGGAGGAGCTGCTCCATTTACCTGCCAGTGACTGCTGCTCTTGCACGGGGACAGGCAGGTCCTGCTGTAAACCTGGATTTTGCTTTTGCCTTCCCTGACCCCCTTCTCTGATGCTGGCACGCTCAGCTAGCAGACTTCCTTGCTTGTCCTAAGAGGAATATACAAATCTTGGTAACACCAGGATTTGGAACAGGATCGGTAACTCTGGAGGATGATAAAGTGTCACTACTTTCCCAAAGTCATGCCGATTGTCATGTTTGAGGTTGAACACTGACAATGCAATTCTGAAACAGCAGAACAAACCCGTGGAGGGTAAACAGCTGTCATATGAAGAGAGGTGTGTTCTTCTTGCTGTGTAGCAAATGAGGGTTTCACAGGCCAGACAGAAGGTGTTGGGGCTAACGTGTCCCCTGCCATATAAGGGAGCTGATGCTACATTGCTGTTAATGCTGAGAAAGCTGTAAAGCACCAGGGACGGTGACATGTTAGTTATTTTAAACCTAGGTGACTACAGATCTGTTACTAGTGCAGTGCATGACTTACTTTTAACCTATAAAAGTTGTAACAAGGCAGTTTATTATCTTCTTCAGCTGTTAAGGGCCATGTACTTCCCTGACCGCAGCAGAAAGCAGGCACAGAAACACAGGTTACTACTGGCCTTGCTACTTTGACCACGGGCCAATATCACGGCAGGGAGAGTAAATGCAGGAAGCCACTCTCAGAATAAAAACTGCTCGATGGAAGGTAGTGTAAAGCTCCATAGTGAGAAAGGGGTGGTGGAGGCGGGGCTGAGCACAGAGGTCTGCCAGCCTGCTAAGGAGGAAGTGAAAAACACAGCTAGGGGACAGGGGGAAGTATCAATGGGATACTGATCAATGGTTATCAATATCTGAAGGGTGGGACACAGGGGGACATGGGCAGCCTCTTCTCAGTGGTCTGTGAGGACAGGACAAGGGGCAATGGGCTCAAGTTGGAGCACAGGGAGTGCCCCCCCAATGTGGGGAAGAACTTCTTCCCAGTGAGGGTGAGGGAGCCCTGGGACAGGCTGCCCAGGGGGTGTGGAGTCTGCTTCTCTGGAGAGATTCCAGCCCCGTCTGGACGCCGACCTGTGCGACCTGTCCTAGGGACCCTGCTTTGGCAGGGGGTTGGACTTGATGAGCTCTGGAGGTCCTTTCCAACCCCTATGATTCTGTGAATCATAGAATCACTTAGGTTGGAAGAGACCTTTAAGATCACCGAGTCCAACCACAGACTAACCTTGCCTCTAGATCATGTCCCCCAGCACAGTATCTACATGCCTTTTAAATCCCTCCAGGGATGGTGACTCCACCACCTCCCTGGGCAGCCTGTTCCAATACTTGACAACCCTTTCAGTAAAGAGATTCTTCCTGATATCTAACCTAAATCTCCCCTGGCGCAATGTGAGACCATTTCCTCTTGTCCTATTGCTTGTCACCTGAGAGAAGAGACCGATCCGGACATCTCTACACCCTCCTTGCAGGTACTTGCAGGGCGCGATGAGGTCTCCCCTTAGTCTCCTCCAGGCTAAACAGTCCCAGCTCCCTCAGCTTCTCCTTACAGGACTTGTGCTCCGGACCCTTGACCAGCTTCATTGCCCTTCTCTGGACACATTCCAGCATCTCAACATCCTTCCTGTAGTGAGGGGCCCAAAACTGGACACAGCACTCAAGGTCCAGCCTCACCAGAGCTGAGTATAATGGAACAATCACTGCCCTGCTCCTGCTGGTCACACTGTTCCTGATACAAGCCAGGATGCCATCGGCCTTGGCCAGCTGGGCACACAGCCTGCTCATGTTCAAACAGCTGTCTCCCAACACCCCTAGGTCCTTTCCCATGAGGGCACTTAAGACATTAAGGACAGAGAGGCTTAAGGGAACCTGTCCTCGAGGAGCTTCTCCATTTCAAAATGGAAGCGTCTTGTCCTGCGTGGGGATGGAGCCAAGTGAAAAGGTGGCAAGCTGTGGTGGCAAGCAACACCTTCAAACACTTATCTACTGAGATTTGGACTTAAAAACCACTTTCCACAAGTTTCACTCTTTCACACCATCTCTCCTGAAGCTGAATTTTACTTCCTCAGAGAACTGTGGGTGTGGGTTTTCTTTACCAAGCCTGTCAGGGGTGGTTAAGCTAAAGCCGTGTCCAATGGCCACACATCCTACCTGCGGCTTGAGAATACTTAGAAATTACAAATCCTAGTTCTGGAAATACACATCACTTCAATTCACATCCAACCACCCGTGCCACTGACTGGCTCACGTAGAACCGAGCATTTGTACAGCAGGGAGCAAGGGCTGTGGGGCTGAACCCGGCAGCATTAGCTCTGCTGAAGAGCTTTGCTGCCACTAATTGCATTTCTCTGTTAAATTGAAGCAGTATTTTGGTCGGGGACGAGACAAATGTGGGCAAATGAGACATGTTTTGTGCGTGGGCTGTCACACGGAGGCGCGCAATGCCTGTTTATCGCCTGGTTTTGGGGTGTTTTTAAAGAAAAAAATAACAATCCCCGGCGTTTTAATAATGAGGCGAGCGCCGTTTCCTCAGCTGCTGAGGAAACTTCCTGAGGCGGGAAGACTGAAACGCGAGCAGACGCCGAGGTCGATGGCGCACTCGCCCCCTCGCCTCAGGCGAGTCGGAGGGGGAGGTGATTAGCGCTGCTCCGACCTCCGCGGCCGCTCACTCTCTGAGGCGGAGCCGCGTAATGGCGGCCGCCGCCGTTCCCGCCTCCTCGCGTCACGACGACGCGTCCACCTCCTCCTCCGCCTCCCTCGTCTGTACGGTGGCCGCCGCGGGGTCGTTGGGACGGAGAGCGGCGCGTTTCTCTTCTCCGTTCCGCCGTCGGCCCCGGGCAGGCGGTGAAGGGGAAAATAAGCGGGGTCGTCTTCGTCGCCGGCGATGTCCGAACGTGAACAGGTCCGGCGAGGCCCTAGCCCGCCTTTCCGCCGGCAAACCGGGCGTTGGGCCGGGCCCTGAGCCGCCCGCGGTCCCAGAGCTGGATAACCCCGCTGTAGGCGCTGAGGAAGCCGGCGAGGCCCGGAGCTGCCCCGGCTGAGGATGGGGATCCTCTTCACCAGGATATGGAGGCTGTTCAACCATCAGGGTAAGGGCAAGGCGGCGAGAAGAAGGGAGGTGGAGGAGGGTGGCGGCCATCGGACGTGTCAGGTGCCGGGCCGGGGCCTGAGGGCGATCCCCGGCGGGTAGGCGGCGGTTCCGCGCCGTTTGTGAAACCGCCGTGGGGACGGCGGGAGGGTTTGGGGGGACCGGGATGGGTGTGTGTGTGTGTGAGGGGGGGCTGAGTGCCCGCCTTTGTAAACCGGTACGGCTTCGGCCACCGGGGCTGAAGGGCCAGGTGGCGGCGGTCCCGCAGCCCTGGCTGGGGAAGAGAGAGTGCCTGTGTGTGTCTGTCTGTCAGAGTGTCTGTCTGTGTGTGTGTCGGCCTGTGTGTATCTGTGTTTCTGTCTGTGTGTCTGTCTCTGTGTGTGTGTGNCCCCCCCCCCAACTCACTGTAAAGCCTCTATCCTGAAAGGTGGATGTTAAATTATTAACGTGTGAGGAAAGGAGTAGAGCGGTGTTGTGTGGTAGCGTGTAGTTTCACCTGGTCATCTGCAGGCTATGCTTTGTTAAGGGTTCTAAGTGATAAACCTCTCTATCAGGCGAAGTTGCTCGTGTATGGAGTGGAGTTTATAAATAGCTTCAGATTTGTAACGCCTGTCTCCTCACAGTGAGATTTCGATGGGAGTTGTAACTTTAGCAGTAAAACACTGATGCTCTTACCCTTGTTTATCAAGTCCTTTAAACTTGATTTTGAGTGAACTTAAGTACGCTTACACATGCATGTTAGATGTCCCAGTTCTGTGCCCATTAACGCTTAGTGCAAATACAACGAAATATTTTTGTCTTGTAGTGTCCAGCCCCACCTCAGATCTTCTGTTCCAACTGATTTCCTAACATCCACTATGCTGGCAACACCACACCCGAAACAAAAGTTCCTAGTTTTGTGGGGTCAGGTAAGCAGATATTTTTACAATATTGTGCAGTTATGCAAAGTTACTAAAACCAGAGTTTATATTGGATGGTATACAAGACAACTCTGCAAAACCACACAATATTGGTAAAATCAAAACCAAGAAACCTCACTTACCTGACCCCCACCCCCTTCCTCTCTCCTCTGTGATAAATCGATGTGAGTGTACGTTGTGAGCAGAAGGATCTCCATTTGTCTGGAGCTTGGGCAGATGTATAATGGCTTTTTGTTGCCCTCGTGGACCACTGGGAAGCAGGGGGGGAAGAAAGCCCCTCCTCACAAAGCTTTCACTTGCATGAATAGTCCCGTTGAAGCCCAGGTTATTTGTGCAAGTAAAAGTTGTGCAGTGTAGGTGAGAGCAGGCAGTGCTCGCTCGTCCTGGAAATCACAAATTGGAATGTGCTTCACAACACCAGCTGTGGAATTCAAATTCAATTTCGTGATGTATGGGAAAGAAGGTGCTAAATTGCAACAATAATTGATTCTGGCATTGAGCTCCAAAATGCGTTCCCATATGTGTCAGAGTAGTTTCGTGTACTACTCGGTGGCTCATCTAAAACTAAATTGAGTGAGTGTGCACTGTGAAATACTCGTAGGCAGATCTGTCCTCCAGGTTCCAAACCTGCTGAAAGAACGAGGACGCTGAGGGAGGGGGGTGGATCACCCTGCTTACAGTGCAGATCAGCGTCATCGTGGGGTTTAACAACTCTGCAAAGAGATTTAGGTGTTACAGGCCGTAATAAGAGGACAGCCTTGGAAACCAACATTTAACATGTGTAAGCACGTGTAGCTGGGGGGAATACAGAGTACAGTTACAGCCTGCAGAATTGTGTTGAAGCTTGGGAAGGGATTCCAGTGTGAGATTGTCCTAGCAGGTTAGAGAAGGGAAAAACCCATGTGTAAGCTCTCAGAAATTGTTCTGGTGGATGTGCAAACGGGGAAAAAATTGACTGTCACTTACCTACTCAGAGCAGCACGCAGGGTTTGTTCACCTCCACAGACATGAACCTGTAGGTATGGCCCATGAAACGTGGCCCCTGAAGTTTGGTGCTGTTTGCTTAGGAAATCAGTCAGAAACTAACCTTGTTTCATAACACGGTTGTTATCGTGATAGCAAAGTTAACTCTGTGACTTACTAGTGATATTTTTATTTCAGAGCACAAAGTAATCATTGTTGGTCTGGATAATGCAGGAAAAACGACCATTCTTTATCAATTGTAAGTATGAACTGTGGATGACGTTTCATGTCTTTCAAGGTGTGCGTTGTGTCTGTTACTCTGACTTGGTGTTGCTGCTTTCCCTGTTAGTTTCACTGTGAGAGCATTAAGCTGAACATCGCTGAACAGTGTAAGTGACGGTGTGTTTAGTGCTCAGAAAGGTCTGTATTTTGCCTGGTATATAAATAAGGTTTTGTTCAGAGCTTTTGTTTATCAAATTACATTGCTGTTACCACTTAATCACAACTGCCCTTGGTGTCACTGTGTAGGCTGTCAGCCAGCTCCATAAAATATGATTATATTAAGGGTTAGCCACAGGACGATGCTGCTAAACTGATCCATGCCACAGCATGTAAATACTAACCAAATTGTTCTGTGAGTGGGAGAGCAGCGAAGCCTGACCTCTCCCTGCCATGACTTGTGCCCTGCATACTAAGATGTACTTACGTGTCATTTGTGTCAGGGATGAAGGAGGAAGGTCGAGCTCTTGGCTGGGCCCAGGGCAGTGTAGCTCTGTGGCTGGCAGCAGCCTGTGCTGCTTGGCCTGGTCTTTATTTCAGCCACCAGCGTTGGTAGCTGTCATGCAGCTTCTACCTTGATTAGTGGCAGTGACTTGTATTTCTCTTGCATTAACCTTGCTGCTGGTTTACATGAAACTTGTCTGGGCTTCTTCGTATCTCTGGTCCTCAACTGCATTTAGATAAGAGGGTACAAATTTGCCCACAGACTCAAGCTTCTTGGTGGGACAGGCGACTCAAGGCCTGTTTGTAATAGAAACAGATTGTTGATTTCTCACGTGAAGTAGTCTGGTGTTAGGAAGTGTTCCTGAGTTGTATCAGGAATAAGTGATATGGCTGTACTGGACCAATCCTACACTTAAAATTATGCTTTCTTGAAACCTTTTGAGTTTGGTCAAGTTATGATCTGCTTTTCCTTTCCTGAAACATGAAACTCGTGCAGAGTTTCCAGCCACGTGTGCCCTAGCACATTCTGCAGAGAGAGTGAAAAGATGAAGGTGGTTGTCTTTATTTCAGTCGGGAGTGAGAGATTTTAAAAAGCATAAATAGAATGCTGGCGGATGACACCAAGCTGA
>VZTU01027689.1:750-16970 GCA_013400835.1 Zapornia atra | reverse complement strand
TTTGCTCTTTCTTAAAGTAGCAAAACTGTAATAATTATGAATATCGTTGATGGGAAATTTTATTCACTCACCCTTAAGCTGTACAGTTCATACAGCATTCATTCCAATAATCTTGTAATTCTGTCCTCATAAATAGTATTCATTACACCTCCCTGGGTTTTATACAGGGAGTGCCTGAAAAACACATGAACGATATAATTTAATTACAGAGACATAAAAGATGTTAAGGGTGATAAATGTATTTTATGACCTTTAAAATGAAGCCAGGCAACATTCATATCATTTTAGGTTTTGCAAGCCTTGGTGAGGGTCTTAAGTTTCAGAAAAAAAACCCTTGTTTTGATGGAAACTGATTTTATTCTGCATTCATAGGGGGTTTCATTCCTGGGAACGATAGCTCAGTTTTACAGTAACCACACAGGGTGTTCAGATAAACTTTCTCCAGGTCCTGTCATACAAAATTCTTTTAGAATAGACAGAAATTACTCATTTAATGACAGACTAAAATTCAGCAGCATAACTCCAGAATGTATTGTAAGTATTAGGGATGTTTGAAGTGAAGAGGAATTCAAAATCTAAAATGCTAGCTGCAGGTGATTCTACTAATAGCTATGCACAATATTGTATATAGCAAGATTGAATTGGACACATTCTTTCCTACTTGCAGTTATTTACAATTTCACTATCAATAGAAATCATTAGAGAAATAATCTCTGCCAAGCATTAGAATTCCAAAGATCATAAGGCTTGATGACTGGAACTGTGAAATAAAGGTCATATAGATGTTTCCTTACATTCCATGAGGTTATATATCTATTGCCTTCCTTTATTGAGTTTTTTTGGTGGTTTTTTTTCCCCCTTCCACAATATACTGCATTCACTTATTAACGGAAATTGGAGCCCCAGTAGAGAGGCCCAAATGGTGTATGGATTTACATTGTTTGAATATAAATCTTGGACTGGCTCTGTTATAACTGGCTTGGAGTTATTCTAATTTATATTAGAAAAGACAATCTGGTGCAGAAATCATTCCGGTTTTAGGTGTTAGTTCTAATGTTAGTATACCAATGATTAAATAATAGACAAACATAATTTCTCATCCTTTTTTCACTGTTTATTCCTTCTATTTTATTAGTGTTATTTCTATTTCGGAGATATGGGCTGCCAGAGTTTTAAAATACATTTGATACTTAAAAATTATTTTTACTTTCCACAAAGTTTTTGTTTTAACTGTTCCGATTGCATTGACTTTTGATCATATCACATCATATGCAAGGGTAAGTAAAAATCCCTCATGATAGTCTGCAGACTTAATTTAGCACTTGAAAAGTTGTGAGTTTCCCATCTGCTGAGATTTAGAAAATACATCTTTGTAATGATATCTTTCTGCAGATGTTAAAATTGTAACTATGTGATAATTTTTAGGTGTGAATGTCAGAGTAGAGAGAGTGGGTATGTTCCACAAGTAGCAAACAATACAAATTTTTCAGGTTCTTTTGTTTGGTTGGTTTGCTTTTTTTTTTCCTCAATTTCTTTCTCACGTCCAAGACAAAGGAATTGGTCCAATACTGAAAGAAGATTCACTACTGCTAGAACTATTGCTTAGCTGTTATTACCTACTTGGATGACAAAGACCAGAAGAGAAAGATCATGGTGAGGATTCCCATTCTGGTCAGGGATTATGTAATCTGTAATTAATTTCCTTTTCCTTACTGAAAGCCACATTGAGGCCATCAACCATCCAGTGAATGTAACAATTTATCCTGCTTAGAAGCGGAAATATTTGAATGTCTTACATAACAGAGTGAATAACTGCTGGCATCCAACTTTATTTTGACCATTGCACATATGGAATTTTGGTTGTCGTGGGAGTTATTTCATTTGCTAAATAAAAGTCGCTCTTCTCTTTTGCATATATTATGCCTGAGTCAATCCAGGTTTTCTTTGGCTTTGCTGTGCAAATCTGTATTTATATCCTTCTTTCTGCAGACAGAAAACCATGAGTTGATCACTTTTATTATCTCATTTTTGTTGTGGCATAAGTATATTACCTTTTCTCTCTGTGGATAAGCACTTCAATATGAGCTTCCTGAAGCTGTACTGCAACAGCTTAATTCTGCTTATAACCTACTTCCAGGCTTTAAAATCTACTTGTAAATTGATTTTCACACTGTCAGCTGAAGATCCTTTTCCCTGATACCTTCTTCTAAGTTATGGCAACCATACTTTTGTCTCATAATAGCCACTGTTCTTGACAATACTTACCATCCTTACAGGAAGTAAAATTTCACTTACCTTATCCAAGGCATCTGGATATATGTCATTCATACTGAGGTTTTAATTATAGAGCAAGACATTTTACCATCTCTGCAAAATGAAGAGATATTCAGCTTGAATAAATAAAAAAAATATCCTAAGGTCTGCAATAACACTTCACATGAATAAAATTTTGAATGTTTGATTACATGCTAGAAATAGTAAGCACTAAGGACAGAATGAAAAACACTGAGAGAGTTACCCTGAGAGAGTTCTGCCAGGAGGGTATGTTTTGTCTATATGCAATCTAACTTTACGATACCTAATATATACTGTAACTACCCAAACACTATCCATGCAGTATCAGAGAAAGGGGATTTCTCCACTAACTCTGCCTAAACAAGCTTCGGAGAGGCTAATTCAGCCTTGCAAATAATGCAAGTCTGTTTCCTCTCCATTGCCAGGACTAGGCCATTGGCTATCTATTCCTTGCCTCCACCCCTAAAACTTGCTTCTCTTTCCTTTTGCTGTAAAACAAGTTGAAATGATAAATGATTTCACTTACGCAAAAGGCATTCTTTAGCATCTGCATCTTCCTTTCTCACCATACAACCTTCTGATACCTATGAAAACTATTTCCTGTCACACAGTGAAAAGGACACTTTTATCAGCTGTTAGCAGTGTACTGACTTCACTCGTGAATGTGTTTGCACCCAGCAGGTGGAAAGACTTGGTCAAATTCTGCTCTTGCTTACACTACAAATACTCTAGAGTCACAGCAGTGAAAAAGTCTAATTATGTTGACCTGTTCTTTTCTACTCTATTCAGGGTGATGAGGAAGTTAGTTCCCCTCCTAGGTTCTCTGAAATCTTGAAAGCCTGTTCATCCTCAGCTTGCACAGATATTTCCTGGAGCTTGATAAATAGGGCTAATACTTTTTGGAAGAAGTATGATCAACATAGCCAAGTATCTATCTAAGGGTTATGAATAGGAAGAGGAGAAATACCACTCTGAGCAAAAACTAGAAAGCTTGAGGGAAATCTTTATGACCGAAATTAAAAAAAAAACCTTTTGATCCCAAATGGGGTAGGAACAGTAAAGAAAGTCACAAGGAAATGCAAGAAATAAAATAATGCAGACCAGCAGCAGCTCAAAACAGAAGTTTGCAAGATATTGGACTATCTTTGCAACTCAGAGAATATTAAAAATAAAATACATGCAAGACATGACCATAACAGATTTGGACACCTATTTAGATGTATAGTAGTGGTACTCTACTCAGTTTCCTTGTTTTGAAGATGTCAGGGCAGCTTCCCCTCAAATCAGTTGGAATACTGTGAATTATCAGCTAGCTGTCTGTTGGTTGAGGTTTTTTTCCCCTGCCATTAACTGTCCTTGAGTTTCATGCATGTCTTTCCTGTTGGTACGTTATTTTCTTCTTATCTTCACAACATTTTGCTGTTGTTGATAGAAATATGTACATGCTTTGAACATATATGAATGTATGGTACCTAGCTCAATGGCCATCTTACTGGGACACTCGGGTACTAGTATAAAAATAGAGGAGGAAATAGAACTATCCACAGACAAAGCAATCCCTTGAGTGTAGATCCATTAAACGGCAAAATTTTAACTGCAATACCTCTCTTAGCTGTAAGTGAAATGTTAGCTTTCAAAATGGAGAAGTCATTGATAGGAAGGAGTTTTGCTTTTATGAACTTTTTAAAAGTATGAAACTAACACAACTTCAGATCAGAATGTTTTTTCTGGGGCCCAGTAACTATGTGCAGATAGGCAGCTAGCATAGAATTCTGGGTTTTGCCTGGATTTACTGGATTTATTTATTGCCGTTATTCCAAAGTATATAACAAGCCCCACTCTTATTTTTAATAACTAGTCTCACTCAGTCCCTAATGTCATTAGTACAGCTCATTAATATCAGCTCTCTCCTGCACCCACTTGTGCTTTCAAAATTAATTAAGCTAGTGGCACATTAACTGGAAGGAAGAGGCCATAGATTTATTTATGCAGGAAACAATAAGAGCATAAATCAAGAGAAGTAACCCTAATGTTTTAGAATTGACCTTATGAAGGGGCACTCTGCCAAATGACAACAGCATCTGTTCAAAAGGAAAAAACCTCCAAATACCGTGGAAATGTTGCACATTTCTTACTGCCCCCTGCCCCCATCAAGGACCCTCTTTGGTACCCATCAACCAGTTTGTGGTACCATTAGCAGTTAGTTTTTTCCTTTTAATGTGTGTTTTTTCATCCACCAAAAATCTTAGGATCTTTATTTGAATATAAAGATATGTAATTGATTCATAATAACTCATGTGGTAATTCCCTTCTGTGTCTGATAATATTTTTAAGGAAGGTTAACCTTCTAAATTACATACTCTTATGTAAATATATGTATATTTATACATAAAGACTACCACAGAATTAGCTTAAAACAGACACAGAAAGTGGATACACTAGGTATTTGCAGATAGACCTGGAAAAGGATTGTTTTATTCTGCAGCTGTTAAAACAGGTGGCAGCATGTATCAGGGAGAAATGTTTGTGAAGACTGAAATTTTATTGGATTTTAATTCAAATATTGGTGATTAAAAGGTGACACACCTTACCCTCTGGCCACTGCAAGCTGGGATCAGGAAACCCCAGCGTGATGCTTCGATGTTATGCTGAGGATGCCTCCTTGGGCACACAACTGGGGGCGGCTTTCAATCACATGCCGTATGTTGCTGCATGGCTCCAGCTCCTTGCTCATCCTGAGCAGCAACAGGGTTCTGAGCCTCAGCGCTGTTGAGGCAGCATCTCCTGGGAGTGAAGAAGGAGGGATGGCAGTGCATCTGAGGGTGTTGGAAGGGCCCTGAGCTTTCAGTAGCCTTTCCTCCAGAGGCCAAGGACCAGGGTGCAATAGCTCATCTCCTAGGGACACTGTTGACTTTCTGAACTTCTTCCCAGATACAAACTACATCTACTCTCCCCCATTATCCCTCAGGAGGAACAAGCTTTCTACTTTGTAATGAAAACATTTTGGATGCTGTGTTAAACAGACACTATCCGACCTTTGGAACTGACTTTACTCACAGGTTCTGAATACAACACTGACTGCTATTTAGAGTAAAAATTCAAGTGACCCTTCTTCCCACAAACTTACGTGTCTTTGTAGGTCCGTGTGATCTGATTATGTTCAGTCTGGCTGCTTGCTATCTGTCTTTTGTAATACTGTTTAGGTGAGGAGTTAGATAGTCCCTCCCCTCCTTCCCACTTACACAGCCATCTCTTTGTCTCCTCCTTGGCCCCTTGCCACCTGCACAGCATACAGGTTTTCTGATCAAGACCAGGCTCACCTCAGATTCTCCATATCTGAAAGTACTGATAATCTCCACACAGAGAAAACACTGAAAACAAACAGATGTGACATTTTGGACTCTTCATTAGCAGAAAATATTTGGGAAAACTATTGTCATGTTACCAGGCTACCAGAAACCTTTCTGGACTCCTTCTCTTTGCAGGGTCTCACTGAGTGCACCCACTCAGGTGTGTGGCCTTCAGCAGAGTATGATACAGTAATATCACTCAGACCAAGGCCTGAGTCATCTTTGGGTACCAATTTGAATTAATACAGGAGGATTAAGCTTTCCCTTCCAGGGCTTCCTTCTGGGAGCCTGTGGCGCGTAAGTTGATTGAAGCAACTAATAGAGCTTTTTCCATATACAGCATGTTCTCTTCATTCCTCAAAGGTGTGAAACATTTAGAATAAAGAGAGATGATTGCTGATGCACATGTGTTATTTAGACTGTTTTGTGCAGCTATCAGCCTAGACAGATCCCTCTCTGACAGACTCATCCCAAAGTGCTTAGAGACTTCACCCTTCTTGAGGCTTTTCAGCCCAACAGCTTCTTCCTCCTTAGAAAAAGGAAAAGGGTTTGCATTGTGCCTAGTTCCTGGTGTGTCCTTTAATATAACCTTGAGACTAATAAAACTGAGAGGCAGTTGATGATTTGTACTCTCTAGTTTTTCATTACAATCACACTTGCCACCGCTTTGACTGGATCTACTTAGGCAGGCTGCCACCTCCAAAAAACTACCAGGATTTTTATGTCCAGAATCCTGATTTTACTTGAGCAAAAACTGATAGAGTGTTAAAAAAAAATCTTTTAAAACAGAAAATCTTGTGAGGAGTTAAGCAAAACAGAATGAAAGGCATCACAAACATGTTCCTGGAAGGACAGACTCCTTCTTCCAAGCTTCCTTCCCCTCAGCCTGGCAGCTGAGGACTTGTCCTGTGGCCACTCCATATTGTCTGTTTTCAGGAACATTAAGTCCTGGAGTCACCTTTGTGCCACACTTTACACCTCTCACAGCTTTCCCAGTTTTTGTGATGCCCAGGCTCCCCAGTGAGACCCATCCTGCCCCAGGAAAGCTTCTCTTTCTGGCACATTCTCTTTCGAGCACCCACTGCATGCCTGGGTGGGGAACAAGAGATGCAAAATTTCAGAAATTTACACCTAATCCAAGCATTCCTTACTTAAAGGAATCTGACGTGGCAAACACAAAAGGAAATGCCATCATGGTCCTAAAAAAGAGAAAGCCATTATTTGAGCTTATACACACAGACATTTATGTACATATATATGTGTATATATATATATTTCACACACATAAAACTAGATACATACAAATTCAGAAATGCAAAGCAACAGATGATAACTGTAAATGAAACGCAATGTTTTCAATATATAAAAGGCAATAATTGTATTTCTCTTTTGAAAATATTTACTGAAAAAAAGAAATTAACAATACCCTGATTAAATACCATTCATAGAACTGAAGGGTTAATATGGTGATGCTGATGACAGCCATCCTCTCACATACTCCAGACCCCATGATTTGTATATCCTCCACATACCTACTCTATCATGGTGCCTGACCCAAATTCTCACTTGTCCTCTGGCTCGTCAGATTTCATCTACTTCCAGAGTGTGCTAAGTACCATATAATAAAATACTAGTCTCAGAAGGCAAAGTCTGAGAAACCTGGAGGAATGATTGAAGCACTCTTAACAGCATCAGCTTCTAGAGCCAGTCATCCTGATACATACCCAATACTTACAGGGTCACAGTCAAGGGGACATACTGAATGTAACCCACCTCAAAATACATCACAGCATTGTGGGAAGGAATCCTTGTTACAATATGGGATTAATCCCTTTCAAGCAGGGGAGAAAATTGATTTTGTGCCTCCATCCACTGAGATGAATGCTGTAAGCACTAGGTGGGAAGAGAAAGAAACAGAATCTGTATCACTTTCTTCCAGGTTTTATTAATCTACTCTTTCCCAGGGTTTGGGGTTTTTTTTTGCAGAAGGAACTATTGAGTAATTTTAGGTCAACTTGGCTATTGTTAAAGAATTATTTTATCCAGAAGGAAAACATTTCCTACATTACATCAAGGTTCCTATGCTAAATATAGACAGTTAACCAACTTCTCCCCAGAAAATTGTTCCATCTGTTCCTATGTTGTATGAAATAGGGCAGCCTACAGGAATATACAGTTGGAATGCAGTAAGCCATCTAAGATTCACAAAGTTAATGCAGTCTTCCAGACAATCTCAGCCATAACAAATAATGCTACTTCATTAAGAGGTAATCCATAAACCTAAGGGTTATGCATTAATGCACAACATGGTTTTGTACAGAATTTATATTATAATAAAACCTTTGAATTTCTTGTCTAATGCTAAATAATAATGAAATAAGAACAACATACTGTTTAAAAACTTCAAATTAGAAGTTATGCTATCATTGAAATTAGACTTTTAGCAAACTTCTTAAAGGTTTAATATTCTCTATGACTTAAGTTTCCAGGGTACTTCTGGCACTCACAGTCACACATACACACTGACTCATCAGCTCATCAGAGATTGCCATTCATAAAATCAGCCCATCCTGAATGGTAATTCCTCATTGAGACATAGAAGGTAGGAGACAGACATCGGAGGACTCACATTTAAGAACAGCCAAAGCTTAATTTAAATGAATGAAAATACAATATTTAAAGCAGCTAAACATCTGACCTTCATTTTTCAACTCCTTCAAGATATTTGTGTTCTAAGAAAACTGAGCTTTTAAAAACACATCCTCAGTTTAAATAGATGTTGCTTTATTTGTATACAGATTATTATTATTATTGTAAAATATCTATGCTAACTAAAAGCAAAAAAGCTGAACCAAGTTCTGTCAAACTGAGCACAAAAGGAGAAGTTTGGAACATTATAATAGTGGACACGGAGCTGTAAGGCTGCAAATCAGTTATCAGTAACTGTAGTTTTCACTGTGGAGAAAACAGCCATAATAGTAAATTTCAGTTATAAAGTGACATTCTCAGAGTCCCAGGAAGTTTTGCATCCCGAGTAAGTAAAAGCAACACAGAAAATAGATCTTTCAAATTCTACTTAAAAAAGCTAAATCCAAAACCAGCCTTCCAAATATAAACAGGAATTTAATTTCATTGTGGAAACACACACACTAAAAGCTCAGACACCCACAACTTTTAAATTATATTTAGGACAAAATCATGAATCAGAACTTTCTGACCTAAAAATTATACCAATGGGAAAAGTAAGAAAAGAAAAATTTAAGAACTAGGGCTCAATATTGCCAGAGGCCTAATAAATAAGGAAAAATAGTTTAAAGTCAATAAAATAATAAGACAACTGATGTATTTTTGTATTTTCATGCAATTTCACTATATATATATTTCCAAAGAAAAAATCTTTAACTCAGCAGTGCAATATATCAGATTTTGATATATGTATGTGTATATATATATTTATATATGTATTTGGAATTCTCATAGCTTATACCCCACAGGACAATGAAATAGGACAAAATAACGTTTGACTTATGATCCCAAAGACATGATGCTCTGGTTCTCGAGGGCAACCAGATTAAGAAAATAAGTGTATTCTATAATAGGAATACAGCACATACTTACTGTGCTGCACCTATATTCAGATTTCTACACTGAAAAGATTAAATTTGTTCCTTGCTATGGGACAGAGACAAGATCAATATGCCTTAGAGAAGGACAGATCAGCTCTGACTCTTGACAATGCTGCTCTGGCAGTCAAGAGGAAAGCCCTCACCAAAACATTAACATGGTCTTCAGGGCTCAAAAGGGAAAGAAGGCAGAAGGTGGTGTATGGAATGGCTCTCTGATGGCAATTCAGAGAGCCATTGGCAAAAACCAATTTCCATGTGCTTTTCCAAGATGGCAAGGACAAGGTTCTGGCTGGGAATGTCTCTCCCATGTTCTTCCTTTCTTACAGACAGTGGTGTGTCAGCAGCGTGAAGTGTGGCTATGGACAAGACATGGCATCTGAAGCAGGACACAAAAAGTTCTGCTATGGACAATTCCTAATCCTTAACCTGATTGTATGCCATTACCTGAAATTTTTTAGTGGTATCTGTAGTAAGAAGCTATAATCCCTTTGAGTCACATTATCTGGACAAATCCATATTTGGTTTCTAGGTGATAAGTTCTATAACAAAATTGCTAATTCATCACTAATCAAAAATTTGTTAACACTGGTACACTGTAGATCAAAGCGTCAAGTAGTTTGGTCTGTATGAAAGCAAATGTATAAACATACTTTATAGCATGTAACTAAGTATTGAAAATCATGGGACATACTTTATTTTCAAGCCAAAAATTATTTTGGCTGGATAATGACACTTCCAACCATGCTCTATTATTGTCTGCACTTTCCAAATCCAGGCTGGCGCAACAGGATGTACGTATCATTATGATTTTTCAGTGGCACATGTTTGTCTTTGGATGCATGAGAAAGAATAGACAAAGGTCTTTTCCCAAAAATAAGTATTATAATTAGCTAACAGTATTTACTGATATGCATTTTTGTTCTTTTTCTTTAAGAGAATCTATATTACATGGGTAAATAAGGCAGTAAAGAATATATCATGCCATGAAAAAAAGAGACACACAACTGCAAGAATGTATTAGTTACTGTGACTCTTTTGATTAATTATATCTTTTCATAAAGATAAATCATTATACTAGAAGGATCATAAGATTAAATTGGAAATTGTCATTTTGAAATGTGACAAGGAAGGAGACCGTCTGTTATGTTAATGAGGCAGAGATATTTATGTTATAATTACATGTATCAAATAGGAAAAAGTAAAGCCTCCAGCCCCATTCAGTGTCAAAAAAAAAAAAAAAGGATTCTTCATCTGGGCATGCAATCATTTACCAATGATAATTACAAAGGGAGAGAAGCTTCATTAATGAAACAAGGGAAAGAGAATGCTGAAGCCAAATGCCAAGGGTAAGGTCAGCATCAATTCACAGAGGTGCATTATACATTTAAGAGTCATGCCTATACTGCTTTTGAACAGGCCACAGCAGTTCGTCTGTAATAAACAAGACACAGTTTTAGTCCAGCTTCCCAAACCTTCGGAGTAATGCCAACATTCAGTTACCAGTTTGTCCTGCTACAATCGTTTCTTTACTTCTCCCCATTTCTTTATCATTCAGAAATACATTCAGTGCTCAACTGTCATTGTTTGAAAAACTGCATATATGTCTTTCCTTTTGCCTCATTTAAAGCTTCTGTAGGCAGTCCCAGGATTTTTTGTCAATGCGCTAACTGAAATCACATTTTTCTACAGTCGTTCTCCAGATGAAAAATAGTTTTACTTCCTCAGTGCTGAAAGCCATTGTTCGTGACATTTGAAATGTAAGTTTTGCAGTGCTCTTAGAGCTGAGCTCAGGCAGAAAAGTCCTAGGAGTGTGGGGGTGGTTAACAGAAAAGCTGCAGAGTGGCACCAACTGGGTGATGAATATAAAAGTGCCTGCTGCCCTTTGAGTCTGCACTTCAGTGAGGCACAGAGAGAAAAGGTCTTTCCATTTTCTTTGACTAAGATCCTGCCTGATAAATAGAAAGTTACATGCTCTAAGGAGTTGAACCTCACCAGATGTTGCCACCTGGCCTCTATAAAGAAACACAAGGGATTCATCTTGATGTACAGACCCTCCTTTGGGAGTCTTTGTCCAGGAATGTTTAACCCGGTGCAAAGAGATTGCAGGTGGAGCATACACAACTTTAAAGGAGTTTTAGGGAGCTGTTTAGCCAAGTGTTGTCATGCTTATCTCCTCTGAAACAGCACACTGAGACCATACAGGACAGCATGCCAGAAAGGTGTCCTCCAGGGAAGAAGGGTTAGCCTCTGTAGCTACATGGGACTGCTCTTGGATGTTGCTGAGCTGCTGTCTCCCATCAAGTGGAAGCACTGTCAACTCAACCCAGTGAACCTCAGCAAAACTAACCAGCTTCCCTGTTTTCCTTTTGGGCTTTATACCATTCACTGCTGTTGGTTTTCTTCTCAATTTGTTAATGTTCATGTCTCAGCAATCCTGCTTCTGTAGCTTTTACCTTTTCCTGTCTCTACAGACTGTCTCATGGCTCTTTCTCTGCAGTGTGAGTCAAGGTAACACAGCTAAGGCACATCAGGGATGCACTCGAGGTCCTTTGTACCCACTCAACTAAACCCCTGGGAATGGGGTAGCTCATGGCAGGGATTTCAGGGAGAGGTTTTCATCAGAGATCCTTGAGAAGAACATCTACGGGCACAGAGCTGGTATTGAAGCTGCAAGTTTTGTAAACCTCAGCAATGATGACCTATATTCTTTTCTGCAATATACTTGTACTTTGATCTAGTACCTACTTGTTTATGTATACAGAAGCAATCTTTTTTATTAACAAGCCCATAAGGACTCTCACACATATGGAAAAGGACCACTTGCAGCAATTGAGATCCTGAATGCAGCTAGAACGTTTGCACAGCACTTGCACTCTTTAAAGTTCTTTCTTGTTATTAAATAATTGTTATCCTAAAATCTGTCTGGCCTCTGTGCAGTATTACAAAACTGTGTACCTTCATGACTCAAAAACATTTCTTAGTGTTCCACGAGAGCAGGATAAGGTTAAAGATGAACTGATTATTTAGTTAATTATTAAAAAGCAATCATTATTTTTTTTCAAAACTGGTCTTATGAAAATAAATTTTAAAAGAAATAGTGTATATTTAAAGAAAAATAATAGATACTTCTTTGTTTATGAAAAAGGTCACTTCAGAAAGTTTCATAGATTGTGCCTAAAGACAGTAAGAAATGTTTGTCTCCAAAGATAAAGTCAGAAATGGCAGAAGCAGCAAAACCTCCATTCACTGTGTCACTCTGTGTTAATGGTGGTTTTATTTTTCCAAAGCAACACAGCAGTTAGTAATTTCTGCATCTGAATAATGGGCAAAATGTCCACTGACCTTTCTCTGTAGTTCTCTGCCGGCAGCCATGGAGTAGAGATCGTACTGTATTGCATTCTGTTTCACAGGGTACTGAAGGTTCAATGCCAATGTGCAAGTTCTTAGCCATATTACAAGTATCTATTTTAAGACATGAGAAATACCATTTTATATAAGATTAAGCTTCCTGAAACACTGCAACAGAACTCATGAAGTGAATAATGTGTGGTTTTATGTCAGTAATGGCACTACTCCATGAACTGCTGAACTCATGTACAAAATGTTCTCCACATGCCTCATTGATAGAGACCATTTGATTGCAAATGTGCTCTCTGGTATTAATTAGGAGGTTGTTAATCTTAATATCATCATGTGTTGTCATTAGGCATTTCCAGTAGATAAGTGATATGATGCATAGATACACTAAAAAGTATGCATTAGTCATCTCCACGTGCAGCGAAAGACTGCAATAAAAATAGCAGAGCAAAACTCACCTGGCAACATCACAAAAATCATAGTAGTTTTTTATATAGCCTCCAACATTTTACTACATATTTTTAAAATAAAATTTGCACTAGGCCTCTTGCTTTCTGTTATCCTCAGGTGTTATGGTAGAGTACAGAAGAGTCTGTTTGTAGCTCCCTGTTTTCCATGTAATATATCCTAAGCAGAAGATTTCCTAGACCTTGCCCCATTTTTCTTTGCTGCCTCTTTTCTTGTACAAGGGACTTCACAGAATGGCAGATTTTGATTTGTACCAGCTAGAAAGAGAAAATAGGTATATCACAGAAATAAAGGCACAAGAGCTGGAATTTGATTTATATTTTAAACAGAAGGTAAATATTTTGGGAATGGTATGAATGATGTAAATTATTTATTTGCAAAGAACAAGATTATAAGAAAAACAACAAAATGGTCCTGGCACGGAACACTTAATTATCTTACTACCACATAATCTTATTCTTGTGTGTATTAAATTCTACCTCAAAGCTTGTTAAATGGCTTGTCTCTATACCACTCTTATTTTGGAAGGTCATTGCACTGAAAATAGGAAGCTTCTTTTTTCCCCCTTAATTTCCAACAAAAATTATTTTTTGCAATACCTACATCTACTTTTTCTTGTTTTGAATTTGCTGCTTTGAATTGTAAAGAGTCTTCCCCATAACTGGTGTGTAATCCTTGGGACATTCAGTCATCACCTTCAAACTTTCATTTGGCTAGATAAAATAAACCAAACAAGAGGAAATGGCTTTAAATTGCAGCAGGGGAGATTTAGGTTAGATATCGGGAAAGGTTGTCAGGCATTGGAATAGGCTGCCCCCGGAGCTGGTGGAGTCACCATCCCTGGATGAAATGTGTGGATGAAATGCGTGGATGAAATGCTTAAGGACATGATCTAGAGGTGGACTAGTCAGGGTTAGGCTGTGGTTGGACTTGATGATCTTAAAGGTGTCTTCCAACCCAGGTGATTCTATGATTCTATTCTATGGTTCTCCTATTACCCCATTGCTGTACCAAAATCAATTGGAATTCCCTCTTGCACATGAATATATACAGAAGTTTAGATGACAAATGTTATTAAACAATTGTATTAATAATTCCCTATCACTAGAAAAAACATATTTTTACTGGTGTCTTCTTTCAGAATCAATCTTCCACTGGCCACTGGGCATTTTGTCTTACTGGCCATTGCTGTCACTGCAGAGACTCCCTTCTTCAGTGGGCACAAGAGACTGCTTAGAGCTATTTCTAACATCAGTCCCAAGATGCCATTCATTTAACCTTGTCCAGCAACAAAGCTTGGTCAAATACCAAAGCTGTCACTCAGTGTCCTTTATCCCACAGTCTGGCAAATAACGAGCATAACATTGTATAGTGGTGATTAAACAGCACACAGGTTTCAGCAGCTGGCAAGCAGGGATTGCAAGTGATGACTACCCTTTATATCCATATGTTTTTCTGTTTGAGACTGTCTTCTGTCATACATCTATCATGTATTTTAATAGGTATCTAGATTAACCAAACACTAAGCATGTTTTCAAGGTCAGGTGCCAAATGTTTAAATCTTTGTGTGTTATATTGGGTCATCCCCTCATCTGTTCATCATCATACAAGACGATGAACATCTGTCTTGTATAGATCCTCATTAGTTCTTCAATGGACCATAGGCATCCTGTTATTTAGTGTATGATCAGTCACACATCTGCAACTGTTTTTAATGTTTTTCAGGCCTTTCATAGATGCATAAAAATGGTAATTCATATATTTGTGTGTACATGTATACATATACATAATACATACCTATGCACAATGAAATGAAAACTTCATTATGAACTCCCCAGCTGATGTACTGAAGTTTATGGAGTAAATTCAGAGTAGTTCTAAGTGCTTAGCTTGTTAAAAATTTTGTCTGATTTATGTTTTGCTGAATCATGGGATCATCTGTTATTTTCTCTCCAACATCTTGAAATTCATCTACACAATGGCCATGTGGCATCATGCACTCAACAGATTTACCCTCAGTCTTTATTTCTGTGCCAAGATTCTCATGAAAGGTAGACATTTATTGTCCAATAATTGTCTTTTCAACATAGTCCATTGTTTCACCTTTACCTAGCTGCTTTTCTTCCCTACAGTTACTGCATTAATCCTGTTTCTTCCCTTTGAACTATTAGTTTTCTGTGTGGTATCACATCAAAACCTTTATTAAGTGGTTACTAAAAGAGATAGAAAAGTATCTTCTCTTGAAAAATTAATTATTCTCTCAAAGTCAAAAATTGCTATCTCTAATACGAACTAACTTTGATAAACCTACATTATAGGGGTTTTTTAAACTTTGTGTTAACTTCCATGTTGAAATCTTCCATACTTGTTCAGTACTACTGTATGCAGGATCTAACTGTTAAAAATATGATCTTCCATGTTATATTCTTCCCCACACCCTCCCCCACATATAAGGACTATATTTATTACTTTTCAGTCAGTCTGTGTCCTGAATCTTTAATGATATTTCCTTTCAAACTCTCTTTTTTAATGCTTGAGTTTCCTGTAATCAGCACTTTATTCTTGTTGATTTGAGAGATAAAGCTGTGAAGTTTTTTTGTCCAAACCTGACACTGTTGCCTTCCATTCATATTGACAGTTTCTGCCAGTGGCTATTTGATAAAGAAACTTTGATCTAAATATAAACACAAAGGTCACAAAACCTGTAATTCCTACCAATGTCATTTTATTATTAATTTCCAAAGTGAATTTATCCCAAACAGATATTAAACTGTCCATTGTAAGAGAAGGCTAAGGAGGACCTCATTAAACATTCCAGTACTTAAATGGTAGCTACAAATTAAACAGAGGGTCTTTCTTTTTCCAAGGAGCCACATGGAGAGGACAAGGGGCAACAGGAAAAATTGCACTGGGAGAGTTTTCATCTTGATATAGGAAAGAAATTTTTTACAGTAAGAATGTTAATAATTGAAAAAACCTTCCCAGATATGTGGTGGAGTCCCCATCACAGGAGGCTTTCAAGGTATGATTGGACAGTGTGCTAGATAATCTCATCTAGCCTCCTCTTCCTCTGAGAACTTGGACCAGGTGATCTTTTGAGATCTCTTTTAATGATTCTATGATT
>VZTU01027686.1:0-42675 GCA_013400835.1 Zapornia atra | reverse complement strand
TGACAGGCTGATGGGGAAGATACTTTATTTAAAAGTCACTTTCCCAGTGAAACTTCTGACTGCTGCAAAGTCTGTCATACTGAATGTAGTCATGGGCAGTAGGATGCACGGCTGGGCAGATGAATAAGCTGAGCTAAGCTGTTTTATGAAAAGTATAGCAGTACTAGGGCAAAAGAGAACAGACATCTCCCATTTGGACTTTGATTCCCAAAGATGTGACTTTAAAAGTGAAAATTACTCACATGCATTTTACCCGTTAATGTTCAGGCTTTGTTTTCTTATTTTTGAGGAAAAATAATACATTCTTAAGCAGTAACATAAAGAAAACTAGAGACAATGCTTTGCTAAGGAGGGTCTTAATTTAAGAATTTAGCTTATTTGAGGCCTTAAGAAGAGTTGGGAGAGACAGAGACAAGCATCTCCCACAGTTTTTGGCATTCTGACAACTGGCTGGGAATGATTCTCTCTCTAATGATTCTCAGTACAAGAACTCCATCTGAAGTGTGGAGAGAATGGGAGATGTCCTGTCTGAGAGATCTGACCTGGGAGCTATAGAACTTGCTAGATGTGATGGTAGCAGTGTGGGTGAGACCTGCCTGATATATGGTACCTGCTGTTGTGGGAAGAGAGGGGTGAAGCTCTGTAGTACCTGTTACAGTTGATTGTGCAATAAAGCACGGTAGTCATCTTTTTGTATTGTGTCCAAAGAAAGTCTGATGAAATTGGTGAACAAAGGAACCAGAGAGTGCTGAGATTGGGGAGCCTAAGCATGTGCCTTCATACAGACAAATCAATGACAAAATTCACTCCTCTTACCAACAGGAATAATCTACTTGAAGGATTTTCTAGGGCTTGTTCATGAAGCCAAACACAGACACACTTTAGTTGTGGTTGTGTATGTATTTTTTCTCTTTTTTTTTTTTTTTCCATATAGCTGTCTAGATTTGGGGAAAAAAAAAAGTCAAAAGCCTTAACCTTCAACTGACTTTTTATTTTTACTTGAAAGATGTCTCCTTTCTATGGCATTGTTTACTCTTGATATGTTCCAAAGTTAAACGCAACAGCAGTTGTTTACCCATTGGTGTGTTAGTCCATGGTTCTGAGCACATCTCTTTTCCTGTACTTTGTGTCACAGGTAACATAGAATACAGCTGCCCAGCAACGAATGAATGTGAAATCACAAAGCGCAGACGCAAGTCCTGCCAAGCCTGCCGCTTCATGAAGTGTCTAAAAGTTGGCATGCTGAAAGAAGGTAAGACTCTGATCAAGTCAATATGTATCTCTCCGCAGACACATGCAACGATTGTAGGGCAAGCAGGAAAGAAGAGACATTGGTGAGTGTTCTGATCTGTTAACTGTAAAGGCAGTTTCCATATACGCTTGCTCTGCCTGATGGCCTGCTTCTAAGATAAGGAAGCAAGGTGTATCTATATAAAAGTTTGTCTTCTGTGGAATACAGCAAAATGTTACCCCAGCATTCAGTCTCCTTCCGTAGGTAACTAATAGAATAGTCATCAGAACATACCCTCTCATTTTCCTTAACACTTTAGCATCATGAATTCTCAAAGGTTTCTTTCTTCCATTCCTTATCCAATGCTAGTCTGTCCCAGTTCTGGCAGAAATACACGCTCTGCCTTCTTTTCCTGTTTTCACTCAGTCTTCATTTCACCAGAACAAATGACAGGGTTACTTCTCAGTGAAACAAGTATAAATCTTGAGTATGTCTACTGAAGTTACTGTAACTACACTGCAGTAAAAAATGGCATATAGAAGAGGAGAATCCACCCCTTCCCTCTGCCCTTTTTTTCTTTGTGAAGCATATGAGAACCACTGGCCCTCGCTTATATATGCTGAGTGTTTTAATTCATCAGTTATGTTTTGAAGATATTCAATAACAGGTAAAGATTAGAAAATGTTTCCAAGAAACAGTACTATGTCACCTGGAACCTGATTAATCTATGTTACAGAAAGAGGCAATTCCTTAAATCTTAGTATGCAAAAATACATTTTTATGTGCATGTATTGTTTACGTTATCACTGTAGTGCACTGTTATCACCAAGAAAGAATAACAGCAGTTGTCAGGGACTTCTAAGATAGATTACTTTTTAAAATAAAATCAGTGTAATGTTTTGTAAATCTCATCTCCAGTGGAGAGTATTTTGTGTTAAGCAACTGCTTTTTAAAGTAGTCCCACACCGTTTTGTTTTGTCAGCTAAAAGTGCTTAAAAAGTCAGCTTTAATAGATGCCTGATTTTTGCAAATCATTTGATGGTAATTTAAAACAGGTTTAAGTATACAGCTATCAGGGTAAAATCCAAGAACAACACAGACCAGTGGAGAGATGATGGACAAATTAGGCCTATCACACACCTACAGACATATTCTTATTGGATTATACTTACTAAGAATAAACCTTGTTCTGTGCAACTGCTTTGGCAGATGCTATGATCCTGTGAGCCAAATCCTGCTGTCCTTAGTCTTACTTGAGCAAAACTCCTGTCAGATTCTGTGGGGATTTGGCCTCTGTAAAGAATGGCAGGATTTGACCCTCTTTTCCAGTGGTTGATGGGATGGTTCCTTCCTTTCCAAAATTCTCATGCAACTGACCACTAGAAGCAGTTATTCAAAGGTTAAACTGTGATCCTTAGCTAAACTGTAGAAAGGAAGGAATGTCTGTGTGTGTCACCTGTTGAAAAGATCTGTCCTTCTGAATATCTTTAGTAAGTTTAGGCCCCGTATCACTAGTAATGTACTATCTATCCATTGATCCACTTGTTTGGAAAAGGAACAGTTCCTCCAAGATCACATACAGGTGGATTGGTTTCTATCTTTAAGTTTTGAGAGCACCACTGCACATCCATTAACATATATCATTAAAAATCTAGTCTGCGTGCAGCTTTTGGGACCGCTTGAGGAAATTAAGTGACTCTTCTACAGATGAGTAATTTTATCTTAGTTACCAAAATGGTGTGCAGATTTGTTTCTGAACATGATTTTTTGGTAACTGAGATAATTTAGACAATTCAGATGCACATTGTGAATCAGGTTTTTTGCATGGATGGTCATTGACTATGGGTGCAAGTCAGTCCCTTAAGTTTTCTTAGTCAAAATTTTGTAAATTTTATACTCTAAAAGTACATGCCTTTCCCTGAAAGTTCTACAATGAC
This sequence comes from Zapornia atra, assembly GCA_013400835.1. Taxonomy (NCBI): domain Eukaryota; kingdom Metazoa; phylum Chordata; class Aves; order Gruiformes; family Rallidae; genus Zapornia; species Zapornia atra. The sequence goes on along the minus strand of VZTU01027686.1, from coordinate 39,507 downwards.
AAAACAGCTAAATCCTTTGAAAACAAGGTTCCTTTGTTAGCCCCACTCCTTCCACTCCTACTGTGTGAGTTTTTCTGTCAAAGCACAGTAAGATCTCTACTCATTTTTAATTGCTGAGTCTCTTCGCTTAAGGAGAGTTGTCTTCTTTTCAGGTATTGCTTGCTGACCATCTAAGGGTGGCCAACCTTTTAGGACAACCTAAAAGAACCTATAAGGGTGTTTTATTTCTTTCCTGCTTTATTGGCCACTTATGCTTTTGAAAGCATACTGATGCATACTTGGAATAGAGATATTTTTTTCTTTTGTTCTTGTTGGAAGGTAAGTTTGGAGACAGGTGTTGTTTTTACCGATGGGAAAGTCTGAAGATGAGCTTTTGGCTTTGGATTTGACCACATCCTTTATGCACAGAATGAAGAAAGATGATATAAGTACTTCTTTCACGTGTAAAATTGTGTAAATTCATTGATTAGCATGGACTTACACTGAGCTGAAATAACTCTTGGTGTATCTTAAATGTTTTTTTTATGTACAGACAAGGATTTCAGTCCCATGCAGCATGTCAGAGATCATGCTGCTGTAAATCTATTCAAATGTAAACCTGTTCAATTTAATTACCAGTTTATAATAAAATTTGCTGCTGCAGCCTCCACGTTTGTCACAGCAGTCTCTACATGCTGATGGCACAGCATGCCTGGAAATTGACAGCCTAAATCTATTTACAAAAAAAATTTAGTTGCAGACCTGAAATAAAATCAAGTTTAAGCAGCTTTGAGAGGAGCATCATATTCCTTACAAGAACTTCTGCACATCTGCCAGTGTGTGTCTTCTCCAGAAATCTTACCCTGTTAGTGGGGAGTTTTCTTCTAGAAATTTACCTTAACGAACAGTTTTTAAATGTAATTCTAAGTGAAACAATTATCAGACATTGCACTTTCATTCACTTTTGGAAGGACTTCATTACATTGTCATTTTGTGAATTGTCTTATAAAATTCATGATAGAAATCACAGTGCCTAGGAAAAAAAATGCTTAGTTTTATTTTAGCTTTTAGGGCAAGGTCCAAAAACCACTTACAGCAAATATATGGAGTGGCTTCTCTTGTGACAGCTGCATGTTAAATCATTTATTGTGGGAAGATAATGGTGCTTTTCATTCAGTATTTCTGTGAGAGACCTAGTGTCAAAATTTTGGGCCTTTGTCTTGGGCTCAGCCCTGGGCAGGGAATTAAATTTCTGGTCACATGTAATACAAGGTGGAGTGGGGAATTTCTGCACTTACTCTGAAGGATGTTGACAGGGCATAGCCAGCAACACCTAAATCAAGGTTTTTACAATGTGCAAGTTGTGGGCCAGAAGCTGTAGAAGGAAAGGTAAAGCCATGTCACACTGGTCTGAGCTGCAGTGGGATTGAAGTCCTGGCTCTTTCTGCAACTCCTGTTGAGTAGCACAGTGAAGTTGCCATGGGTGGATCCAGAGAAACACTTCATTTTGGTTTAGCCCATGGACTGTTCCTTGAAAACATAAGTCTGGGTGTAGAGAAGTTTTTGAGTTTGTGTCATCCTTCATACTGAAGCATTCAGTAGATGCTGATGAGCTTTACCCAAATGAGCAATATTAGGGTGTCACGTTTTAATTTACTTTCATAGGTATGTTAGGAAAAAATAATTTTAATAGGTATATTAGGAAAAAAAAAATCACAGAAAGAGCTGTCAGGGCCTGGAACAGGCTGCCTAGGGAGATGGTTGAGTCACCTTCCCTGGATGTGTTTAAAAAAAGGGTAGATGAGGTACTTAGGGATATGGTTTAGCATAGGACAGGAACAGTTGGACTCGATCTTAAAGGTCTTTTCCAACCTTGTGATTCTGTGAGTCTGTAATACCTTTCAGCAGCACAGCAGAGTACTCTTTACTCAAAGAAGAAATTATACATTTTTCTTTTTTCAGTTTGTGTGTCAGTATTATGAAACATCAGAGTTTCAAGGATTACAATTGGTGGTTCTCCTGAAATAGTTTCTTTGACTGTGCTTATATTTTGATGGGTTCTCAAAGATTTGCAGGAACAGATGAAACAACATAAAGATTCTTGTGTATTCTAGGGAGAAGGATTTAAAATCTATCCCCAGAGGTTTCTTTAAATAATATTGCAATTGCTGAAAGAGGGTGGGTGTGCAACAATTTGCCCTTTTAAAAAAATGAACTCTTTAAGGTATTCTTTAGTTTTCAGTTCTGTTGGTTTATATCAGTCTTTCAAGTTTGCCTTTTCAAACACTTTGGAAGCCAGTGATTAGTTTGCTTCAGGTGGTAAAATTAAATCTATGTTCATGTGCAAGATTGGATGTTTTAGCTATTTGCTTTCTTTACAGCTATTTTCTTTTTACAGTTGAAGTGAGAAAGGGGAGTTGATTTTTCCTTTTAGAAAAGGAAAATTGGATATAAAGCTAAATAAGTTAATATAGGAAGGCATGGGTAGATATCTGATTTTTTTTTTTCTGTTGCAAGTCAGTCTGGTTGAGTTCTACTTTTAGTCTTCCATTAGTATTATTTGCCTTTTAATACTGTCTGTGGGACTACTTACTAACATGTAGTTATGATAGAAGATATTATTCCAAGTTCATTAGTCTGCAGATCTTGCTCAGAATAGCTGCCCAAGTGAAATAAATCCACTGGAGTAATTATTCCCAAGCAGAATTACTTTTTGTTTCAGATGCAGCACTGATATAACTATTTTTTCAGGAGATCATTCTGCATGTTTCAGTTTTTCCTGTGGAGGCAAAGCCGTAGCCTTGCCTTTATCTGTCCCTGTATTGTAGCAAGGTTAAAAACTACAGTTCAGAGGGGAACCTATTGAGTGGCACTAACGCAGCTTTTAGACCATTTGAAATATTATGTCCTGTCTCAGCTCTTTCAGTTCTGAGCAGTGCGAGTTCATACTTCTTACAGGCCTGTTGACACTAACACATCTCCCATATATCTCTCATCTCTGATATCTGGGTATTTTCAGATTTTTTTTTTTTTATGGGCTGTTGTCCGTGAGTGATCTGGCATTGCTTGTTATCTCAGAAAGTGTAGCCCCAAAGTGGGCCATGTGTAAGGAAACAAATTCGAGTTTATCTGAAAAGTAAACGATGCCATAATGAACTGGTAGAAAATGTGGGTTGCTTCAAAAAAGTATGTTTGCGTTTCCTTAGGAATGGGTAGCCTTTGCAAATTATCATCAGCCACTTTGTAACCAGTTAAAGTAGACAGAGCGAGAGAATTCCAGTTTAATTAGTCCAGCTATTAAAAATGGGAGGCCAGATCTTTACCTCGTATTAACAGAAGCTGGTGGAGCTGCTTTAGATTGCTGTTCATTTGGCAGGTTAGCTGACTATGCTATGGGGAAATCAGCAATATACCTTTTCATGTCTGAATCTTTATTGTTGCTAGTATGTTAAGGAATTGCTATCAGCTTTTAAAACACTTGAACATTTGAGTTGGTCACAGTACTGCAATGAATGGGAAGATTATTACACATCAGTTAAACTTTTTCTAACATGCTAAAATTGGGGTTCTCTAAATATTTTTACTTCCCACTTTGAGAGATTTCATTAATTCAAATATAAGAATTTTTTTTAGAGAGATATGTATTTTAAAACATAAATTAACATCTTTGGCTTGTGTTAAGCAGCAGATCAGATTAAATTATCATATTGATCCTTTCTGGTTTTGACAATCTATGAAAATGAATATGATACAGCAAGGAGAATAGGCAGCTTGAGCTTGCGGTTATGTAAAGAGATGCACGATATGCACAGGAGCAGATTAATGGATTCTCTCTCAAAATAATAAATAAAACTAAGCAATCCACTTTATAACTAAAAATGTGTTAGCACCTATGTTTTGTGGCTAACGAAAAAGCCTGCTTAATAGGATTCCTCCTAACAACATCTCCTTTGAAAAGAACTGTACATAAGACATTGCCAAGGTAAATTTTTCTCACAAGTCTAATACCATTAGTCTGCCAAGAAGAAAGCAGAAATTATTGTGGAGGAAGTTTTAGTTTCTGCTGCCTTCAGAAATTAGAACAAAGGGAAGGAGAAAGCATTAATGGTATTCAAAGAAAATATTTCTGTACAGGATGACAGTTAATAGAGCAGCATTGACCTCAGCGATATTTCTTGTGCTCTCTATTGTAATATTATACTTAAGGAGCTCCTTCATTAATGCAGGATATTAAACAAAGCTCCTGTGTTACAATATCAGGAGATAACACAGTGTGTCTTCTGTTTAAGTCACTTCTGAATATCAACCCTTTCTGATGTTTTAATGTATTGTGAGGAGTTTGGTTTCTAGTGTGTTTTTTTGGAAGTGTTTCTTTCCCTCTTTTCTCATCTTTCCTCTTTCCCACCTTCAATTTCTCCCTTGCCCTCCCTTTCATTTCCTGCTTCCCCCCTTTGCTTTCCCCTTTCCCTCTTTCTCTCCTTTTTTTTTTTTTTTTTCATTCAACCTGTGCTTGGTTTAATAGATACTGGGACCTGTTAAATCTCCTTGGAAACAATAGAAACTAATCTCTAAGTGTTGTTGGTGTTCATAAGTAGGCCGCTTTCCTCCTAACCAAAATGTGGCCTGATAGCCCAGTTCAGACATTAGAACTGACAGCCCAATTTGTCTGCCCTAAAACAGGGCTCGTGACTATCCACTCTCTGTAACTGATGAGGAAGGACAAACTATTCAACTGCAGGTTAGTGTTTGTAGTGAGCTCAAGCAACTAGCATTTCTATTCATCCAGTAAAAAATACTCAAGAAAAAACAAAGGTTGGAGATGTGGATGTTTGTTCTGGGCTTAGAAATCACATGAAAGTACCTACAGCTAAGACCAGGTGTCCCTTCCCCCCCCAGACAGATCCCATGAAGCCTTGTTATCCCAGGCTGGTTTATGTTCTGCCTCTTGAGCATTTTTGGTCCCCATAATCTCATGGAAAAGAAACAGAAATCCCAGCAATTCACTAGGCTCAGTCTTTAAACAAAATTTCTTTCTTTCTAGGTACAATTTTGTTTTGCAGTTGTCCGTTTACACAAATACTCCACTTTCATAAAATAAGCTGTTTGAACTGAATGCAGAGAAGGCAGCATGGTTTACTGTTTACCTGGCTTTCCATAATTTGTGAGTGTACTCTTTGACATGAGCAGATCTGAGGTTAAAGCTGTTTGCTGGCCCACTCATCTGCAGCTTCCCTGGGATTAGATGTTGGACTTGATTCTGCTCCCACAGTTGTCACTGGTGAGAATCCCGGTGACTGCAGTTGTTTGCAGGGTCAGGCAAACATCAGCAAAGAATGCATTCAGTCTATAGCTGCTTTTTAATTTTGTTATTAAAAATAGTGGGTTTGAAAGATTTTGAATGGGGTTCAAATCTACGGTATTTTTCTTAGTGCACATACCTTGCCTATTTGTTCCTCAGAATTGGGAGGAGTAGGTTTTGAAGATTCACAAGTCTACATAAATTGGAATACAATTAAAAATTAATCACTTTGTTATGAGAAAATATTAATACAGTCTGAGGTTGTTAACTGAACAAACTCTTTTGTCATATTTCTTCTTTTAATCCTAAAGTAAGGAAGCAGTATTTTTATAATTTTCTAGAAACTATTATTCCATTTATATACTTTTTTTTCCCATTGGATTTAACCCTCGTGAGCATTTGCTTATGCACTGAAAATACTGTGACAGCAATATAAGTGATAAGAGAAGGTGGAGACAAATCTGAAGGATATGGAACTGTGTATGATATGGCATGTTTTCCCATGAGCTCCCAGACAAATAGCTGCCTTTCATTCTTGGTCTCTGCCACCCATAAACACATACATCAATATGGCATTGCCATTTATTGCAGTGTGCTTGAATTCTTATATGTGGGCCCTGCCCTATATTAAATAGGGATCATTTTGTGAAGAGTGTCATTAACGTTATTTGTATTACTCACTTTTCTTTTTCTGCTGTGCAGATATTTGCACATCCCCTGCTTGAGGAGAATAGGTGTAGCACCTCTGGAAGAAGGTGCAGTGATACATATCTCTAAAATGCCACCTTGGATCCAACCCCTTTTTGTATTTTACTTAGCCCTTGAGCAGCACTCGCATCTCCTGAATAAGACTTTTGTTGTGTAAAATCTTAGTGGAAACAATAGGCTATATGGTCGGATTATTTGGAGAGAAGTGCTGAAATTATGTAGGTGCTGCTAAATAGAACCTATGTGGCAGATGTACAGGCAGACTTTTGCTGCTTGGACGGATTGGCACCAAAAAGCTTGAAGGTTGAGAAACTCTTTTGGCCTTTTCACTCAGCCAAAGCAATGAATGTGTTGAGAAGCACTGCAATTACCATCTGCAGTTGTTACCTCTGACCTCCTATAGTGCTATCCCTCAAATATTTCACACTTCTAAATCCCTGCTGTCCTACAAAAACAAGTTCAAATCAATATGTTTATTGGGATGTTAATGTAACTAAGCTACAGTCTTCTCTCAGGTCAGTCATTGTCTGTTTTTAAGCTGGAGATATTTTTACCATCAGTGAATCTTTGTCACTTCTACTCATTGAGTCACAATGTGAGGCTGGAATGTTATTTCATTTGCAGTTGGTAATGTGGCTTTTGTGGTTGAAAGTCAACAGCCTGAAATCAGAAATGTCATCTTCAGCCGTGAATTGTTATTATGTCACTTTTAGCCATCCTTACTCGCCATTCTAGTAATAGATCTTTTCTTTCTTTCTTTCTTTCTTTCATTTTCTTCTTTGCCCACCCCTCCCCTTTTTATTTTCTTTGGGTATTTATATGACAGAAAGGGGAAACCATGGGGGGAGTCTATTTCCCTCATAATAGTGATTTAATACAGCTATTAATCTTTATAAATGGAAAACATAGATTTATTTTAAGCCTCAATAGTCTTTTATTAGATAAATGATTCTAGAGAAAGTCAAATGCAAGCTATGTTAAATATATTCACTTACTGAATAATATAAATATTTTCTTGTTTGCTTTTTATTGTTCCAACAAAGTGAATATGTTTATCTATTTTTCTCTTCTTAAGCATCTGGTTTTAGTTCTGAGGATCATCAGGTGTAAGATCAGCTGTCAGTTTGATATACAGTGTTAGTGAAGTAGATCCAAAGTCAAGACTGTGCAACTTACGTAGGATCTTATTGCAGTGCACATTAAAACAGTTTTTTATTAAAATAGTTAATAAAATACTTTCTAAAAGGAAGCCCACATGATACTGTTCTGTAATCAGCTCAACTCCAGTTTGTGCCTTCATTGACAGAATTTTTGGCATGTTGCAAATGTTTTGTAGCAAAACTGCTTGACTAATCAGAGAGAATGTTGGAAAATTGCTGCCTGCTGAGCACAAGCAGACCCTGGGAATCAACAAATAATGCAAGACCATCATCCTTGTCTTTCTTCTCTTTCTTTTTTCTAGCCAAGAGGCAGTCCATATAGCAGTGCTGGTCAGCTATATCGAAGTCATTTATTGCATCATCATTACCTTTTGTCTCTCTCTAATATTCCTTTTCAGTCCTGTGGGTGGCTGAGTGAAGCAAGGCTTTCCAGATGGGCCGTGTCTTTTGTTCTGGTCTGAATCAAGCACCAGAGCAGTCTTACACCATTTGTTAAACAGTTGTACAGCCACATGTTGCTTTTCATGACTGGGCTTACAGTGGTGTCCAACGTCTATGTTTCCTAAGTTCTATCTCATTTTTATATTTTCTGTAATTCCACGAAAGCTGAAGAAATGGACACCTTAGATTTCATTGCACAGCCAATCCCAAGGTTTATCCACTGAAACATGAGAAGAGGAACATATAGAATCATAGAATGGTCTGGGTTGGAAGGGACCACAAGGATCATAGAGCTCCAACCCCCCTGCCACAGGCAGGGCCACCAACCTCCAGGCTTGGATCTACACAAGGTTGCCCAGGGCCCCGTCCAACCTGGCCTTGAACACTTCCAGGGTCAGGGCATCCACTACTTCTCTGGGCAGCCTGTTCCAGCACCTCACCACTCTTTCTGTAAAAAACTTTCCCCTAATATCTAATCTAAACCTTCCTTAAACATATTTGTCATAAGTCACCAGAACTACTGTATTTCTGGATGTAGTTTGTGGAATCAGTTAAGATGGCTTAAGAGATGGAGTAAATACACTTTGGATTCAGACTGCGGGCACCTGCCCATGATTATTGAATTTTAAGAGAGGTCTTGCTCTGAACTGGTTTTTACGTTCACAAAGCTGGTTTCCCAGTCCAGCTTTTTATGCATGCTTTTAAGTTTCCAATTTCAAGACAGATGAGACTGCTAAATAGCAAAAGAGGAAAATGATTATTTACCTTGAAAAGTAGAAAGCTGTTTTAAAATACCGGGTTTAATGTATTTCTTTTGCGAATTCCCACTCAAAGATGCACCAGAAAAGTTTCTGCTAATTTATACCTCAGGTGAAGGATCAGGCTGAGAAGGAAAGCTCTAAGTGTAACAATTATATTATAAAGGGCCTGAGCAGGCTCCTCCTTTTCAACAGCCCCAAAATACAAATCTCACACAATACTCCGGACAAAAAGAGAAGTTGGAACATCTATGAGTCTGGTGTGTACAGGCATAGTCTTTGCTGATGCTGTTTGTCTGGCAGAGCATGCCACATGCCCCATTGCTTGGTCTTGTGAGAGATAAAAAGGAACGCAGTAATCAAAGAACAAAGCCACAGACTAGCTAAGATGACATAAGATTCTTTCTTCACTTTTTTATCTTCTCTCATTTTCATGATTTTCTATTCTTTTTCCTCTTCATACCACAATTGTGTCAGAAGAATGCTGATGAGAAAATAGTTGCTGCCAGCATATATCCTCCAGGCAGTCTTTTTCTGGCCAGGTGGGAGAGAGAATCATTAATTTCTTGAGGTTCTCGTTACCTGACCTGCACTGTTTTGTGAGTACTAGTCAAACTGAATGACTGTATTTCCTCCTGGGCATCCTGGTATTGCTGGAGATACCCATACTGGCAAGATACTTCAGCTCATCTCTAATTAAAATACTTGTTGTGAAGTATTCTTAAACATGTCTGCTTAATGAAGTTAGAAAAAGCATTTGGATGCGGAGTGTGAAGGCTTCAAATGTTGGAGTTTCTCTCTAGGGAGAAGCAAGCAATCAGAAAGCATTCTGAATGCTAGCAATCCATCCCATTTTGTTCCCATTTGTTTTCTCTAATTTCCTGCCTTTTTTAATGCTGGTTAGCTCTTTCCCTCCTCTCCACAGCTCCCTCTCCCTTTATGGAATAGCCCATGACACGTGCCTGTAAAGTGGCTTCTTGGGAATTTGCAAGTCTTTGAATGTGTTATCTGATTAAAGGGATGTATGTGTCTTTAATTCTCATCTGCAGTTCCACCTTTGACCCCATCTGTTAAAGTGGAAAGGAGTTGAGAGTCAGCAAAGTCCCAGATTCAACCCAGATAACCTGCAGTGTGCACATTTGAGTGCTTTAACTCTTGGTTGCCCGTGAAAACTACAGGGTTAGGTGACACGTTTGATTGGAAAATGTGGCAGGTCTGATGAGTCAGGTGAATTTAGTTTGTTAATATGCTTAAGGTAGGATAATTTAGGTTTTGTTTCAACTTTTGTATTAAAGAATAAATTAACAGAGAGTCGTGTAACACAAATAGTTATAATATCTTTGTGTGTGTTTAATTATTTTTTTTAACTAATTAATAGACCAGTCTCTTGCTTACAGAAGAGGAGACAAAGTTCAACCCCCCACATCTATTGCACATAATTCCTCTTTCAATAAGAAGCTGAATCACATGGTTGGAAGTGGTGTTGCAATTTTGGATGGAATTTTTTGATTCCCTTGAATAATACAGAATAACTCATTCTGTTGAAAGATTAAAAAAGTAGATGACACAAGTGTCATTTTCATTATATTTTGCTAATGTTATGTATTTTCTGCAGAACAATGTGGTTATGACATTCCCTGTGTTTGCAGACACATAATAGAAGTTACTAGAATACCCCAATATATTTGAACCTGTAGATGTTTTCATCTTTCCTCCTGTCATTTTCCATCCTAGCTTTCAAACTCTCCTGAAACACGGAAAGGATTCTCAGTATCCTAGATCTATCCCTGTTCTCTGAAAGCCAGAGCCAAATTCTTCCCCCACTTACATCTGTTCAACTCTGGTGATTTCACTTATGCTGCATGGCTGTAACAATGCAGAATTTGTCCTAATCTGCCCTTTCTTTTTTGATGGAGAATATGCACTTACAAAGCAAATATAAACACAGTAAGTTGAACTGCAAATAGAAAAAAAATAAAAACATATTTTGTGTGCGTATGTATACACAAATATAGAGAGATAAATAGCACACAGATAAGTTTGATAGTATATCTACTGTACATAATATTGTAAATGGTATCTTGCTGTGCTGAAATCTAGGCAATATGAGTTCAGTACTAAAGTGTTCAGGTTGCACCTGAGCTAGCTGGAGCCTGCCAGCCTCTGCAAGCCCACTGAGAGCATCTGTCTCGCCACCACCTTGCTCACGCTGTGTCCTCTGCAGGCTCTCCGATTCTTCCGACTATGAGCATAAATCATCCACCTGTCAGGAGCTCTAGCTGCCTGGATTATGCAATGCCTGCCTTCATTTGGAGATGGTGTGAGCAGAAGATTGCGGCAAATGGTTTGCATTCATTTTAATGCCGTTCCAGCATCTCTTCAGCTTTAATGAGGGTTCAGGGTGGTGACGACTCCCTGAAACAATGAAAGTCCTAAAGAACCCAAGCTTGCTTTGTATGTTTGTGTGGCCTAGTTCAGATTCATGTGTGTGTATGTTTTTCCTTTTTTTTTTTTTTTCCCCAAAAAGAAATGAACTGGTACTGCACGAAGCCAGCTGTCCACAGCTCTGGTTTTTGGCCTTGTAATACTTCCCTCCAGCTGAGCAATGAAGAATTTAAAAATCAGTCATGTTTAATGTTGATTGTCCATTTGTGCTGTCTAAAGCTGCGTAATGCTCAGATGCCTTCACTTAACTGTTTAAAAATCCTACCTTTGCAATCTATACAGTTGCAGGTATACTGGGTTATGCTATCAAGTGTGGAATACCATGTCATGTACCCCAAATTTTAAACAATGTAAAATACAGTTCCTCTGCGTAAAGTTCTCCTCTTACAGGCAGAAAAAAATTGACTGTCAGTAAAGATGTCTTATTTCAGCATGTTGGACTTGGATTAATCAAATTCCTTATTCACTTATGATTTTAATAATGAATTATAGGCCAAATGAATATGGTTATTATATTTGTTCATATGTGTAAACAGAAGGGAAAAAATGGCAGTTGTAAGACAAAAGCAGTGCAGGCCCTTTCAAAGGCAGATGTCGAGAGTGATCAAGGTAAGTTGCACCTTCACACCTGTAGTATCTGTCTGCCCCAATCTCCAACAAATTCAAGCAGATTCTTGCAAGTACAGCCTTTAGGCTGAGCTGAATGTGACCAGGAACTTCATCTTCCTTGCCTAAAAACACTAGGTACTACTACTACTACTAAAATGCTTAGTTTAAATACTAGCCAGTAGTTAGCGGAGGAAATTCACGTGTTCGGTGTCTTTTTCACACATATTAAAGAAACAAACTTGTTTATAACTTAGAAAAAATTGGGGTTGTGCAGCATGATTTTTCTGTAGTGAGCTTGTCAACAGTTTTTTCAGAGAATATTTATTTGAAGTTTTAGAGTACTCCTGTGATGTGGGGAGTAATAGCCCCATTTTTACAGTATTTAACCAAAGTCGCAGAGTTGCTTAGTAAAAACCACATGTGGTGTTAGAGGCATAGCTAGAAGTGAAACTTCTGCTCCAGGGGTTAATGTGTTATTCAGACTGGGACTTCAAAGTCCAGGCGTTGCCACCCCTTTCTTGCCCAATGACTGAAAGAGAGAAAGATTTATTGCTTGCTAGTTTGGGGTTTTGTATTTCTCTTTCATAACACTTCCCTTTATGCATGGATTCCTCAGTCAGCTACTGGTGAAAAGAATCCTAAAAGGTAAAGTCAAATTAAAGCCAGCTTTTGTCAACAGGAAAAATACAGCAGTCTGTTTCAGTGCACCTGCATATTTCTTTTTGAAATTAATGGAAGATGCTTACACACATGCAAAGGACTCTGTGTTGCTAAAAAATTTCAAGTTTTCCTCTGTGCAAATTTCCACAGCTGAACAGTACCACTGGTGGCAGCTGGTCGTGGAATACATAGTGCTGTAGCCTGCATGACAGCATCGACTTGTTAAGAGTATTTGGGAGCTCTGCCTGTGTCTGTGTTCTCCCCCCTTGGTCTGAAAGCCAGAGAATTTCATGCAACCACACTTAACTAGGACCACACAGAGGAAGGGAGATTTTTTTTTAATAGGCTGTTTGGGAAAGAGTGAAGAGCCTAACGAATGAAGTGTGTAGACTTTGAGATCTTTACTGTGAGCCTTATTTGCTTCTGGTAACAAGCTAACCTCCCATGCCATTCCCTCCCCCTCCAGTTTTAATTTGATGGAAAGCCAGCACTGCTGCAGTTTTATGCAAAGCCTCCAGTGAACTCAAAAAAGATTATTATTTCTCACTTTGTCTTTACAGATAACTTTAAAATTTTATGCATCAGAACACAGGATTATCTGAAGACACAAATGCAACACAACACTGACAAAATCCGATGAAAAATCTCACTCTTTTAGCTATGAGGAAATTAGATTTATCATCAGAAAAGCATTCTCTTTTCATTTTCTGAAAGGTGCTTTTTGACAGACCCTTTGCAGTGGACGTCATGCTCACAAAACATGCTGTCACAGGGCTATTTGAATATGGTGACAGGCTCATTATCATGTTGAAGACAACTGACAACACTGCAGACTAGAAATGGACAGGCTTGCCAATCAGCTGTTGAAAGGATTGCAGTTGAAATAGAGGTTTTTTTTGTTCTGAGAACAGTAGTACAAATTGACTACATTAATTCTTTTTATTATAGTTGCATACACTGTAGTTAAGGGTCCGTCACTGTTTCCATTATAAATCCCTGTTTTCAAGGGTTTATTAGTAGACCATAAAAAATGGCTCCTGTTGAAATTTTGCATTAAAAATATATATTACCCTAACAGAACAAAATTTCTGTGGTAACTGTGTGGAGGAGGGAGGGCAGAGAAAAGGGATTGGCTGGTTTTTAGCTGAAAATTGCATAAAGCTGAATGCATTATTATTTTTATAGCACCTTAGATGTCCAAGAGTTTTATAGACAGGTTTGTGCCTCAGGAGTTTACAATTTCAGGATGCAGTACTGCCAGCACTTATTATGGGATGGGATTTTCCTGGTAGTTTCAGTGGAATTAGTAAAGCACCAAACATTACCCACAGTATTTGCAGATTCAGGTCAAATAATCAAACAATCTTGAACAGGTTTTTATTTTTCTTTTCCTGTAACTTAAAAATGGCTAGGATTGTTTGTTTGTTTGCTTTAATATTAATCTAGAATGTTGAACGATAACCTGAGATTAAGCAAATTTTATATATACAAGCAGGGAATCAACAGGGAATTTTCCATATATAACAACAACCAATTTTAAAAGATGCTGGATTCCACTTAAGGTACTCTAGTTATGTGAACTGGGGAGTTAGGAGAAGTTTTATCTGCTTTGCTCCAAAGTGGCAGTCCTGGGAAATCCTGGGAAAATTCTTCTAGCAGTGGAATTTCCTGATACACCCAAGTGCCACTGGAGTTTTTATAGTGCCCTTAAAATTTCTGTAGCCATCTACAGTGGCATATATCTGTGAAAACACAGGAATGACTATTTGATGGGTCTGAACATCTTAGTAGTTATCTTCTGTTTAGCTGTAGAACTGAAGCTGTTCCTCTGTGTCCCTGGAGATCTTAATCTGGAAGGACTTCATCTCTTCAACAAATAATACAAAATACAGCATTGTGCTGGTTTTGGCTGGGATAGAGTTAATGTTCTTCATAGTAGCTGATATGGGGCTGTGTTTTGGGTTTGTGCCGAAAACAGTGTTCAGCATTCAGGGATGTTTTCCTTATGGCTGAGCAGTGCTTACACAGGGCCAAGGCCTTTTCTGCTTCTCACACCACCCCGCCAGTGAGTAGGCTGGGGGTGCACAAGAAGTTGGGAGGGATAAAAGCCTGGAGAGCTGACCCCAGGTAACCACAGCATATAAGGGGCTGGGGGATGGAGAAGGAAGGGAGGGGACATTCAGAGTGATTGTGGTTGTCTTCCCAAGTTACTGTTAGGCATGATGGAGCTCCACTTTCCTGGAGATGGCTCAACACCTGCCTGGCCATGGGAAGTAGGGAATGAATTCCTTGTTTTACTTTGCTCATGCATGTGTCTTTTGCTTTGCCTATTAAACTGTCTTTATCTCAACCCTTTTACTCTTCTTGGTTAGCACTGGAACAGGCTGCCCAGGGAGGTGGTGGAGTCTCCTTCTCTGGAGACATTCAAAACCAGCCTGGACGTGATCTTGTGTGACATAGCCTAGGTGATCCTACTCTGCCAGGGAGGTTGGACTAGATGATCTTTTGAGGTCTCTTCCAACCCTTAACATTCTGTGTTCTTTCCCACATCCAGCTTTGGTGGAGTAAGCATGCAGCTGTGTGGTGCTTAGGGTTAAAGCACAGGTGTCCACAGTTCTGTCTCTTCTGTAAAATAGTGGTAATCCCACTGCTACACCTCAGCAACTTAAGGCAGGCCACCAGGATTGTGAAAAGGGAGACATGGTTTCTGCACCCAGGATCATTTCTCTGTTTCGTTCAATAGCTTCACCCATAGCAGTTAGAATGTTTTTTTTTTTCCCAGGAGCTGGGATATCTTTTCACTCCCTCAGAGAAAGCAGAGCATGGAATCTGTGTAAGTGCACTATACCTGAAGGAACCTATATTACAATACTTTCTAAGAGAAGAAATCCAGGTTTGCTGGAGAAGAGGCATGGTGACCTACCTTCCTCTGGGAACAGGAATGATGCTATGAATTCGAAATGGATTGAGGCATTTCTAGGAAGCCTGGAGGAAAAGGTCTGAAATTTTCATATAAATTAACCTAACTTATGCCCTATACAAGGAGCCTGGTTCTTTCAATTCAAATTCCAGCTCTGCTAGGTGGGTCAGATGGAAGAAGCTAGTCATCATGGTACAGAATCACCAACTGGTTTGGCTTGGAAGGGACCTCAATGATCACCTTGTTCCAAAACCCCTTATATGGGCCAGGACTCCCTCCACTAACTCAGGTTGCCCAAAGCCCCATCCAGTCTGTCCTTGAACACTGCCAGGGAGGTGGCAGTCACAGCTTCTCTGGGCAGCCTGTGCCAGTGTCTCATCATCCTCACAGGGAAGAATTTCTTCCTAATACCTAATCTAAATCTACCCTTTTTTAGTTTAAACCCCTTATGCCTTGTCCTGTCTCCACGCTCCCTTGTAAACAGTCCCTCTTCGGCTTTCTTGTAGGCCTTGTTTCTTGGTACATAGGATGTATATATCCTTTGTTGGATTTGGTCGTTAAGTATAAAGTAAAATACTGAAATAGAGAAAGACTTCATATACACTTGGGTATGAAATTTATTGCATAGTCTGAATCTTTGATCTATTTGCTGTTTATTGCAAGGCTGATCTGGAAGGTAGACACAGGTTTGCCTAGTATATTTTACTGTGAGCTTTGTAAGGAAAAATAATTTTACTTGTAGTTCTGTGGCTTCAAACATTTGCAGGCTTAATTGATGCTCATTTGATTACTTGATTTCAAAGCACAATCAATTACGTTAATGCATATCACTGTTCTCAGAACTACAGTGATTGCAAAATTATGAATGTAAAAATGGAAGTCACTTCTGAAAATTAACTCTGCACTCCTATTTGCAAAGTCAGAACTGTGACTCTCATGAATTACTGCACTACAGAGCAGCGGACTATGTTGTCATATTGCCAGCATTATTATTATATGTCAGGTCAGTTCTATCCATACTTAAAATCTTTTTAAAAATTACTGCTTCTCTGGTGAAGTCAGTTGTCTGTTTCTAGGATTAAATTTAATGAAGGTACATCAACTAATGCAGGATGTTGAACCTTAAAAGTAGTGTTCCATTGCAAATCATTAAGGAAGAGTTTTTGACTGTCTTTCCATGAAATCATGGCGCCAGTGAGAAGGCTGCTCCTGATCTCAGGGCAGCCAGGTTTTCATGGAGAGAGTAATTCTAGTGGTTAAATCAAAGGATTGGAATCAGGAACAATTTATATTCCAGAACAAGTCACTTCTACTTTGTGTGCCTCCAGCAAAAATATAATAGATAAAATAACACCAAGCTATTGTGAGGCTTATTGAATTAATATGTATGGAACACTTCCAGAATCTTTGATAGAAAGTGCTGTATAGCTGCATACTATTACAATAAAATTCTGAAAAGCAAATCAATCTGGAGTTAAGTCTTACCTCATCCAATAATAGCAAACTACTGGAGCTACCTGTTGTATTAAAGAAAAAAAAATCAAAACTAGAAACAATTGGTAAGTGTTTTAAAATCCCACAATTCTTTGGAAAACTCTGGGCTTAATATTTCAACTGACTTTTAGTTTTTATGGTGATAGGCCCTTCTACTTTGCAAGCTGGATTCATAGTTGAAACCAAGCATAACGTAGTAACTTTATATGGTTTGGGAGAGTAAATTAATATTTTCTTCTTGCGCTGTAAATTGCTTCACAGGATGCGCATCCTACACCCAGCCTACTAGACAAGTAAATAGCATTGTCTTTGAATCATTGGCTCTGATGATTCTTTGTATGAACAGGTAGTATTGATTCATTGATGCAGGGTTTTTTGTTGGCTAACCTTTTTCATATTTCCTTTTGAAAAGTAAACAAATCTTCTCGCCATCAAAAGCCACATTGATTTGAAATAAGTTACACATGAGGGATAATTACCTAATATTTCCTCTCATCAATCAAACTCTCGTTACATTAACCATCTCTCTGAAAAGTTAGCAGAAGTCCTGAACAGAAGCCTTTCAAGAGAGTATTATAAACAATGTGGTGCAGGGGAAAAAAAAACCACCATGAAAAAACGCATAGATACTGAAGGAAACATTGGTTGAATAGAGTTATTCATATCATGCAAAGAAAGCAGCTTATCAAGCGTGTAACTTAATTTTGCCTATCAATGAGTTCAGGAAGAAAACTCCGCAAATCTAGGCTATGAAGCCTGGAGGATATCGATGTTTTAGCAAAACAGCACAGGCATGGAATATTTTTTTCCCCAGGACTGACCTAGTAAATTGTGTGAGCACCAGGAGAAATTTTGCCACCTGTCCCTTATAATCAAAGCTTGTCCCTTACTTAGTCTCATTTCAGTAATATAATTAAATGACACCATTTTCCCATTTATGTTGCTTGAACATGCTGCCAGAATCCTATAGTCATATCCAGGTACCCAGGAATGTGACTTAATTTGTTTCATCTAAAGCCAAAAAAAATAATCATTTGAACATGGTCACTTGCCCTAATAGCTAACCCAGCATGGTATATTAGAATACTATTGTTGCAGCATTCATTGCAAAAATCAATAATCCACTAGATGGAGCAGAATAGAAGTGTAAAAACTGAGTTAAGTCCAGTATTTTAAGAAACAGAATTGACTTTCAAAGTGGTGGGACTCAGACAAAACCGCAGAAAAATGCAGTGGTAGTTATTTTTTCAGTGTGCGGTTCTAGAAAATCAGCTAGGTTTACAGTCATTCATAGATTAACATCACAGTCCTCCTTTTGGTGGTCTCTTTTTCTGTAAGCAACAAAGTGAAGATTCATCTCTGCTCTAGAAAAGATGATAATGGTGAGAAAATTTTAGGGTACAAAGATCTTTCTTTGAGAATTACTTTTTTCCTTCCTCGAAACAAAACCAGTTTTGTTTTTTGTGGAGAAACAAGAAGAAATAGTTAGACAATTGGAAAAAGGAGTCATATGATTTGGAATCAGATAAATGAAAGAAGGAAGAATTTCTTCAAACATTCTGAAGTTCATGTCATTTGTTTTGAATCTCTTGACCATTCAAAACAGGACTTAAAAACCCGTTAGGTATTGGAAAACAGTAAAATGAACATTTCTAATTATACTATCATTTCCAACCTGGTTATCAATAAGCGTCTTTTCAAAAGAAACAAACAAGTTTCTAGAGCCATAGAAAATTCAGTATGGTGTGCTGATAATGTTCTAGAAAATTAAGTGAAAATTCAGTCAGGTGTTTTTTTCTTTTATGATTTGGTTTTGATGGATACTGTGAAATGTGCAGAGCAGTGCTTTGGGTTGTTTGTTTCTTTTCCTTTGTTTCTGCAACATTATGAAGTCATGATCCCTACAGAGAACAAGGTGTTACTGTTTAACATAAATTGCTATGTTTTTAATTCCTGACATTTTTATCCTTACCTAACCATGTATAGCAAAGTCAAATTGCAAATTTGACTGAAACCTTCAGGTTGCATGCTGAAAAGAGAGAACTCCAATTTTAGAATGTGATGTCTCTGAATATTTAGAAGTGAGAGAAGTAGTAAAGTGAAAAGAAGGATTGATCTAATTGAATGTCTTCTGAATAAACAACTCTACAATGTTTATGTTTTTAAAGTTGTGCACTATGTGCACAAATACCAAGCACTGCATATGATTAAGAATTTCTTTCAGTTGTTTCTCCAGCTGCGAGTCTCTTAAGTTTTAAGCTGCTTGAAACTGGTTTTGCCAGCAGCAAACATGTATGCATAGTGGTTATTTTCCAGAAATTGTTACTCATTATTTCATGGGTAAGCTGAATTCATGAACTAGAAGATTTTTGTTGTAAAATCAAAACCTTTTTGTATAAATCCTTACATTAATATACCATTAAAAGATGTGCAGGTAACTTGATGTTAATGGCAATCATATCCCCGAGTAGATAGATGAAGATGGCTGGAAGGGCTCCAGTAGCACATTTCAACCATTTTCTACAGTCAGTGTACCTTAGGTGTGACCTAAGGCTTGCTCATTCTGTCCTGGGACTCTACGAGAAGGGACGGCCAGTTGTGCCAACATGAAGTAGTCAGTTGGTGGAAATGTGTATGGATAAGGTGGCACTTAGTGCTGGAGTTCTATATTTTGCAAACATAAGGAACGTATTTCAGTATTTCAAGGAAACAGCTATCAGATTTGGTTTGCTGACATTTGTAAATGTGCTTCTTGGTTGTCTGAGCAAGGCTTTGAACCTGGGTCTCCAGAGATGAAAGCCTCAGGCATTAACCAATTGCAGTATCCAACCCTCAGCCTTGTATTTAATAAAGTGCTTTAGATAGATGCAGGTGGACTTTATTTGCTTGATATTGATTGCTTTGCCTTCTTTGAACAGAGAATTGTAGGACCTTTGATAATTTAAAAGTTGTCCAGTTCTGTAGTATCTCCTTCATATTTTCTGTGTAGCTGAAGCTGTGTTCTTCAAATTTCCACAGAGTAAACGAGATGACTTTTTTTTATTTTTAAATGAGAATTTAATTAAAAGATTGCCATTCTCAGTTCTCTCACTGCCCCCCAACACTTTGGTGTATGATGGAAATGCAATTTGAAGGTTTTTCTTTCTCTGCAAAGGATTCTTATCCAGCGTTCTAATTTTGATGATTATTCCTGGTATTTCCCATCCTAAACTACTGCACAACATCTCTATGACCTATCTGCTGGATTTCTCTCTGTGTTCATTCTCTTTTTTTATAGATATGATTGATTTGTGAAATACTTCAGGATTTGCTGTTGCTACAAAAATAGCAGGTGCTAACATGTGTCATGCATGTACTTTGAGAAAAGAATAGCTTGAACTTCTTGCATTACAAGATACCTTTTCTCTCTTCTCCTCTTCCTCTTCTCCTTCTGCCTTTCATCTTACAACACAATTATTAGTATTGTACATCAACAGATGATTTTTTTTTCTTTTTATTTCTGCTAAGTGTTCCCATACACATTTAATACAAATCAGTACAATGTATATAGAATGAATATGATTTTTTTCTGAAATGTCAATTTTAGAATGGCAATCTTTTTTTCTGAAAACTGTAAAGCTCTTTTGCTTTGGTTGGTCTGAATTGATGCATCATCATGAGCCCATGGATTAGAGACCACAAACATCTTTGTGTAATAAAGTTTTTTGTTAGGCCTTCTCTCTTTCTTGTTCCCTACCTTGACCAGATACCAAGGTCATGTTGGGACAGGATCTTCAAATGAGCCATGAGCTGTTATTTTAAAATACGTTTTGCCTTGGTGCACATTAGTTGTCACATACGCTATAAGTAAGCTATTTCTATTCAACTAGTATTTTCTGTTATTTGTTACAAAAATTAGTAGGTGAGCCTGAATTCTTTATAAATATTTCTCCCTCCCTTTTCTCCTTTTCTAAGGACATCTGTGCTAGGACACTGTTCAGAACGCATGAATACCCATGGACTGGTTTCATATTACTGAAATACAAAAGGTGTCCATGTTCAGCGTGTCTGAAGGAAAGTAATTTTAATCTCTGTTTTATCCTGTCTCTTCTTTTTGTTCAATAATTCCGATGCACACAAGGGGCTAAGATCCATGAATGGGAAGTTCTGCTGGGTGTCACTGGGGCCGGGTTGAAGACAATTACGAAGATCATTGGCTGTAGCAGGCTTGGGTCCCTGTTAACCACTGGTCTTGTGAAGGGGATAAGAGTGTGGAAAGGGCATAAAGTCCTCTCATCTCTCTTTATTTCCCCTGTGTTGGGAAGGAAAGAAAAAATTTTTTTTTTCTGTATTGAGGGAAGATTAGAGAAATGAGAGAATTCTTTGTCTAAAGAACAACAAGGCAATAACCAGTTAGTCACTTTTATGTTATTAGTTTGAAGTGTTTATTGCTGAACCAGGGAGTTTTACCCATTGTCTGCTCTGTGATAAAGTAGTTTGCAGATGGCTTTGTTACACCCAGGCTTGGAAAAGAGCAAATGAATTTCAGTAAGATTAATTTGTATCTTGTCCTCAGTTTACAGAACAAAGTTGTGAAGTCAGTCACAACTGATGATATAAGGCAGATTCAGCTCTTTGCAAGCATACATGTTTGCTACAGTATGGAAAGGAAGACAGGGAACCACATTATTCTACAATACCGGGGAATATGTTTTAATCTAGTGGTAAGGTAAAGAAAAGGCTCATCTTTTATTTACAAGTGTGCACAAAATCACTTTTGTTCAAGCTAGCAACATATGAAGGTGAAGTGGGCTCATCCCCTTTTTTGCAGAGCATCAGGAATGAAGAAGGCAGTGACAGCTTAAAGAAACTTAAACGTTGAAGCAGTTTTGATTTGTAGGACTATCAGCTGTGAACTTTTTTTGGATGTTTCCCTATATTGAATTAGAAAAATATTTCCTAAACATTTCTATTCTGTTCTCAGTAGACATTTATTTTTAGGTAGTTGAAAGTGTTGTGAAGTAAAAGTCTTAATAGTTAAAAAACCCCAACAAAACCAAATAGGAATAATGTTAAAACGAGGGAAATAAAGAACTTGAAAAGATGATGAGACTGACTGTTCTGATGGGATTGTCCTAACAAAACAGAAACTGACGGATTTGGAAAGATGTTCTGTGAAAGTATGTCAACTCACACTAAAATCCTGTAATAGTTTTGTGGTTTTATGTGTGTAATTGTATGAGGTTTATTAACTCTGCAGTGCCGGAAAGTCCTGCTTGGGATTATCTTGTTAGAAGACAGAAGTTAGTTTTAAATTACCAAACTAATAGACCCAATAGAAGGAGGTCTTAAGTAAAAGTTGGCTTACTCTCAAAGGGACAGTCCACGGTGAAAGAGAAGTGTTCAAAAGAAGCATTTCCAGGTAAATATTTATTTGCATATTAATAGTTATGTGGAAGCAATGAAAGAGGAATAAAAAAATCAAATATATGTGGCAAATAAGCTACCCTGTGCTGCGTAGTCAAGGGTCCTGTGCTTAGAAAACTGTTTTGCAGAAATAAATCTCTGTGTTTCTAGGATGTTAAATTTTTCATAAGCATACTTCATCTATTCTACTGTCAATGTATACTATTAAACAAAACCCCAAGGCTTTAATATCAATGATGTTTGATTTTAGTCCCACACTAAATGCAAGCTCAGTTTTACTGTACTACACATATTATATGATGGGTTAAATAGCAAGTGAAGAGTAGTAAGCCTTTTTTTTCTTTTAAAAAAAATATTATTTTAATACTCTGATTTGGCCATCCAGTGTTAATGGCTACTGTCTCATGTACTGCAGTAACTGTATGCTTGAATGATTTTGTGGTGCAATACAATATATACATTAATTTTTGCATCATGCTTTAGCAATGTGAATTTTAGTATTAATATCACAATAGTAAGTTATCAATGCTTTAACCAGCAGTATTTATTTACTGTGAAAATTTCGTTACAAATCAGGCCTGATCCATAATCCATTGAACACTGGCTAAAATCATGAGACATCTGTAGCTGAACTGGGTAAATGACGAGAGATACATTTTCTCACATTTTTCTTTTGATTAATTTTAACTGCTATGCAATTTTGTTCAAGTATGTGTAGAGCTGTGATATTTTTTGATTTTTTTTGTTTGCTTTTATTGAGTTTAGGATCAGAAAGTATAGGCCACCCCACCAACACAAGAACTAGAACTGAAATAAGATGTGTCTTAATTCATTCCGCATCTGGAAGGAACTAGCAGTAAGCTAGCAGTATATGTGCCAAAATAAATGGCAAATACAGATGTTTCAGTTGGAATAGAAAATGTTAGTTACAAAATAACAGAAACAGCATTCTTTGCATTTAAAATACATACAAACCAAACCCTTATATTCTAATTGGACGTTAATATCCTTAAATTCAATTTTCCCCTTTCACTCTTCTGGATCACTTTTGATAATGGCCAGTGGAAGTTAAGAAACCGTTTTATTCTCTCCTGAAATATTTCTTCAGTGATGTGCCAGGTAGTAATTGTGCCACTGCTTATGACAAGCATTCTTGCACTTCGCTGTATAGGCACCATACAGTTGGGACCCAGGTGGTTTGCCCAAGCAGTGTGTTTGTAGGCTGTTGCTAAAAACAATTTCACCCTGAGACCATTGGACTTTTGCAGTCTAATTTTGGCCATATATGAGGGTTACTTAAATACAGAGATAACATTAATCTTTCAGTAGCAACAAGTGCTGGCTGTGGTTAAGACCAGGAGCTTAGCATTCCTGTAATCAAAATGTTGTTGCTGGACATGAGTAATACAGTATGCGAACATTTCTGAACATTAAATCTAACCTGGATTGGGTTCAGCTCTGCTACATGATACCATGTTGCCTCACGTGGCACTGTTCTACCCCTTTGGTCCTTGAAGATACAGGACAGTAATTAGCAAGTACCTCATTTAATTGGCAGGAGTTCATATAATACGAGTCTGTGCCCTCATGATGCTTGCGTAAATAAGTGTTTCTATTTCTGTAGACAGTAGGCATTTGGATTTTTTTTTTAAACAATATAACTGCCTGGGCTTAGTGTTACAAATCATGAAACATTTTGTTTATGCATTATAAATAGTGATATCTATTTATAAATCAAAGGCACTGTGTTCTCGCTCTATTCCTAGGAGGCTCTTGGTTGTGTTAGCATTACCCGCGCACGTGCTTCCATTTTGTTGCCCGGGAAGCTAAATAGAAATATATGACTCTTAGCTGGCCTCATTAAGGAAACAGTAGGTATGGGTTGGGTACAGAATCTGAAGAAGCCACTGAAAAACATAATAAACAGTGAGGGGAAAAAAACCCAACCCCAACAAACTGAACATATTTTAATTATTAAAATATGCTGTTTATGGGAAGCAGTGCAGATTTTTATTTAGGGGGGTAAAAGGAAAACCCAGAAGTGACAGAGGCTTCCTAAAGGGTGGAGAACAGTTTATCTCTATCCCACGTAGTCATGTGGGGACAATTTATTTTCATCTTGGAGGAACAGGAAATGTTTTAAAGTTAATAATGTTTCTGCCACCTTTCTTTCCCTTCCTATCATGCTTACAGTCAAAGGTGAAAGCCTGCCCTACATCCCCTGTGACTGGTACAGAATCTACATCAGAAGCAGAGAGATGAGGGAAAGAGGAATAGTGGAATGAGATCAGCTCTGTGGTTTGTGACAGCCTATAAAACTAGAAAAACCTTTACAAAAACCGGAGCCAGATAGAACTCATAAAAAGCCAGTAATCTCTTCTAAATATGGGCCAGTTGGCAATCCTGTGCTGTGGTGGTTTGTCATTACAATAGGGTATCTTGCTGCAAATCAACAGATGATTTCTAATACAGTCGTACATACGAACAGTAGAGAAACATTTGTTCCTCTTTCTCTCGAGCCTCGTGGACTGGATTTATCACTGTGTGACTGTCGCTGCCCAGTGATCTTGCCATTTGAAAGAAACACAGAATCTAGTGCAAAGTTGTTGCTGGAGTTACTGGTATCGATAACTGTTTTATTGTGTTCCCCTTTTTGTGCTGATAGCCTGGGATCTCTTCCACTCAGAGTACCTTCAGCATCTACCTTGTTCCTCTGTGTACTGCAGCGTTAATCCTAATAGTGAATTTGAAGTAGTTCCCCATGATAGTTAATAGCAAGAGAAGTGGTGTAGTAAGCAGAAACACGGTTCTTGCTTTGTTGCGTTATGACTTTATTTTTGAGCCTACTGTTTTACAGGGTTTTTCCTGGGTATCATCTCATGTCATATGGCCGCTGGCGTGCTGCAGTGTGCACTTCCTTACCCAGAGCAGTGCACTACTGCCCAGCACAGCTGTAGCCATAAGCTACTGCAGGCGCCTCTGGTGCACTCCTGACATAATAGACCTGATTACCCTGTGGCCTTGCCGTGCTCTGTTTAGGGTGAAGTGCCGTTTTGCTGCCTATGTAAACTATATACATGACTAGCTTTCCACCTCTCCCCCCACCTCCCCACCCATGTCAAACGGCTGCAGAGAACCTGCCTTTAATAGGCAAGGTTAGAAGGATAGAGTGTGGCACATGGGCTGAGTCTTCCTTTTTATAAATCAGTAACAATAGGGTGTTGACAGGTCTTGAAGCCTAGACAGGCTACGAGGGTCATCACGATAAGGAAGGATTAGTGTATATAATTTGCCAAATATGGGGCCAACCACTAGCTGGGATTTTCTGCACATGGCAGATTATCTACAGTAGCTTCGTGGCATGCACCTAGGCTGCTGGCTATATTTATTAGCAAATTTACTGCTGCTGCTTCCAGGTTTAAGAACTATATACTAAACAGGGAACATATGCAAATGTGATGAAAGAAGTTTTGGGTTACATTTTGGCTGAAGAATAAAAATGGAGCCAGCTGTGTATGTCTGAAGTATAAATACTTTTCAGTGTACCGTCTCTGTTTTTCCCTCAAGATTTTCACTTGAGAGATTTTGTATGCATCTTCATTCTTTGTAAATGAAGCTGTTTCTAACTTAATTCCCTGGAGGGTATAGTTATCCAGCCCAAAGATCAATGGTCAACAGAAAATATAAAGAGCCCCTAGATCAGATCTTTGACTGCTTTGTGGTAGATAGCTAAACTGCCCACCTTAAAACGTTAAGAGAACTATATATACTGCTTGGCTGCAGTGGAAAAAGACTTGTTAACCCCAAAACTACTGGTTAAAACCTAACAAAGTTGCTGTGTTGTAAGCTGTATTTATTCCACAAAAAGTAGAATAGAGCTGTTGTGTCAATGCTTGCAAGTGTTCTCCGATTTTCATTGACTGTTAATTTGCCATTTGGGGCAGAGTTCAGACTTTTGATCTTCCAAGTGATACTATGCCAATTTATGGCACTTTGTACAAAAGCTTAAAAATGAATACAGGTGCAGTTACTTTTTTCTTGATGTTTACTTGAAGGTTTTATTTATTAGTATGAGAGTTTCTTTAAGATGTCACAGTCCCTTTGTTCTTCCTTCCTCGGTACCTTGATAAACTCACCCATTTAACAAAAGAGCCAGTGCAAATAAAATTTTGCAAGTCATTTGAGGATGCAGCAAAAGGCATAATTGACTTTTTAGTCCATTTTTAGAACAAACTCTCTCAAGGCCTTTTTCTCCTCGCAGGAACACTTCCCACTGCAGTGGAACTGACAAGACTGTATGCATTACTTTATTTTGATACTGACATTTAAACAATAAAATAAAGCCATTTAAAACAAATAGTGGTGCTTTAAGTGTCTGAGCTGTCAAGATATCAAATTATATAACTTGGAAAAATCAGAATTCATTGTTAATGGTATGCACTTAACACAAAGGGTCGCTGGAGTACTAACCAGATATATATTCAGCTACCATGTTGGAGCTAACAGGCTATATTCCTCTAGATAGAATTGACTATATTCGCTTAAATGGACTTGACTCTAGTACAATCACTGTATTCAAATGTCAAAAAAAAGAGAAAGAGGATGTCACGTAGGGTCACAAATTATGTTGGATTTTGACAGATTGTAGCCTTGCTTTACAAGAGCAGTAACATCTCATTTGTCACCGTTTGATCTGTAAGTGCGGGAATGAGAGCGGAAGGCCCTCCATCTCCACCGCAATTTAATCGCTCTGAGGCCGACAGTGGCAGCTAAAGCCACCTGCCCATGCACTGTACTGCTGATCTGTTTTAATTTAATCGTCCGTCAGCTGGGATGAAAGCATAAATCGTCTCCCTTTGATCTGCAAACGGTGTGGTTTTTTTGTAAAGCATGGTGCAGAATCAGGGAGACAGTTTTCACATTTAGTGCAACATAGACAACATGGGCTTGAAAAGCCTGTAAGTGATATTTCACTCTAGTAGTAAAGCAAGAAGTTGCTCTTTTTGTAAATTGATATGAAGTAATGTAAGGGGTTTTGTTTGGGTTTTTTTCATTTTTAGTAAAAATGGGTGGTAAGGGAGGTTATTGATTCATAATGTATTAATTATTTAGGATTGAAAAGCCAAGCTTTACTCTTAAATAACTTAAACATCTTTAAATCTCTGAAGAACCTTAAATTACTTTCTTTGCAAAGGGTGGAATAGGAAAAATTGATGGTCACACTGGTTTATTCTGTGAATTGGATATGCTATTTAGGTATATAATTGAATGTAAATGAAAAAGGGAGGACCTTTTAAAAAAAAAAATTAAATATCTCCCTTCTGCAGTGGAAAATTTTGCCCTTTCTGGCAAAATTTGTTGGAAGTTTTGTTTAAGGCCAAAAGGTTAATGTTATTTGCACATCAAATGTGATTGGTAAATCAAATCCTACTTTTGGCTGTACTAATTGAAATCTTACATCCTTCCATAGAAAAGACTAGAGTGAATACAACTAAAAGTAAATTGTTAATATGTGGACAAAATCTTTCCTGTTATTTATGTTTGCATACAGAGTTGCTGGTGACCAAAAAAAATCTTGATTTCTATATCCTGTTTTTCTCTAAGCCCTTTCTCCTCCCCTTTCACAGCTTGTTCAGGTTTTGATTTCTTAGGTGTCACACGTGTTCTCTCCTGTGAGGTACATCATTCGTAATGTTGATGAAGTCCATTTGTGATGAGAACCACCTTCTTTAGCTCCTTGTCAATCCACGCTGTGTCTTCCAGTGCCACAGTCTGTCAGTCTTATGAAAAAACATAGCAGTGGAAGCCTCACCCCTCAACTGTGAGAATTTTGACTGACCTCATAGACCTTTCAATGCACTGTCTTCTCTCGCTTTCTCATGACATCTTGAAGGACTGTAGTCCCAAGTTCAAACTCTGTATTGCCAATATGAAAATCAAAATCTCAAACTCTTTCCAAAATTCACAGAAACCCGAAGTGTTGTGTATATTCTCTGCAATGCCATTTTTCTGTCTGGGATTGGAGATACAAACTGCCCAATAGATATATTTGAATATCTTTCCATTAGACCTGAGAGTAGACTGCGACTTCCCTCCTGGGAGAAGAGGTTTTTGTGGTCAGATGTCAGAATTGGGAAGTTCCCTTCCTAGTAACAAATTCTGTGTTTTCCTGATTTCTCAGAAAACAGAGAACCCAAACCAGCAGAGATTTTTGAATCACACTCCCTTTTTGAGAGACTAAATGTACTTTATTTGCCAAATAATCTTGCAGTGTTTTATTTGAGGAGGTTTTCCATCTCCTATATTTGCAGCAGGATTTTTTGTTTATTTGGCAAAGGGTTCTGTCTTGGGGTAAAGAAGTGTTTATGCTTTGTTTTGTAAAATTCTACTCAGCCTATGCTGGAATACAAATAGTGAAAAATTGCCTTTGTCCTTCTTTTGCTTTCATTTCTCATGAAAATTTTGTCAGGCTGACAATATAATAAATAATTACAGAGTTGCTGTGGTCCTGGAGTGGGGAGGGAGAGAGGCCAGGCTGCTGTCTCCCAGGGCAGATTTAGCTTATGGACCAACCGGGCTCTGACCACTTTGAGAGCACTGGTTTGGTCTGAAACCCACAAACACGTTTTCTTGAGCAAAGGAGGAGAGACATAGCAGATTAAAAACTTACTCTTATCTGCAAAATCGACTTCTGGAAGTGGCCTGGTGATCCCTGGGGCATGAGCTCACACAGCGTGAGACCAAGGGAAGACAAATGGGCCAGACACTCCATAGCCTTACAACTGACCCTTGTCTCATCTCTGAGGTTTCTGCTACAAGCTAAGGTGGTGGGGATCTTCTAGTAGCAATCAGTGCTGCTCTGAAATTTAAGTGTATAAAAGTTGCTAACAAAGCATGTGAGAGAGAAAGGCTTTTGTACTCATAAATATTACAAACCATTTTAGCTTTCTCGGTTTCAAAAATGCATCTGGAGTATTGTGTATTTACAAGATAGTAATAATGTACAGCAAAAGGATATCGATTTACAAAGTTGAGCATTATTTGCCTAATTTTCTGCATAAACTCCGATGAAAGAGAAAGCTGAAATCAAGGTTGGATGAACTGTCATCAATTCTGATGTTTTCTAACTTCCGACTTTGTGCCATTGCAGGGAAATCTGAGAATGGCTAGGCAGTGTTTGTAACTCTGAGGGGTTTTAGATGGAATAATGAAGTGTGTAGACGCATGCACCCTGTGTAGCGTAAATGATGGTGACAGTTATCTTTAGTCGTGTGTAGATAATGATAACACAAATAGCAATAAATGACATGCAGCCTTATACTGAACTATCATCTAATCAGTCCCAGGGAGGTTTATTGAAATGTATTTAAATAAAAGCAGTCTACACTAGCAAAAGATGACAAATTAATTTTTATACTTATTTTTTGTCTGAGATATAATTATTTTGCAAGTTTGAATAGCTTATTTTCCCTAAATATAAAAGATTTCTACCAAATTTCAGTCTTCATGATAACGCTTAATGTGGAGCAATGGGGCATTGCTCCACTGAATTTATAATTGAACTGACAAATTAGCTCTTCGTTTTTGAGTGCTGATAAACAAAAGGCACGTTTTCTAATCCCGTTGCAGCAACTGGCAGCGCTGTCACTGAGCTACTGGCTACAGGATGAACCTCTTAGTAGTAAACCATAACATCCTGAAAAGTATTTCCAACAAGCCTGACTTCTTAATTTCAGCTTTATGAAAGATGATGTCAGTCTAGTTTTGTATCTTTTTCATAGATCCTTTTCCTTGTTGCTATTTTGGGTATTTTTTATAAGCTTTTCTGTTGGAATTCTGAACTCCATTATGTTGCGGCCAGATAAGTACAAATATAAACCACACCGTGCTGCTATCAATACAGTCCTCTCTTAAAATCCCAGTGCATACAACACAGACAGATAAGTCCCTCTTGATAATGTCCTTGTATCTACTTAGACTAAGTAGTGTAATGAAAGTGAAGGCAAAGACACAAATGGTATACAATGTATGATAGGTTTGTGGAAAGTGCAGTAACCACTAATGAGCAAACCATTCAAGAGCCATTGCTAGTTATTTATAGGCTCTCACTGGTCCATTCATTTGTGTTGCATTTGTGACGTTTGCATTATTTTTGCCAGAGTGACCCTGCATTCATTTGTACTCTCCATTCTTCTGCATCAGTGTAATTTCAACAGCAGTCACCAGGAATCTCCTCTGTTGCAAACAGCAGAAGCTGGGATAGAGTATGGCCATGACACCCAGATGGCCATGTGGTGGTAATGTGTAGATGATAGTCAGCACTTCTACCAGTATTTTTCTTTACATATTTTGCTGCTTTGGTTTACAGCCTGAGGTGTATGGCTTATACCCATGTACGTGGTTTACTTCAATGTTGGCGTAGTTCAGTGTACATCATGAGTTATGCTGGTACCATTATATACCGAATTCTCTATATCTATGGTTGCTTCCTGTTAGGGAGGACAGGATTCAATGACTCAAGTATTTCAGTCCTATGTATAAAACATCAGTTACTTTATAGCTGGAAAATTAGAGAAACTCTTACCTTCTTTACTAATAGTTTCCTTAATGATTGGTAGAGTGGACACGCACATTTACACGTGTCTGTCACAGAATATTATGAATTACACATTCAGGAGGTCTCCGTGATCTAAATGGCAGTATTAAATATTTACCATAACTATATAGAACATGGCAGCCAGAAATTTATTACGGGTACAAATAATTTTTCAGCCTGTCTGTTCTTAAGACAAAAGCAATAAAGCAAGATATTACTTAAATTGATAAAAGATGCAAACACAGCTTCACTGGGTTTCTAGATTCATATTAAAATAATAAATATTTCATAATTAATACCAATTGGTGAAAGATTTATCCATGTCTTGTACTGCAAATACTATCAGACCTAATTAGGAAAAGTAACATTTGTAGTACTGCCCACAAGTTGAAAAAAAGAATTTTCTGTGAAGCCCGCTCTGTCAGATAACGATTGTTTTATTAGTCTCCTTTTAGTGAGGTGTTACCCAAGAATTCAAGAAGCTAGTTACTGGTAGAAAAACAAGTAAGAATTCATTTTTTTAAAAGACAGATCTTTGCAATGGCAAATATTGTATCAGGGGAAAGCTGTCGTAAAACAACCATTTTACTAATTAATTTCTGTGTGGATAATGGATATACACCAAGGAATGGAAATAGATAAATATCTCAATAGTATAGGCAAAAATTAAGTAAAGCCTAATGGTAATATCTTATGTCCTTTTTTATAATATTTGATTAAAAAAACCCCAACAAAACAGAGACTAAAAATATATTTTTGTAGCGACGCTTTCTAAATTGGAAGCCTGGGATTTCCTTTATTTGATCAAATTGAAAATCTGTCATTCTGATACGTTGTTTCCATCGGAGACCTAATAACTGATTCTTTCAAGAGAAGCATTCAAGTAATTAACTTTGTTATACAGATAATATTTGGAGAGTGGGTGAATGCTCTTTAATTCTCTGGCAAGTTGATAAGGCGTATTCCACTGTTTTGCTTACCTCGTCCTTTCTTGTGCAAGTGCTCTAAATCTGCCAGGCTACTTGAATGCAGGATTTGGGCCCAAAAATACTGAGGTCAGGTAGTCACTTGGAAATAAGCTGCAAGTGCTGTTTCTGTCTCCTTGTGTGTATGTCTGGAAACCTTTGGAATGCCCTTGTTTTCTTTCTTAGACCTAAGATTATTTTTTTTTAATATGAACTTGAATTGATTTTTTTTTTATTTTAGAACCAAAATAGTAAATATAATGGCCAAAGATGTTAATGGCTGTGAGAATGTGTTGTATTTTCAATATTTTTTTTCCTTATTCCATATTAGTAAAAATTCTTTAGCTTTAATAAATGCAACACAGCCACGCATTGATTCTTCATATTAATGAAGACATTGGTTTTGAATTTATTTTTTTTTTTTGCTCAAGAGACCCAAGTAGAGACACAGATCAGTCCTGGAATTTATCGAAGAATAAGTTACTCCTCTCGGTTATAGTGAAGAAGATTCAGAAATTAAAGTTTTGGAAATTATGTAAAGCTTCTGCCTCTCCGAATGGTGTGTATTTACTTGATAGTGTTTTCATCAATGAAAATATGGAATAACTGTTAGTTTAAGCCATGCCTTTGGTGACCTACACAAACCAGGGCTTGCATGTATTCACCATACACTCTGTGTATCACTTGCTTTTTGTTACTTACTGGGTACATTGACATTCTCATTTAAATTTCAAATGAGCTAAATAAACCATTTATTTCAGATAAATAGCTGATTTTGTTCTTCTCATGTTATATTAATATTAATATTATGGAGTCTTCTGTACCCTTGCTTTACTTCCTGACTATCTGATAATTGGGTTGGCAGAGTATACCTGGGGTCATCTTGTTTAGCTTATCTGCACAAGAGAAAGAGTGGCAAATAATAAGGGAAAGCAGCAATAAAGTAGTGAAAAAAATTGAAAGGAAGATTTAATCTTTGACCAATTTGAAACATATCCTGGAGAATCCGTGGAGAAAAAGATAAAGTGTGACTATGAGTAAGTTAACTAAACACATTACAGTGTGTGAGAGCAAATGGAGTTAGTCCATTGTACATGTTTAATTTCCTATTAGTCTCTGGCGTTTACTACTCCGGCCTGAGTTGGGGCATCTGTAAATTCAGTTAAATACAGTGCATTGTCTAAACATATCACAGCTCCAATCAGTCACCCGGGCTGCTGATAAGAAGCCTCTTGTATTATTGAATCTACAATAGGGAGGCTCTGCAGGCACAAAGATAACAGCTAGGTATTTCACTTTAAGTATGAGAAAAAACAGTGACTCGCCTTTGCTGCTACAGCTCTGACATTTATTACTACTCCCTGATTTATTTTATACTACTGATGTGAATTTGGTTTCAGGTGCTTTATATCTCTACTTATTCCTAACTTAAGACCTCTGTATGGCAACTGTAAGGAAAAACAAGTAACCAAAATCAACTTTCATAGTATTACATAGCAACAACTTGAGTGCTTTCTAGTGCTTACTGCTTTCATCTCTAAAGGGTGAGATGGAGGCTTTTGTTTGTTCTTTCACTAGTGATGTCACTTCAGAAAGGCAACACTAGAGGAAGTGTGAATCTTGCTGTGTTTGGGTGCTTAGAATTTTCTAAAGTGTTAATAGCTAAAAAAATTGAGGCACTTTTGTGATTTTTTCATAGAGCCCTGGAGTTTGGAAAAAAAAGCCCCACCAAAACCCCAACAAAACAAAAGAAGTACTACAGTGGTGTAGAACACAGACTGGTTTGGATGGGAAGGGACCTCAAATTTCACCTAGTTCCAAACCCCCTGCCCTGGGCAGGGACACCCTCCACTAGCCCAGGTAGCCCAAAGCCCCATCCAACCTGAGCTTGAACACTGCCAGGGAGGGGGCAGCCACAGCTTCTCTGAGCAGCCTGTGCCACCTTCACAGGGAAGAATTTCTTCCTCCTGTCTACTCTAAATCTACCCTCCTTCAGCCTGAACTCATTGCCCCTTGTCCGATCACTGCATGCCCTTGTAAACAGTCCCTCTACAGCTTTCCTGTAGTGGAAGGCTGCAATACGGTCTCCGTATTCTCCAGCCTTCTCTTCTTCAGGCTGAATAAGCCCAAATCTCTCAGCCTATGTTACATACAAAAAGACACTGCAAATAAATAGGGGACAGGTAGTGACCATCTTTCATCATCCTTTGTTTCTCAATTTAACAATGTCTTACCAGTCTTAAAATGTTGACAAACTTCAGCTGTTTGGGATAAAATTTCGTCTGCCCGGGTACAATACTCAAGTTTAGGGTTATTTTAAAATTTTTGGCTATTCTTAAGAATAAGGCTTAGTAAAAATGTTTTTAAAAATTAATTTAAACAATTTTTTTTAAAACCTCATGCTTTAGTACACACAGATGGAATTACAGAGGGAACTGGTGATGATTGAAGCATGTGCCTCTTTCTTTCCCCGGAGAAATCAGTTCAACTTTGTCCACTGTTGGCCAATTTTATGTGACTTCAAATGAGAATATATTATTGACTATGAACTCATATACATTATTTTCCAGAATATGTAGATGATATAATGTATCACTATTAATATAGCCGGGATATAAGCACACAAACTACTATATATAGTAGAGAGTATCCATATATATATATGGAGATATATATATATATAATGTAACATTTATTTACTTGTAAGCTATATTCTATTTAAAATTTAGCAGTTTTGATCCTGAAATGTCATGGCACATAGTTTCCCATTGTTTCTGGCTCATAGAAATATGCTTGTTTCCTACTATAGTTAAAATATTTGAAGTTCTTGATTCATTGGTGATTTTTTATAGGTTTTATTTCTGATATGATACATTTCTGAGGGGCTATAGTCAATTGTTCAGTAACTTTGTAACATAAAGTTCATAGCTTCTCAGTGATTCGTCATTTATTTCTTAAGGCTTCGTTTGTTGTACAAATAGCTTGGATTCCAGCTGTATTTCTTGAAGTAGCTTACATGAGTTCGTTTTGTCTGAGCCCTCTCAGTCATAACTAAGTTTTATTTCTGCTGACATCATAGAGTGGTACATCTGAGTGTTGACTGAATGAAGTTTAGTTTACTACTTCACACTACACAAATAAATTTCAATTCCTAAAGGAAATAGCCCAAAGATCAAAACAACACCAAGCCCCTCAACAAGATCCTTAGTAAATACAAAAGCATAACAAAACAAAGAAAATGCTAAGCTACACCACTGCCTTTTGAAACAAGGCATTGCTGTACCTCATGCAGATGCAGGTTCTGAGGCAAGTTAATTCTCTGTTCTGCTGTGTGAAAAACAGGTCTGATTAAGCATTCAGCATCTTGTCTCTTTGCTTGTAGCAGAGTTCCTGGCAATAAATATATTGTGGCTTGCAGGTGTAACTGAGATTCAGCAAAAAATCAGCAAATTTAAGGCTGTTTTTAACTTTCTGGGTAAGCGTAAATCCTTTTTGTGTTAAACTGAATGCCACTAGAAATCAATCTTGAATTGGTCTGAGCAATTCAAGAATGTCAACTGATGGGCTTCTAAAGGAATGCCATGTAGTCATCCACCATAGAGAGACAGTCGCAGGAATACGTACCCTGGATGACGGAAAGGATATGATGACTCCTTTGTAGTGGGAAATAAAAATTTAGAAAAGACTTTTTCCTGGGCATTCTAAAACTAAAGTCATGTGGTATTGCAGGTTTTTTTTTTCCCCCATTGCTTTCAAAGAAATGCTTGCAATTATTGCAAGAATTTTTTTCTGTACCATGGATTATTTGCAAAGCTGGTGTTTCTTCGTGTTTGTAAGATCACAGTGCTGGACTTTATTGTTTCTGATACAGTGAGCAAGGAAAGCCAAGGTGGATATTTGTTTCATGAGAATTAATGGAAGCCACATTTCTGAATGGCTAGAATTTGGAGGGGTAAAAAGCATCATGTATTGAGACAGTGACCTGACATGAAATATTCCAATCTATCAAAGATGAAATTGGTTAGAATACTGTCTTATTCAAAACCATGTTAATTTCCAACTACTTAATGAGGATTAGTAATATTGAAATATATTTGCTATTACAGTTTTTTTAATATTTGCAAAAGAGTGCTACAAGGACAATTTTAGAGTTTGCAGGAGAAATTGTTCAGTAAAGTTTAATCGGTGTAAATACTACATTTGTAAAGACTATGCTATTTTGATGTATTTTCAGCTCAATTGTTGTTATTCCTTTAATGTACGTCTTTGCGTTCGGAGGGACTAGTTGCACTCCAGTTTAATTTTGGTGTTGTCTTTAGTGGAAACCTAGGTTCAGCAGTGGTTTGCATAATGGAAACTAAATATTGCTGTTCTTGCCCAGCCCATTCAGAGTCTGTCCACATCACACCACACCAGCATCCAGATTGGCATAGCTTGAAATACTGACCTTGTCTGTGCCAGGATTTCATTATCCAGTGTGTTACAGGTTGGTTACAAATGTGTGTCAGGATTGTTTGGAAAGCTTTGAGGAATGTCTGTCCAGACTGGGCTTTGGTTTCTTTCATCAGCTAACTCCTAAATTTTTGGAAACATCTATGTATTTGGCCTTGCTGCTGGAGTTGTCCCTGGCTCAAAGCAATGGAATGGGACAGTTTGTTTCTGGAGGGTCAGACATCTGTATCACACAGATACACACTGAGGCTTGATCCACAAACAGCCCCCCACCCCATACTGCTCTACCACTCACTTCTATAAAGTTACTCCATACAGTTAACAAAAGTCACTGTGAAGCAACCTTGATGCAAGCGTTGAACCCTCGGTACACTCAAACTGGTAAGCAGAAACTTACCTAGTGACTTCCTTGTCATGGCGAAGTGGAATTGTGTCAGTCTCTGTGCTTTAGCCCCATTTCAAGATGAGTATTATATGTTACAATTTTTCATTGAATGCTTCGTGTGTCATCAGTAAATTTGTAATTAAAATGCAGTGTTACTAATTTATCAATATAAAAGGTGACTACTTGATAAGCACAAAAAACCTGGAAAATACGTAGAATAATTATGGGTTTGAAAATACATGTTTGTGAGAAAATGTATTGTGGGGTAGAAGAAGGAAGGGGCACAGGAAGAAAATAAATTACTTTGGTTTTCCTTTTGTAGGCAATTTAAGTGTCTAGTGGATTGGGCCTCTCTCACAAGGCAGTATGTGTGATGATCTGAATAACCAGGGTTTATTCATTTAACTTAGCTGACCTTTTTTTTTTTCAAGCCCAAGATCTTTCTCTTTCCTAGTAGAAAGCCTGTAACTAGATATTAGCAGTTTGGGGAAGGTTAAAAAGCTCTTTCATAGTTTAGGATTTGTTAACAGATGTGGTTATTGGTACTATGTGCTTTCCTAATCCCTCTTCAGTATTGGTGCATCTCCAAACCCAACTGGTTTAATTAACATTAAAATTCTCGTATTATTTTGGTCTGCTGATTACAGGGAAAGACTAAGTGGAAGTCAGTTTGGCATCCCCAGAGACTTCAGCGTTAACAATGCAAAAAGGTTTTTTTCCCCTTTTCTCCCCCTTCATGAACTCCAGATAAGCAGTAGGCCCCAGTTAGATTTCATTACTATCACGCACTCTTCATGGTCATCTTTTAATATTTGAAAGGATCATTTGTTAACTGGAAATGGTCAATTTTTTTTCCTTTGGCTTTTGAAATATAATTTTCAATTTTTAATTTGATTCATTTAGATGAAATCATTAATCAGGGTTGAAACTGAGTTAATTTTCTGGAAAATAAATGAGGTTGTTAGAGTGAACGTTATTAAGTGGGCTCTTTGCAAGAAAGGGATAATAGCTGAAAATATGGAAGACTTTGAGAACTATAGCAGTTGAGGGATAAAAAACAGGGCTTTTTTTTTCTAGCTAAGTGCGGTAATTTTTTAAAGGAAGCTAGGCACAGGAGGGATATTTCAGAACAACAATTATTAAAGTGAGAGTTATAGAGTAAATATTGTTATGAAATATATATGTGACTTAAAATGCTACAGAGCTAGAATATAGATAGTGATTTTTTAAAACACTCTTATATTTTTGCGAACAATATGTTTCTCCCAGAGCTCAGTATTTGCTATTCCAAGCAATGCCCACTTGAATTTTGAGACAGAGAAACATTATTCTTAGTAATTCAGCAGAGGTACAGCCATCCAGGTAGAAAGCTTCAGTAGACAGGGAGTGCAGGACACTAAGCCATTTTTTTTTCAGTCTGACCCAAATTCAGCTACTGGCCTTCAGAAGGTTTTGTTTGCTTATTCTCTGGAGTTTACTGCATGATAGAAAGTGATTAAGATAGCCAGCAAAATCTCGTACAAACAAAAACCAAAGAAAAAGGGCTTGGATTAGACACACAACATCCTAGATTTACCATTCAAGTTTATTTCAGTTTACTGCAAAATTTGGTTTGCATCGTTTCATAATATTGACTACTTTCTGCTAATCTTCTATTTAAAATAGTGCTTTTGTTGTTTGTGGGGTTTTTTTTCCCCAGAAGATAGGTCTGCTTGCTCTGTTCTGATAGCAAAGAATTTTTTCCCTTCAAGTGTTCCAGTCTTTGCTGGAGACGTATCCTAATGCTGTACACTTAGTGGCTTTAGGTCAAAATTTTTGATGGAGCACTACAACTTTGTTTAGGTTTTCTTTAATGCCTGTGTGCTCATTAAGGACCATTTCAAAGTCCATTACTGTGAATAAATGGCAGAATTTGTAGGTGTCTTACCCAACAAGATATTTCCTTGTAGGGTTTTTCAAACTATCCTTTCCAATAAGATATTAAATACTCTCGACTACCTTTCTCAAAGGGAGAATGGTGGAAAAGTTTCTGTGGTGATCAGAACATTAAAGTTACAGAGAAATGGAAATTATTATGGACTGTATTTGCTTTCCTTTTGCAATGAACCTTTCCACAATAAGGCAGTCATGATAGAACATGGGTTAAGCTTGAAACATTTTTCTTTTAAAAATGTAAATCTTAGGGAGCACATCTGAACTCTGGCAGACAGGAAAGTTGAGTTAGTACACCCTCACTGCTAAGTATGCTAGCTAAAGAGATTATAACTAAAGGCTTTTAAATGTCAAAAATACTATTTGGAAGATGGTTATTTTGAGAAAGAGCATAACAAATGTTGATTTGCAATTTCATTTTCGGTTACATCGTCATCATGTAATGAATCACAGTGATGTAACAGCCTCAAGTGGATATCGTATAGCATGTTAATCCAAAATGGCAGCTACATGGTATAAATATTCTTGGGCAATAGTAACTGGTTTTGAGATACATGAAGTAAGTATTTCTTCTAGGAGTGGCAGAAGTACCTCTCTTCTGGAATAAGAGAAGTTCCTAAAGTCCCTCCATTTGATTAAGATCAGTCGCTTGTCATCAATTAGTCAATTGCAATTAGTTACTCCTAATGGTTTTTGTATCTAGCCTGCGTTATACAACCTATATGCTAATAGGAGCAGAGTAATGGCAAGGCCAGAGGCCCCAGTTCTTTATAATACAGTGTATTATTAAGAATAGTAGGTTTATCATAGTATTATGTAGGTGCTATGAACGGGGCTTGCTAAATCTCAGTAACATAGTCCCGTGCATTTGAAGTTAATAGGCTTTTAAAACTGCAGAAAGTAGCAGAAACAAGATCAGGCCAATGCTGTGACATGAACTTGTTTTCAAATCTATCCTGCATACAACCCTTTGGGTTTAATGGTATTGTTTTCAATCTGTAGTGTGTTTTGGTATGGAGAAGCTATTTCTCATAGGATGTATTTGCAGAACTTTGTAAAATCATTCAAATTTTAAATTGGGTTTTAAATGTTGACAGCATTTGTTGTTTCTACATGATTTTAATTTTGCTACTTGATCTGTTTATAACAATGACTGCTTTTCTTCCAACTCTATGAAACATTTGCAGAGTCATGCTCACTTCTACAGTCAGAGCCACTTAAGACTCTTACACTGAGAAGCAAACAAGCCTTTACATAAAGTTGATTCCTAGCCAGGCTGTTTCCATGACTTTGCTACT
>VZTU01027683.1:0-23601 GCA_013400835.1 Zapornia atra | reverse complement strand
CAATGGTCTCTTCAGCCAAGTAACAGGAGATAGGACAAGGGGAAACGGCACAAAGCTGCACCAGGGCAGGGTCAGATTAGATGTTAGGAAAAAAATTCACTGAAAGAGCTGTAAGGGCCTGGAACAGGCTGCCCAGGGAGGTGGTTGAGTCACCATCCCTGGGTGTGTTTATAAAAAAGGGTAGATGAGGTACTTAGGGATATAGTTTAGCATAGGACAGGGATGGTTGGATTTGATCTTAAAGGTCTTTTCCAACCTTGTAATTCTGTGAAATAGTCTAGACACACCACAAGAAATAAGTAAGCTAGTTAGGCAAAGCTTCCTAGGCATTCCCTTGCCCCACCTGTGCATGCTACTGGGTAAAGAAGATATCTTTACAGGTTATAGGATGCAAGATTTAGTAAAAAGCTTAAGAAACTGACTGAAATAATTAATGAGTATCTAGTTTTTACATATTATAGCAGTATCCTTGAACTGTCTGTGAGCGGTGTAGTTTATTTAAAGCAGAGAAACTGTTGGGGAGCAGTGGAAGGGGGATGTGCAGCACAGTGGGGAGCCAGGGCAATGGTGACCACAGGACCAGGACATGACTGGCAGGGAGAGGTGTAGAGGCACACCCATCCTGGCTCGGCTTGCCTGTGACAATGGGGACAACCATAGCTTGAGGTGAGGTGGCAGTGGATGGTCCAGGGCAGTAAGGCACAAAGCCAGGCATGGGCCAAAAGCCCAAGTGGGACCCAAACATTTGCATACATACAAAAGATAGGTACTGCTACCTGGTAGAGGCTCTAAATCACTTATCTCTGGTTTTATGGTGGACCATATCTCCACATACCTGATCAGAGGTGTGTGATGCTTTATATGATCTTTGAGTTCCAGGTGCTTGACTTTCAGACTGAATGTAGTGTGGAGAGACAGTGGTCTCTTGAGCACACATTTCCTAGATAGACAGTTAAGACAAAACATGTGAGGAAGAAAATTGCAGAGCTACCAACCTGACTAAACCAAAACATTTTCTGTTCTCACATGTGAAGTGGAAACTTGTGCTCTCAGATGAGACCAGTAAAAAAAACAGCTTCAGCCATCAGCACTAGCAGACTAGCATATCACTAATCTTTTGGAAGCTTCTTAATCAAATGTAGACAAGAAGCTTTATATAGTTACACTAAAACTTAATGGGAGGCATTTGAATAGTGATTCCTCAAATGTTAGAGAAAAATGCAATTTAGAGTCTGAAAAATATAATAGCCAGAGACACTTTTAAAGGCTTCAGATGAGCTCCATATCTGAAGAAGCTCTGAAGCTTGCTAATATACAGACGATGTAAATAAAGCTATGAATGAAAATAAAACCCCCACACATTTATTTGGCATCCCTGGAATAAGGTAAATGAATTAGGTTCAAGCAAGTAGAAAATTATGTTTACATATGTTAAGCTATTAAAATAACTTTTTTTTTTAAACTGTTTTGTTAGCTAAAGATATGAGACAAGCACATATGTAGAATTGTGTACATAGAATCACTTCTACCAGGCATGGTAACACACATGCCAGCACAGCACTGAGAATAAGACTTACTTTTAAGTTAGCATGAACATATTCCATTCAGATATAGGCATATAATCAACCTCAGCATCCTCAAGCCAAACAATTGTTAGGAAATGCAATAATAAAAAGCTAATGATGAAAGTAATCAAACATCAATGCGATCTGCAGTTTTCAGTGTTAAAAAGTTGAACAGCACCAAGGAGCTGTAAAGGCTGTCACTTGCAAGCTTTTTGCCACTCTATGAGAGAAAAATGAGGATCACTAAATGGAATAAATGCCAGTTTTGAGGGACTTGCAGAAGTCAGAAGAAACAAGTAGGATGAAGCAAAGAAATCTAAAGAGGATTTCCTTGTCCAGGAAAATGGTATTTTGATATCTGAGCCTGGCTGTGAAGTACAGGATGTTAGAAGCACCATGTAAGGCTGTCACCTTCTAGAGACAGTATTCTCCAAAAACCAGCAGAGGGGAAAATATGAGGAATGCAGTTCTCTGTTTGCACAGCACCATCCTGGACTAGTAACAGCAAGCCTCAAAATGTCCAAAAAAAAAAAAAAATCAAGCAAAACCCCAACCAGAATATGTCCTGTTAACATTTCCATTTAACATCCAAACAGGACAGGCTACTTTAAAAAAAAATTCAACATTGTTAGAAATGTGCTTTTTAGCCTGGTATGCTTGTCATCTTTTTGCCTTGAAGATTAGTCAGCGCTGCAAAATCTCTTTAAAAAATGGGCTTCCCAGGCTTAAGTACTGGAGGTATCATCTTGAAACTTCTTTGTTAATTGCATAGAACTGATCAAGGTGCAGAACAAGCAAACACCATAACTGTTCACTGAGCAATGGGAAAGGATGTAGGACCATTTAACCCAGTGCTATGCGTACAAGACGTCTGACTGAACCTAGAAGCCCAATATGCAGAATCCAGACTTTAGGCCCTGATGAAGAGGAAATTTTTGTCTTACATCTAAATTACTTTTGGCAGTTGAACAATGGCTTTTTGTTTGTTTGGTTCGGTTTGTTTTGTGTTGATGCATTATAGAGGACTGAATGTCTGTACACATATATTAAGTCTGATATGCTGGGATATGGTTTGAAGCTTTTCCTGACTGGCCTGATCAATCATGTTGTCAGCCCTAACCTTCAGTGATTGATTAAAAAGCAGAACTCATCAAAAGTGATTCACCGCAAAGAGATTATAATCTGACCATTTTACTGAGGCAATATATTAATCATAGTTTACCAACATTCTTCCTTTTTTTTGTAATATGTATATTCAGATTTCTTTTGTTTTCAAATTTAAATAAAATAATAGTACAACTTATCCCTATATCCTTTCTCGTTACTGTGATGACAGTACAAACCTTAAAGGTGACAAGACAATTATTTAAAATATAATGCGATGGAGTGTAAATTATATATGCCACAGTTGCAGTGAAGTTTTATCAGTTTTGTTGCTAATGACATTGGCATTTGCAGTGACATCTCAAAGCTCAGTAAAAGCTAATACGTCTGCACTAGCAGCCTGTTCTGCTAAGTAATGTGGAACTGATGATTTCAGGAAAGTATCTTATTAAAACTTTACAACAAAAATGTGAATGAAGAAGATACGGTAGTCAGGCTGCTTCTTTCAAATAAGATGTTCTCTTCAGCAATAATGTCCCAATTATGCTAATATAATGTTTCCGTATCTATGGAAATGTTATCATTCTAAAAGCTCCCATTGGCATCAATAAAAAAAAGGTTTGATGAAGACAGACAATGGCTTTTGAGTTCATGACCTCTTTTTTGTTCATTTGTTTTCTTTTGGGGGAGCAAAGTTTCTTATCCACTGCTGTAGAAGTAATGGCTAAGTAAATGAAATAACCAGAAATATTGATATTTTTTCTCTCACTTTCTGTTTAATTTCTTTTAGTGAGATACACATAGTAGTGAAAGTAATGACAATTTTGCTACTGATTTCAGAAAACTATGTATCGGGAACATTTTGCATTAGATAACACTTTTTCATATAATCAGTTTTATTCTTTCCCTGGGGAACTCAATTTATTAGTCATTTTCTTCTGACAGTGTGGGTCTTACAGCCAGTGACAATGGCAAATATATAGTAATAAAGCCATAAAAATTGGCAGAGGCGTGCAGATGCAATTAAATTATTCCAGCTCTTTAAAATAAAATCTGATCCAATATCAGGTTGTCAGTTTGTGTAATCCGTTTCAAGTTTTTAAAAATGTACTTCAGTCTTAATCTATAGGTCCAATCCAAATAAAACTAAGTAAATGGAAAGATATCCACTGATTTCAGTGAGTTTTGCATCAAGTTCTCATTACTTTGTATAACGTTCTGGGAATAAACACCTCCAAAGGAGACTACAAAATGAAACTCCAACCTACCTCAGAATATCAGTAATTTCTTTTCTCTGATTTATGAAGCTTCATGCCATTGGAGAAAGTGCCATCTTTCTTATGAAGAATTGACATAGATTTAAAGCCAGATATTTCTTTCTAGTGGTTCCAGTGCCTATCAAGTCTATATGTGTTATGATCTTAGCTGAATTTAACACAGAGAAATTAAGTGTTATAACCAACAGCAGAATTCACACGTGGGAAGAACTGAAATTGTTGGCTTCTTCACTGAAAGAACAAAGTGAAATGCAAAGTTATGGTTCTTTGATTCCTTCTCAACATTTATGACTGCTGCTCTAAGAAATATTTTACTATTTTATAAGGCTAACTTGCCACCAGAAGCTAGAGAATGTCAAATGATAAGCCCATAGAAATAAGACTTTGGCTGTACTTTTGTATGAACAATTTCTTTGAAAAGATCAGTAATAATTGATGAATGCTGGAAATTGCTGTGAGAGCTGGTGTTTTATAACCACAATGAGGATTAACACACATTTCTTGTAACAATGAAAACCAATATGAATTACATCTCGGTGTTGAAATGAAATGCCCTATACAAGATATATGTGTACTTATATATATGTGTATACACACATACATATGTACATATAAATGTATATATGATAGCAGAATTGTAATGAAGAACACGTGACCAAGTTAAAAAGTCTTTCCCCTATTAGGTGAAGTATAGTTTTACTATTATTCTGCAGTCAGAGCAAGGGGTTTTTTTATGAAGTAAAAGCTTTTCTGAAGAATACAGCAAGACAAAAATATACTATATATATATATATATATAATGCACTATATCTGTATGGTCTAGCATATATATATATATATATATATACACACAGTATATTAGAACATACGTATGGTATACATACAGAATCATAGAATACGCTGAGTTGGAAGGGACCCCTAAGGATCATCAAGTCCAACCCCTGTGTCCACACAAGACCAGTCAAGTCAGAGCATGGGACTGAGTGCAGAGTCCAGATGCTTCTTGAACTCAGTCAAGCTCGGTGCTGTGACCACTTCCCTCAGGAGCCCGACCACCGTCTCAACAAAGAACTTCTTCCTAATATCCAGCATAAACCTCCCCTGTCACAAC
This sequence comes from Zapornia atra, assembly GCA_013400835.1. Classification (NCBI taxonomy): domain Eukaryota; kingdom Metazoa; phylum Chordata; class Aves; order Gruiformes; family Rallidae; genus Zapornia; species Zapornia atra. The sequence continues at coordinate 18,544 of VZTU01027683.1, read as the reverse complement.
TTGATAGGCATATATGACATTAGAATAATTATTCATTGCAATAATATGTTGGAAGCCTTCTGTGCATTCCTATGAGACAGTTATCTGACATGCTTTACTTCCTGGAAAACAGTCATGTATGTACAATATTACATATAATCTGCTGCAGAAGATATTTATTGCATTACCTGTGGCAAAGCTGGCAAGCACCGAAGATCTGATGCTGTCAGATTCTGTTAGTGGAGGACAGAAAGGCAAGGTGCACATTTAACTCCCTGTTCTAAGTGAAACTTTATGCAGAAATGAGATATGGACTATCTCAGCAGCTTTACAGGGGAGTCTGGGTGCCAGGGTTTCATAGTACCTATTATGCTCTTGTTCACTGAATCAGTCTCTAGGACACAGAAGAAGCCCTCTGGTGTGTCCTAGCCATGGCCAGTTGCTCTGTGTGAGTGTGTGTGTCACACTTCTGCCTCCTCTCATATATCCCTTCCTCACCCATAATCTTGCTTTGGCAGGACAATGCCGCGCCTGTGCCAGCTGGACCCCATGAGCTACTAACAGATGTGGTTCAAATCAAACCATGAGAGTGAGAAGTAAAAGCCCATCTCACATTGCCCACCCCAGTTTTGCATAGCTGTGATGAGTCACTGGCCCAAAATTCTTGTCTGCAGCTCTCTTGCTGGCCTCTTCCTGATCATTTTCACTGGGTTCCAGTTCTGGACATTTTAATACACTTCCTATCAGAGGTGTGACAGTTTCTGGGAAGTAGCTGGCTGTGAAGGTCAGCCATCTGCCTGGTGTCCATGAAAGTGGCTGAGTTTATATAAACAGGAAAGAGCAGGAGCAACACTGAAGACTCGAACACCCAAGAGGTATCATCACCACAAAGATACTCTAAATTGCTGGAGAACACCAAGAACAAGGATTTGTAACAGAAGGAGTAAAGGGTCAGGTGCCAGAGCACCTGGGGAAGGGAAAAAGATAGTAGAATATCAGAGACTTGTAAAAAGATGTTACCGGTGCAGAGGAACTTCAGAAATGCATTTTCTGCACTCAACAAACCTTCAGAATTCAAAACAAATCTTGAAGTATGACTTCACCAAGGAAGTAGGCAACCTGTTTTAACAGGAATGAAAGCTGCATGTCTCCCAGTGAGAGAGGAAATGACAAGACATTTCAAGGCAACACATTTATAAAAAGCAGTGGATACTATGAAAGAATGTCAGCGATGACGGATGACCAAACTCTAGTAACTTTTTATTCCATTACAGGGGTGGAGCAAGCAGTAAATTAAATGAAAAACGCTATAAAAATATTCCTTAATATAAGATATTGTAATTTGAATGTTATTTGGTGTATTGATAATCCATTTTGTACAAATCAATACAGGCATCTTCCTTAATTTATAGCATTTAAAAACTGGGATATGTGGTGAAAGTAAAATTCACTTCACTACAATATAGTTGAAATATATATCTCTCAGTTCTTCTGCAGGATGGCAATATTGGATCATAAGTAAGGATTACTGTAAGCAATAACAGGCTAGAAAAAGGTTAGGCAAGTGGAATGAAACTTGGTATACCAAATTTCATATGTTAGTAAGAATTGTTTTACAAATTTTCTTTTCAGAGAGACCAGGTGCAAAGCATAACAAGGAATGAAAATGTACCATAATACACTACCTGAAAAGGCTCATTTAACAATCCAAGCTATTATTAAACTGTGGCAGACTGCTTAATAGCACATAATTCTCAAACCATAAGAGCTTTAATATATTAATGAGGTGAAGTGGTGAGTCCTGTTGCTACAAGGATATGCTATGTTTATGCAAATCCAGAGAAGCTATTAAAGCAATTGTTCTGTACATGTAAAAAACTACCTGAGGTTAATAAGATTGTAAAGAAGTATATCTGATATCTAATACAGTGGGGTTTCTTTTTGGTTATTTTTTCAATATTTCTTCTTTTTGGGTAGATTTAAAGAGTCCTTTACAAAGGGCAAGGCATCTATTACATTTATGAGAGTACTTAGCTTGTATACTAGAGACATTTCCTAAAAAACTTTCTAGGTTTCTATAATTTTCAACGAAATATGCCTGATTTCAACCTCATTAAATTATGAAGATATACACCATAAGATATTGTTTAGAAAAGCTGAGGTGGTGCCCAAATTGCTTGAGAAAACATAAAAAGATTAATGATTGAGTTCTGCCTGGCTTACAGATTCTCACTTCCTGAATCAGTGTAGCTGAGACATATCACAAAGATGACACATATTGACTCAGGGGAGGGAGCAGCAATTATTTGCCTTATTATTTTCCATGTCAGGCAAGTAATAGAGCAATATTGTGCCAGACAGAGAAAGAAGAAATTTCTAGCTCATCCGTCCTTCAGCTTGAAGGACTGTTACACACACTTCTCAAAGACTGGTATATATTTGGAAATTAGGACCTTGCTGCACAGAGCAAAAATATCTAGACCCTCCACTAGATTATACTTCGAAGCAAGACAAAATACCAGGAAGTATGAACAGCGCTCAGTTTCCATACTAATGCCCTTCCAAGGAATGGTCTATGGATCACCAGCTCCAGAAAAATAATTGTGATGGTGGTGGTGTGTAGTCTGTCTTGCACAAGGCAAAGCAAATGTGTTTAATGTTTGGTAACGTTCTCAAACATCTGTACATGCTGCTTTTGTTGTTTGTTTCATAGATCTATTTGCGATTCTTGGACTATGAGATGCAGAATTCCAACGAATGCAAAAGGAATTTTGTAGCTGTGTATGACGGAAGCAGCTCTGTGGAGGATTTGAAAGCAAAGTTTTGCAGCACCGTTGCTAATGATGTAATGCTGCGGACAGGTCTCGGTGTAATCCGCATGTGGGCAGACGAAGGCAGTCGAAGCAGCCGATTCCAGATGCTCTTCACATCTTTCCAAGAACGTAAGACCTTGATCAATGCCTCTGCCTTTCATTTTGTTACATGATTCAAGATCCCCGAACTGTTCCTGTTTTCCTCATGCAGAGTAGACGCTGAAAAATATTTCCAAACAGCTATATAAATACTGAGAACAGTTTTTATTCCAGGCATTTATAGTGTGCAGTAATTTGTAGCTCAGTGGATAGAGCACAGGATTCAGAGAGAGGAAGGCAGGTATAAGTAGTTATATGACCTGTCCAGTCATATGACTGCCATTTTTATCTGATCTTTGAGCTACCAGGCCCCTATCTCTCAGTTCTCCTATACACAACATAGAAAACAATAGAGCTCTGAAGGTTTTTATCAAGCCTTGATAATTTTCTATGGATTTGATTTGTTAGATTTCATTATGATGGGCATTTGAAAATTGCCTTATGATTATTTTATGACACAGGGAGGCAGTATTTGTGCATATTCAGAATGCATATATCAAGAAACATATATGCCATATATTGTTAAGCAAAGAATTTAGTTAATTTTTTGTAGTAATAGAAGTTTTCTGAAAGTTCTACATGATATTTTGGTTAATATTCTCTTTATGCGTTTTGCCTGCACTCAGATGTTTGCATTATTTCTGGAGTCAAATAATAAGCAAAACAGCCTTTGAAAGACACAGAAGGGAGTTCTAGCCAGTTTAAAAACCTAACCCATCCAACCACAAAAATACTTCCACAAAACTCAATAATCCCATTCACTGAAAATGATTGACTTGGGTGAAAATGACTGACCTGTGAAAGATATTGATTTGTTCACTTTGATGGAAATAATGCATATTTGGTCCCTTTAAGGAAAGAGTATGCACATTTATTTTTATATGCTGATTCATGTTCCCCTTTAATGTATTTTTTTGGTTTGGGCACCACGTCTGACAGGAATATTTCTGTGTGGCTGTCAGTGGTTGAAATGAAGGCGCAATCCTATCAAACATATTCTTCATCTGTATACTCTCTGTGTGTACTCTGCAATGAGGCAATGAGACTCTGCTGAGAACAGCCTCCGTAATTCCTTAATTATGGCTCTGATTCAAAATTTCTGACAGTCTACATGCCTGAAACTGCTTATGCCACTGTACTCTCACACAGCAGCCTTAGGGTGGATTATATTTTTCTTGTCTGTAAATCAGGCCAGGGTCTAAAAGATATTGAGAACCCTCATTTGAGACGATACTGCCCTTTTCTCATTTCTGCAACTGGAGATGTCTTGAATATTCAAAATCTGATTCATTTTTTTCACAAGGCATCCTGATCTGTTACCTTAGAAACAACTGCATAGACACTGGAGGTTCACAGCATATAAAGAACCAGAGAATGAAGCACTAACTATGACTAACTTGAAAGGAAGGTTTGAATACTTGTGTGCTTGCAAGGCTTTCAGATTTTTAAGGAAAATAAGGAAAATTGTGATTTTTTTTTTCTCTTATAGTTTTTCTAATATGTTTGCTTGACATGCTACCGCTTATGAGCTACCTTGTTCCAGTAAAGAGATGATAGCTTATGCTGCATGGTATTCTGACTGGGAAGTTGAAAATATTTACGTGATGTGTTTTCTGTAAATTTATTCTGAACAGTCATTGAGAGCTAAAAGATGAAAATTTATTAAGGGCTAAACTGTGCTCTGAGATATGTATATGCAGCCTGTTCATAAATATTAGAAGAAACTGCATCTGTGTTTTTTTAGTACTGGAAGTTGACTTTAAAGGTTTAAAGGTGAGGTCGGTTGTACTTTCTGTGCCGTATCAGCTGTCTGTAGGTGCTGCCCTCCGCTGCGGACTGTTGCTGGCTGTCAGAAGTCAGCTAGAGCAGATGTCCGGCGTGTACACTGAGAGACACAGCTCATAGCGTGTAAACTGCAAGGTCTTTCAGCAGCGTGTGGGCATAATTAGATTATCTGCATGGAAGAGAAGGAATGTCAGACCTCATTCAGGGAGATGTGCCTCAGGGAACAGACACCTGTGTCTCTACTTGGGGACAAAGAGGAAAAAAAACCTATTTTGTTCACCTACAGCTGCGAAAGAAACAAAATGGGAGATGACATTCATGCTGTGGTTATGTGCATGGGAAAGAATGACAAAGTAAAAATTCTGTATTTACTGTTGGTGTGGGAATGGCCAGGAGCCGTTGTGAGCCGTAGCTCCCTGAGTTCCTCTCCTTAGTGTGGCGCTAAATTGTCCAGATTGAAAGTTTTCCCTTTCACAAGGATCTGTGAACTGGAAGAGTTGTGTGGGGTTTGTTCTGGGTTGGAGTTTTTTTGGAGGGGAGGGGGCGAAGTTGCTTTGTTTGGTTTAGTGGGGGGGTTTTGTGGAAACAGGCTACTTAGCTTCAGGAGTATTTTCTTTATATGTAAATCACTGTTAACTCTTGCTATAGTCCTGTTTCCTGGGCACTTGACATTTGTGTAGAACAGAGAGATCTTAGTCATTTCTCATACAATTATTTTCATACGGTTTGATCAGTGTGCTCCAATTACATTTGAAATATATATGTCTTTTTTTCTTGGCATCTAAAACTGGTCTTTCCAGACCTCTAACAGTGATTCTCTCCAGAGCAGCAGTGCTATGAATATGTTTGAAGGAAAGGCATGCAATGCAAGAAGTTGTTAAATTTCCTACAACAGTAAATCAGTAATGATTCTCACATTGTCAAAATAATAGCATTAAGTAATAATAACTAATTAATTCTTAATAGCTGATAATTTAGAGCAATGATCTGATACTTTGTGATCAACATTATTAGCTATTCCAACTATCATTATAGGTTTTGTCTGCTTATGTCCTTAACTCTTTAATCTTTAATGTATCTTCTAAGCATATATATTTAATCATATATTTATCTATGGCAGTCGCTGTCTACAATAGATTTCAAATGCCCAATAAATTAATTTAAAAATCAGAAAAAAGAAAAACAAGAAAACTGGTATCATCAAAAAGTGTCAGTTCATCTGGCAAGAAGACTTGAAAAATGACTCTTTGTTTTTCGCCTGCTGACTAACTGTTCATTTCATTTTCCATGACTGGGAGAGTGATCTCCAGCCTGATTAATAACAGACATGCTATACCTACACTTCTTCAAAGAGCTGCTCCTGAGCAGACACATCTATGTTTCAGTCCAAAAGCAGATTCATAAAACCAGGGCATATGGGATGAGAGAAAATCCTTTCGCTTGCATGGCAGGGAAGATGCTCTTTCTCTCACCTCTGACTGCTATTTGGTAGCAGTTTCCTTCTCCATCCATAACCCTGCATCAAGACCCCCCAACCACAAAATTATAATTACTCCTTTTATTGCCCTTTTGAGCTCTCAGCCTGTTTTAAAAGCCCTGTCACATGTGACTTAAAGCCATTCTTCTTTTCTTTTTCTTAACAAACCCTGCATTTGGATAGAACTCTAGGGCCAAGTTTAGAAGAGTAGGTGCACAGCTTTATCGAGCAACAGCACTCAAATCCTTGTTTTCAGCTGGAATCACTGAAGATGATCACCCCAGCATGGGCAGCTCTCTAATGGGGAAAAGGCACTGCAGGTATGCAGCATTAATGGCTGCGTGTACTGTGGTGAGGCAAAGGGAACTACTGAGACAGGGAACAGCAAAGCGTTAAGTTCGATGTGTGTGAAGAGAGTTTCCCTTTGCAAAGACTTAGTAGTGTAAATAGGTTACAGTGTTGCTGGTTTTGCTCCTGGCTTCCATGCTAATATATAAAAAAGAAAACGCTGGGGTTGTCTCCTTACTGGTGAGCACTTATCTGTGATTTTCTGCCCCTCTGTGCTGTTTGCAGCTATCTGGTGAAAAGCCCTCCCTGGCTAAGCATCCCAATGCCTCTCTCTCCCTGAACAAAGTAATTGTTCAGAGTGTATAAGCTGAGCACAGACTGGAGCTCTGAACACATGCTTCTGAGCTGCCTTTCTCGGGTGGTGAGCTCATATTCAGCATTCTCTCCTCCTCCCCCCAACCACATATAAGTATTTTGTAAAGACTACATTATCTATGTGCACCTGGTATTAACTACCCATAAAAAATACATTTACTTGAACAGAGATGTCTGAAGGTGGCTGAGAAGGAAAATCCAGTGTTAAGCACATTTCAAGTTTTTAATAGTTTTATTTTAATAAGAATTTTTTTTTCCCATTAGTGGCAAGTGAAAAGATAAGTATTTTTACTTCAGGTAATATACTTTTAGTGTACAGTACTGAAAAAGTCTTAATAATTTTAATAAAGTGTAACTGTTTCTCAGCATGACTGATGAACTGCTCCTTGGAGACACTGAGGGAAAACTCCTTCCCGTTTCAAGAATGATTCAAGGAACATCTGAAGAATTTAATTTTTCTTTCTTTTGTGAAGGAAAAAAACCCCTCTATTTTTCAGTAAAAAAAACCAGTGGAAAAAATCAGAATGGTCTATACCTAAAGAATTCACAGGCAAAGCATGATGCAGTGAGCTATCTTGAGGACGTGAAGAGTGGGTGAGAAATGTCTAATGAGTTCAGTGTAAAATATTTCTCACATTTAACCATTGTTTAGATTTCAGATTTTTCCCCATTCACCCTTAGGAGAAAGCAAGACCTCTCAAAAACGTTATGACAAGAAGGGAAGGGGCGGGGGGGGGAAGGGGCACAGGAGGAGAGCAAAGCCTAAAAATAGCAAGTAGGGTAGGACATTAATCTAAAATTAAGGCATCCCAGACTGAGATCCCTGTCTTGAAACCGTCTCAAAGGGTATGTCCACACAGGTCAATGATGTACAACACGGACACCCAAGCTAGCTATCTCAGAGCTAGTTTACAACCTGAAAGCAAAGGAGTTACGCTAACTCTGCAACTGAGAAACAGTGTAAATACAGTGGGGAAAGCACTGCACCAAATTGGAACAGACAAGCGTCGCACCAGCCAGGCACGTCAGCTTTTGACTTCATCTTGTAAAAATATTTTGACCTGGCCGTGTTTGCATTCTTTGCATTTACAGTGTCCTTTAATGCCAAGTAAAATGATGCTTAATGAAGAGAGATAATATGTTTCATTTTTATTGACATAACATTTCAATAGTATAACAATTATAAACAACACACAAAATATTTATTTGCTATAATGCTTTCTAAATACTGTTATTCTATAATATAAACTTGCATGTATTAACGGTGATTATTTTTAATTTATTGCCTCAGTGAAAGTGATATTTAAAAAGAAAACCCAACAAACCCAAACATAAAATACAACTGCTTTTATTTCATGATATTTTGTAAACATGGCATCCGGAAGAACTATTAATGTTTTTTATGTTTCTCTGCCTTAAGGCTATTCAGTATTAAAAGAATTTATGATAATTTTGCATTAATAAATGAAAAAGTACAGATGATTTTCTTCATGTGCATTCCCAACCCCTGCCAATAGTAAGAAAATACAGACTACTCCATTGGCTCAGGTTTTTTAATCTTGCAAGCCGTAACCTTCAAATACTCAACTCAGGCTTTTTTTGAATACTCTGACCATATCTTTCTGGAAACGTGATCTAGTACCCTAAATTGTACTAGAAACAAAATATATCTACCTGTCAGATAACAGAAATAGGGTTCTTATTATTCTAGTATTTTTTAAAGTATAGGTTTCCTGAACCTGAGAAAGACTGGGTTATCATGTCTGTTACTGTTAATGCATTTGCTTATATATTTTCTAGGATAAGTGCACCATCTGGTGTTCAGTATAAATACTTGTTGCAAACCAGAAGGTGTTACATTACAGTTAATTCAATAACTATAAAATCTACTTGTATATTAAGATTCAAGGTATCCCTATACATACCACACAAATTTAATAAAGTAAATAATATTATTAAAAGTAATGTAGAACCACAGTGTTTAAAGTTTATAATTTTGTATATAGTGTTTTATATAAACTATAATTTTTCATTAAAACAACTGTTGATTCAAATCCAAACTGGAAAAAGAACCTTTAATAGTATTTTTTACTTTAATTAGTGATTTAATTTAAATTAGAGTTTTCATGCTGCAAAAATCCAACAATTTATCAAAGACTTAAATTTATTAAAATCCATTAGGTTGAGTTTTATGCATAGTTCTAATTTGTTCACATTTCTTATAATCATTTTAATCATTATAATCATTCATTGTGCTGGATACACCAGCTCTCTTATTTCTAAGCCAGTGCCTTGGCAGAGCTTGACTCAAGGCAACTTTAGGACACCAAAGAAATAATATAGCCATGTGTTTTCAGCTGATACTTTCAATCTAATTATGAAGCCATCCTTTCAGAGAGACACAGAAACGTTGAGGTTGGATGGAACTCCATTATATGGTCTAGTACAATCTTCTTGTTCAAAGCAGGGCTGGCTACAGCAGGTTCCGCAGGGTTGCAACCAGTTGGGTTTTTAATATCTTCAATGATGGACACTCCACAACATCTCTGTGAAACGAGCTCTTGCAGAATGTTTGCCAAGCCTCAAATCAAAAGTTTGTTTTCACATTTAAGGGCAATTTTCTATATTTCATTTGCTCCTTGTCCTGTCACTGAGCACTGCTGAGAAGGGTCTGTCTCTGTCTTCTTTACTCCCTCCCATCTGGTATTTGCACACATTGATGAGATCAGAGGTGAAACAGTCCCAGTTCTCTCAGCCTCTTCTCCCATATCAGATGATCCAAGCCTTAAAAGTCTTTGTGGCCCTTTGCTGGACTCACTCCTGGATGTCCATTTCTCTCTTGTGCTGCAGAGCCCAGAACTAGGTACAGCACTGCAGGTGTGGCTTCAGCAGTGCTGAATAGAGAGGAAGGACCAAGCGTCTTAATCTGCTGAGAGTGCTCTTTCAAATGCAGCCCAGGATACTGATGTCCTCCTTTGACAAAAGGGCACATTGCTGACTTTTGGTCAATGTGTAATACCCCAGCACCTTTTCTGCAAACTTGATTTTCAGTCAATCCCCAACATGTACTGATAAATGGTGCTTCTCCCCAGGTACAGGACTCTACACTTCCTTTTGTTGAACTGCTTGAAGTTCCTGTCTCTCCAGCCTGTTGAGACCCATTTATACAGACATCCAACCACTTGGTCTATCAACCAGTTCTCCCAGTTTTGCATTGCCTGTGAAAATGCTGAACATGTGTTCTGTCCCATCATCCAGGATGTTAAAGAAGAGCTTAGAGTATTGGCCTCAGTACCAACCCCTGGGGTACATCATTAGTGAATGGACTCCAGCTAGACTTTGTACTACAGATCACAACTTTTTGAGCTTGGTAGTTCAGGCAGGTTCAGTCTAACGCACTGTCCATTTCTTCAGCCCATATCAATCAGTTTGTGTATGAGGTTATTATGGGAAACTGGATTAAAAATTTTCTTAAGCAGAGATACACAACATTCACTCACTCACCAAGAATTCATCCAATTGTAGAACTCTGTCATGTTGGTCAAGCATGATTTCCCATTCATGAGTCCTTGTAGACTATGTTCTTCTTATCCTTCATGTGTTTGGAAATAGCTTCCTGTATTATTTGCTCTACAACCTTTCCAGGGATGGAGATGAAGCTGACTGAGTGTTAGGTCTCAAGATTCTCCTTCTCACCTTTCTCAAAGACAGGGGGACATTTGCTTTCTTTCAGTCCTCAGAAACCTTCCTCAATCACCATGACCTTTCAGAGATAATCAAGACTGGCCTCACAACAACTTTAGCCAACTAATAGAGGCATTCCATCAGGGCTCATTGGCTCATGTCTGTCCAGTTTGTTTAACTGTTCCTTAACCTGGTCCTCCTCCATTGGAATGAAGTTTTCCTTGATCCAGACTTTTTCCCTCATCCCAAGTGCATGGAACTCCAAAAGGCAAATACAACCAAAAAAAAAAAAAGGGGGAGGAGAAGGCAGCAACCTGTACCTTAGCCTTTTCCATGTCCATTATCATCAAGTCCCATACCCCATTCAGTATCACATGCTCATCTTTGGTAGCTGACGTACCTGTAGAAGTCCTTGACAGCCCTCACCAGATTTGCCTCTAGGTAGGCTTCAGCTTTCCTAAAGTATTACTACATCTTTGGTTAATGCCCCTATATTTCTGCTGGGGTCATCTGAGCCTGCTGCTTGTATGCCATCACCTTGCATAATTATCCCTTCTTCCTAAATCTGAAAAAAAAATATATCTTTTGTACTGCTTTCATTTTTTTCTCTCATTTCTGAAGCGTTTCCTAATATTTTTCATTTTATATAAAATCTCTTGTCATTCCTTTCAGTGCAGAATATCTTAAGTGTCATCTATTTTTGCTATGCAGTTCTGTCTTCCTCTCACATCCTTTACTACCTTCCTCTGGTTCCTCCTTTTCTCCTTAGCACCACCGTACTTCTAAATTCCTTCATTTCTGACTTGCACAACTGTTCTTTCTTCTCTTAAATTGTTCTCTGTTCTTTTAAGGATTGTTTTTCCAGTATTAATCCGTCATTTCCTGTTGCATTCAGGATTAAATCAGACGGATTTTAATGTGGCAAAAGCAAGAGGTTCTGCCAACTCAAACACATCTCTCCATCTTTCATGGCACTCTGCATGGGGTTTTTTGATATTTTGGTGGGCGGCTTTTCTTCTTTTATGGCTTTATTAGCATAATCTTTCCTAATCCCACACTTTTTTTTTTACTTTTTGTTTTGTTTCTCCTTGGTCCCCTGTCACTCCTGCGCTTTCTCCATTTGTTTTTTGGGTCTTCTTTTCTTGTGCAGTCCCTACTTACTTCCATGTGGTTTGAATGGGTGGCTACTCAGGTCTTCTTAGGTTTCCCTTTCATAAATTCTCTCCATCTCTGTTTCACATTTTTGTTTAGAGCAGGCAGTGAGACTCTTTCTGTGTGTTGGAAAGAACCAGCCCCAAAAGATCCCCGCCTTACCCAGAAACAGGTATTGCTGCTACTCTGTGAAAAGATGATAAAGCCTCCAGTGGGTGTCCTCTATGATGTGACACATCATGATGTGACACAGTATCCTCCAGGCTCAGCCCTCACTGTCCCCAAATTACAGTAACAGATAAAGACTGTCCCAGTACACCCTACCTTGCATGTATACTGTTCTGCACTTTCTGTGCAGTTTAAAGTAAAATCCCTCCTGTACCAAACTCAACACCTGTCCAAGGTCACTGCAGTTTAGGAAATGGTATACCAGACATTTCTAAATATTTAACAGTGGGTAGAACCAGTCTGGCTGACCCATCTTCTGCATCAGCTAAGAGATATGGTATATGTGTAGTGTTATATCTGAGTGGATGATTGTGTATTTCATAGAATCACAGAATATTTTGAGCTGAAAGGGACCCACAAGGATGATCAAATCCAACTCCTGGCTCCACACAGGGCCAGCTAAATCAGAGCATGGGACTGAGTGCAGCATCCAGACACTTCTTGAACTCAGTCAAACTTGGTGCTGTGACCACTTCCCTGGGGAGCCTGTTCCAGTGTCCGAACACCCTCTCAGAACCTCTTCCTAATATCCAGCCTAAACCTCCCCTGTCATAGCTTCATACCATTCCCTTGGATTATTTGGAGCTGTGTACAACTTTTAACGTCATTTACTATTTGTTTAACAGACCATAACTGCTCAGAATAATCCATTATAGTCACTTAGGGATATCTGAACTTAAGCACTTACTGAAAAGTGGATTTCTTGACATGATATATGGAGTCATTAAGTTCTACAATATAAATCCTTTGTATTGTCCTTAGTTAGCAAACCACTGAAGCACTTGTCTGCTCTAAGCCAGTTTCTGCACTATGCATGTATGTTGTCATAGGAACTGCTTTTAAAATTGCAGAGGAAAAAAAATTCCATGAAGCATCAAATTCTAAGCATCAGTAATAAAAGCATCATAACTCTTCATGATTCTCCTAGACCATGGGCTTCAGAGACACTAGAGGCTGTAGCTTTTTATCATCTTCACACTTGTGAATGGGTACTTTTTTACTGTAGCCTTTCTTATGACCAAAAGGTTTTTAAAAGGATTTTGTTTTCTCTGTGAATAAATGTCGAGACACTGTTGATACAGGCAGTAATGTACACAACTTCTTTGAATCTCACAAGTTTCCTTATAAAACTGGTTTTGCCAATAAACTTGAAAACAAATTATATCCCATGCACTGGATCTGATTCGGATACAGTTAACTTTTTCTTCATAGCAGCCCATCGGGTGCTCTGTTTTGGATCTGTGGATAAAACTGTTGACAACACATCAATGATCCCCCACCAATGTATTTGGGGCCAACCCACTACAGCCATGAAAGTCAAACTGAAAACCTCTTGCCACAAAATAGTAAACAGTGTGTGACTTGACTGTTCTCAGTGCTGCATGTCGAATATTAAATATGCTCAAGGAACCTGTGTTGTATAACTTTCTCCTACTACAGATCACATGGCCACTCCTAGATGTGTCTGCTGTGGTGAACTGCATGATTTACTACTTAATATCAGCTTTTTCTCTCTTGTTTTTAGCCCCTTGTGAAGCCAACACATTCTTTTGCCACAGTAATATGTGTATTAATAATACATTGGTCTGCAATGGACTCCAGAATTGTGTGTATCCTTGGGATGAAAACCACTGCAAAGGTAACGTAGAGAATTTGAAATGTCAAGCAATTCAGACTGCGTGGGATACACCATACTATCCTTTGTTTCTTGTAAAGTATGCTCCAGATGGGTTAAAGCTGAGGAAAAGTAAGTCAGGGAAAGCATGTGTAAAGCAACAGAGAAAATGAAGAGAAAAATACTGATGGGTTTTACTTTCAGTGTTTGCATTTGTTCTCCTTGATGTTGATTTGTGTTGGTTATGTCCAGACAGGCTTCGTGATCACTTTGTCCCAGTTTATTGTACAATATAAACGGTAATTAAGGGTTGTATTTTTGTTCCTTTGTCATAGTTACCTTTTAAGTGGAGTGACATAAGAGTAGCAGATGTCTTTTAGCTGCATGCCATGCCCATAATAATCCAGGTGGGCTAAAAAGTCAAGGTGAAGTGGGATTAACACTATAAGAAAGCAATCAAATCTACCTATAATCAAGTGAAATGGAAGAGCAAGGAACAAGTATAGAAAATCAGGCATGATGGCTGGTTCATAGGTACAAACTGATGTTCTCAACCAGGTGCTGACAATGATTTCTNGTGGAGGTGGGGGGAAGCAGAGGGGGAAATCAGCATCTGTGTTGTCTGGGGAAAAGAGCTTAACACTCTTACATTGCAGGCTAGGGAGACAGTTTGCTTCCCTCTAGCCCCTCCCTTCTACTGCAGATTTGTTCCTGGAAACATGGGATATGCCAAATTTAGGAACCAATCAAGAAAAAACTTCAGAATGAGGTGGATTAGCAGTCAGTCCATAAGTCTGCTGAAGCCTGTAAAATCCTTACAAGCAGTGCAATAGGGCAAAACACAAATGAAAACTTACTTCAAAAGAACAAAGCAAATTTGTGACATGGAATAATATTGTTCAGAGAAATTAAACATTCAACTGGGAAATAATTATCTGTTCTCTAGTTCTTCAGCACAGAGGAAAAGAGAGAATCTTCCTCACTCTTTAATTTCCAGAATGATTTTCATCTTTGATTTGCCAAGTATCTTTATACTGGGTCTTGTGTATTTACACTTATTTTTCTGACTAGAAAAAGGAGAGTTGCTGATTCCAGCAGAATGGTTGCTTGCTGCTGTGTTGCTTTTCCTAACTCTGTGACTTCCCCAGAGTCTGTATCAGTTATAGAAACCCCAGGTGGATCTACCAGAGTAGGCAATGGACAGTACTGATAAATTTTGGTATCTAGGAGATGAAGGGATGGATATTTTTGTTTTGTTGTCAATAACTTTCATTTCGAAGGCTTTTTATTAACTCCATTGATATGTTTTAGGTTGCCAGGAAAAAATACACTAAACAGGGTGTTGAAACTTAATCACAGCTGTCAAGTCTTGCTATGGCTGAGAGACTGATGTGAATGCTTTCAGCTTGGATTTCTACAAGGCTCAGTCACTATCTCATGTGTCTGCAGCCATTTGACAGCAAATCACACAGAAATATACACAACAGTAGGGTGAAACTGCTTTCCTTTTTGTTATTTTTCTGCACATTTTCTGCTTTTCTTCATTCACAATGCTGAATTTGCTGTCTAACATCCTGAGTAAAGGATAGTAGGTAGGATCAGCTTTTGGATTTTTATGGGCATTTAGAAAAGTTGTGGTAATTAATAGGTCAGGAATAAAAACAATAACTTGCACTTTTTTTTTTTTTCCTTCCCGGAATCTAAATTTGAATAACTTTTCTAGTTCTCCTGATTTGGCTGTTTCATTGAATACTGTAAACTCTCCCAGTCAGCTCATAAATATTAGGATGTCACCAAAGTTCGCAATGCAAAGAATTTATTTTAAAATCCTTTAAGGCCTTTCATTGGTCCTGATGTCCTAGTTGCGTATGTTTACTGGAAGAAGCAGAAAATAATGAAAAGGACATCTGTAACAGTCTTGGGGGCTTTAGTGGCAAACAGAGTTCAGAGGTGACACTAAAGCCATCTGCTTGTTATGGTGGTTACTTTTTATTTTTTAAAAGTCCATTTTTTTCCATTTAATTAATCTTGTAACATACCCTGAATAAATCACTTCCCAAGTGTAGGCACACAGGAGACTTGTGTGCTATTTATTTCTGATGTCTTCCTTTTTTCTTTTTGTTGATGAGATTGATTAAGTAAACTCGGACACAGACTAGGCTCAGATTTGCAGTAACTCTGAACCCATCATGGTTGTTTCTATTCTTCAATTTTAATAACACTGTGCTTTTTCTTTCTCCTATCACACAGAGAAAAGAAAAGCTAACCTATTGGACCAACTTACCAATACAAGTGGGACTATAATTGGGGTGACTTCTTGCATTGTGATCATCCTCATTGTTATCTCTGTTATAGTACAGATCAAGCAGCCTCGTAAAAAATTTGTCCAAAGGAAAACAGACTTTGATCAAACAGTGTTCCAAGAGGTGTTTGAGCCTCCTCATTACGAGTTATGCACCCTCAGAGGGACAGGGCCTACAGCTGACCTTGCTGATGTTGCAGATGACTTTGAAAATTATCATAAACTGCGGAGATCATCTTCAAAATGCATTCATGACCATCACTGTGGATCACAAGTGTCTAGCATTAAAGGCAGCCGTAGTAACCTCAGCACAAGAGATGCTTCTGTCTTGACAGAAATACAACCCCAGCCTGTAAAACCACTCATTCAGCCCATGAACAGGAGAAATATCCTTGTCATGAAGCATAGCTACTCACAAGATGCTGCAGATGCGTGTGAGATAGACGAAATTGAAGAGGTACCAACCACGAGTCACAGGCTGTCCAGACATGATAAAGCTGTTCAGCGGTCAGTATCAATAGATTTTTGATGAAGACTATTGTATAAGGACTTGATTGCCCAAACATACTCACTCTTTATTCAGTAAAGACATATTTTCTTTCTTCTTTATTTATTGTTTAAACTTCTGTTTCCTGGTAGCACATACCATTATATTATCTCTTGCTTCTGTCTCTCTCTCATCTCTGCTCCTATTTCCTGAAGGCTCCTATATCTCAGTTTTACCTTTCTACTTTATATCTTTCTTTTTCTTTTACTATTTTACTTGTACCCACATGCATACGCGCACAGGTCAACAGAGAATAGGTACAACTTTTAAAAACCAAAGAAGATTTTGTGTGAACCTAGTCTTTGACGAGCCACATACATGTGGTTTCCTTCTAACTGAGGTGGCCTTGAGTATCATACAATGTTGGTCTGACATCCTGAAATCAATGCATCAATAAATAAAAGCTACACATATCCATTTTGATGCATGTCACAATAATGAGACACACAATCCTGGGGTATGGAAACCCCTTTTCTCATGAAATATTTTCTTTTATATAATGACTGACAATATTTGCAATACTTCACTGTATCTATTGCATTATTAATCCCAGTATTTTGGCTTGTCGTATTAACATATATCATATATATACACATTGATTAGAACGAGACAGCATAGTGAATAGACAATACTCATATATTTGCATATAAGAATGTAGTTAAAAGGGATCTTTCTAATAAAAAAAGGAGTTCCAAGCATGATATTTTTAATAAAAGAGCTATTTCTACTGTATATTGCACTTTGAATGACTGTACATATGAATGATAAAGTTTACAAGTAAAAGAAAAAGAAAACCAGAAACATTTATGAACCATTTATTTGAAAAAGAACACAGAAACGTTTTATATATACTTGTATTTTCTCTTGCATGCATTATTTATGCACTTCTTGTGACTGTTTACATGCCCTCCATATTTTCTTTGCACATTAAGGCATTTCTGTCTCTTAAAAAAATAAGTTATTTGATTATTTTAATAATATTGCATGCCAATGTAAATTGCTTCATGAATATTGATCAGATTATGAAGGTGTACTGTTTATTAAGTATCTATATGCATATATTTCTTTTTTTCTATGCAAACATTATTATTTTGAATGAAATAGCCATAACATTCCAGGTTCTGCCTCATTGGGTCTCTAAGCAAACATGAGTCTGAGTACAACACAACTAGGGTCTGAGACAAACTCAAGGTAAGTAAATATACCTATACAGCAATTGAATCATCTGTTATTTTCCATTTTGTTATATCACTAAAATGCATGTTAGTTCTCAAGTTCTATACCACCTGGTATGGAGAGAGCCAGGTTTGAATACTGAGAAAACTGAAAGACAGGTGACCACGTTAGCATTGTAAAAAAGTAACATTTATTAACTCCTTATTTCCTGATGGCATTATAATCATCCCCAAGCTAAATATAATCTTCATTCCAAACAGATCATAAATACAGGTGCTTTGCATGGCTCTGGTGTTTCTTTTCTTGTTCTTTTTCCTTTTAATTTATGAAAATAAAATTTAGAGTCCCAGCATGTGAAATAGTATGTGAAATATGGCAACCTAACCCAAGACAGGAAGATGTTGAATTATCTGTTTCCAGTTCATTTTATTCATTCAGCTTTGTGAAGTGTCGGGGAAGGGTACGCGGTACTACTGATAAATTTAAGGATTCTGTAGCACTAATGTTAATATCTGCAAACTAAATTTCCTTTTTTGAGTCTTTTCCTAGGCATTTCATTTCATTTCATATAATTTGTATCAACAGTTAATTTTACTAAACATAATCTCAGATGTTTATAATGAAGTTACAGATAGCCGTAGTCTGACAATCTATGTCTGTTCTCTATGAATATGTGTGTATACATATAAACATAGACATATGTATATACATGTTTACATGTATATATATGTACACAATGATTTTACTGGGAAAGAATACATCAATGCTTTTATTGCTTTTAGGTAGTTTAGATAAATATTGTCTGTATTTTTCCTAATGGTGAGAAGATATTTTAACTTTTTCTTGCTTTCAGACAACTATTCATGCAGTCATGCAAACTCTGAATGGAAAAAAGTCTAAAGTGAATTATTTCAACTGTCTGAAAGAGAGACTGGACATGTTTCTAGTTTCATTTCATTGCCTTCATCCAAACCTAAGAAGTACAGACTATCTTACTTCCTTTGCAAGATATTCCCGTTGCACA